>CAWUFW010014839.1:0-393200 GCA_963921515.1 Calotriton arnoldi | reverse complement strand
ACGTGGTCCTAACTATAACTACCTACTGGCGACCGCCAGTAGGTAATATATATATATATATATTCACTGAAAAAACCATAGGTTTCAGGCACGTTATAGTTAGAAATTAGCATTTAAAAAACCTTAGAAATTCACTGAAAAAACCATAGGTTTTAGAGAAAGTTATAGTTAGTTGGACATTTCACTCGTACAAAACCAGAGAAATTCCCCCGTTATAGTTAGTTCAGCTAACTATAACTCGCGCCCCCGCAATGCACTGCTGATGACATCACATATTACATCACTCATGACATGGTCAGTGACATCACTGATGACATCACTGATGACATCTCAAATGACATCACTGATGACATCACTGATGACATCATCCAGTGACTGTGTGTTTCTGTAAAGTTTAAATATGTTTAATATATATAGGGAAAGGCGTTTTGAAGAATGAGTGGGTGTATAAGTGTCTGAATGGATGATTTAGTAGGTGCGTGACTGACTCTATAAGTGAGTGATTAAACGTATCTTACTGAATGCATGGGTTAGTGACTAAACTGTGTGAATGTCTGTATCCGTCTGTATGTTGGTGTGAAAGTGGCTGCATGGGTTTGTGAATAGCTACATGAGTGTCTATATGGGTTATTGATTGGTTGTCTGAGTCTCTGTATGGGTGCCTGAGTGTTTGTGTGGGTGGGGTGTGTGTGACTCTGTGCATAGATGTGTGAGTGGGTGATTCACTGGGTGCATGGTTTCAAGAGTGCATCTGTGATGGACTGTATGGGTGGGTGAGTGTGTGTATGGGTGTGTTAGTTAGTGAATGTATATCTCAGTGGTACATGTGTGAGTAACTACATATGTGAAAGGCAGTATATATGTGTGTTGGAGTATATAATGGCTATAAGTGAGAGTGTGTGATTGTGAGAGTGGCTGTATGGATGACTCTGTACTTGTTTCAGTGATTACATAAGAGAGTAACTATGCGTTACTGTCTGTATGAATTAGTGAGGTGGTGTGTGTATAACTGTTTAGGTGAGTAAGTGGCAGTGTGATTAATTATTTGCATGACTGACTAGGTGTGTGAGTACCTCTATGGATGAGTGGCAGTGTGTGAGTGTCTATATAGGTGTATGAGTGCATATGATAGTGTTGTACTGAGTGACCATATGTATGAGTGACTGTATGGGTCAGTGAGTGGATGTGTGTGTAGACCTAAGAATCAGTGCGTGGGTATGTACTTATTGGTGTTGGAGTGTCTATGGATTTGAGAATGGCAGTCTGTAATTTATAGTGGGTGTATCAAAGGTTATATTAGGGTGTGAGAAGATGCATCAAATTATCACATGGATGATGTCATCAGTGATGTCATTTGAGATGTCATCAGTGATGTCACTGACCATGTCATGAGTGATGTAATATGTGACATCATCAGCAGTGCATTGCGGGGGCGCAAATTATAGTTAGCTGAACTAACTATAACGGGGAATTTCTCTGGTTTTGTACGAGTGAAATGTCCAACTAACTATAACTTTCCCTAAAACCTATGGTTTTTTCAGTGAATTTCTAAGGTTTTTAAATGCTAATTTCTAACTATAACGTGCCTGAAACCTATGGTTTTTTCAGTGAATTTCAAAGGTTTTTAAATGCTAATTTCTAACTATAACATGCCTGAAACCTATGGTTTTTCAGTGAATTTCAAAGGTTTTTAAATGCCAATTTCTAACTATAACGTGTCTGAAACCTATGGTTTTTTCAGTGAATTTCAAAGGTTTTTTAAATGCTAATTTCTAACTATAACGTGCCTAAAACCTATAGTTTTTAAGTGAATTTCAAAGGTTTTTTAAATGCTAGTTTCTATCTATGCCTACAGAGGTAGGACTTGTGAAGAAAGAAGAAAAAACGCACAGAAAGAAGCAAAATAAATGCAGAAAGAAGCAACAGAAGTCCACAAAGACAAACAAAAGTGCAGGAAGAAGCAAGACATGTGCAGAAAGAACCAACAGAGGAGCAGAAAGAGGCCTTGTTGCAAAATCATCCTGTGCCCACAACTTTTTCAGACGGGTACTGGTGCTAACTGACTCTGACTAACCAGGCCTAGAGCCAGTGCTATGCTAAAAGACACTTAGAATACAGTGAAAACACCTACATACACTAGGGAACACTATGCGTAGGGGTACCCCTGTGATTAGCATGACCTCCTCTGTAAGGCCCTAGTGCATAATAGGGCAGGGGGATTAAAACTACCTCTAAGTCAGAGGTGCAGAAATATGCTACTTTAACTAGTAGGCACGATTGAAGAGTGGTGGAGAAAGGGTGCTGGGCGTCCAACCAACGCTCAGAAATTCAGCTGCGTAGGACTTACAGGAGGTACCAGGAGGTATTCTTGGCCCCCAAACTCCCTCAGGACTAAATTGGACTTCATCCCCCATCCCGTAGTTTGCCACAAGGCACGTTTGCAGAGTGGTAGAGAACGGGGGCCATGGCCTCCGAAGACGTCTTAGGAATCCCACTGCGTGGGACTTACTGGAGGTAACAAGAGGGGTAGTTGGCCCCCAAGGACAACCTTGGGGGCCAACTTCCCAAACTATTACCTCCAGTCAGTCCCACACAGCAGCACTGGTAAGTACTCTTACCAGGCCACGCCCACTTTGCCCACCACTCTACAAACGCGCTCCATGGCACGCTCTTGGATGGGGATAGAAGTCCCCTTCACTGCTGGGGGTCCTTTAGGGGCCAACTAGCCTACCTTTTACCTCCAGTAAGCCCCACGCAGTGGGATTGGTGAGAGGTAGACAAAGGCCATGCCCCCTTTCTCCAACACTCTGCAAACATGCCTCCTGGCACATTGTAAGTTGGGGGATTAAGTCCCCTTGAATCCTGAGGGTCCCTGGGGTCCAACTAGCCCACTAGGTACCTCCAGTAAGCGCCACAAAGCTGCGTTGCAGAGAGGTGTAAAAAGGGGCATGGCCTGGACCACCTCTCTGCAACGCAGGCCTGTGGCGCTTACTGGAGGTACCTGGTAGGCTAGTTGGCCCCCAGGGGCCCTCAGGATTGAAGAGGAATTAATTCCCCAACTTTAAATGCGCCACAGGGCATGTTTGCACACATGTCACCTCAGGCCCCGCCCCCTCCCTTCACCACTGTGCAAACGTGCCCCGTGGCGTGTTATAAGTTGGAGAATAAAGTCCCCTTGAATCCTGAGGGTCCCTGAGGTCCAACTAGCCCATGAGGTACCTCCAGTAAGTGCCACAGAGCTGCGTTGCAGAGAGGTGTAAAAAGGGGCGTGGCCTGGACCACCTCTCTGCAACGCAGCCCTGTGGCGCTTACTGGAGGTACCTGGTGGGCTAGTTCACCCCCAGGGACCCTCAGGATTGAAGAGGAATTAATTCCCCAACTTTAAACGCGCCACAGGGCGTGTTTGCACACATGTCACCTCAGGCCCCGCCCCCTCCCTTCACCACTGTGCAAATGTGTCCCGTGGCACGTTTTAAGTTGGGGGATTAAGTCCCCTTGAATCCTGAGGGTCCCTGGGGTCCAACTAGCCCACTAGGTACCTCCAGTAAGCGCCACAGAGCTGCGTTGCAGATAGGTGTAAAAAGGGGCGTGGCCCGGACCACCTCTCTGCAACGCAGGCCTGTGGTGCTTACTTGAGGTACCTGGTGGGCTAGTTGGACCCCAGGGGTGCTCAGGATTGAAGGGAATTAATTCCCCAACTTAAAACGCGCCACAGGGCGTGTTTGCACACGTGTCACCTCAGGCCCCGCCCCCTCCCTTCACCACTGTGCAAACGCACCCCGTGGCATGTTTTAAGCTGGGGGAGAAAGTTCCCTTGAATCATGAGGGTCCCTGGGGTCCAACTAGCCCACCAGGTACCTCCAGTAGGCGCCACAGAGCTGCATTGCAGAGAGGTGTAAAAGGGCGTGGCCTGGACCACCTCTCTGCAACGCAGCCCTGTGGCGCTTACTGGAGGTACCTGGTGGGCTAGTTGGCCCCAGGGACCCTCAGTATTGAAGGGGAATTAATTCCTCATTTTAAAACAGGCCAAAGGGCGCGTTTGCAGAGTGTTGCTGGGAGGGGCGGGGCCTCTGGTACGATCGCAGTCTTTTTTTTCCTTTTTTTATAGAAGGGGGGCTGTGTGGCCCCCCTTCTTTTTCCTTTTTTTGGGCCCTGTGGACCCCATCCCCCAGGGCCTGACCCCTTTTAAAAAAAAAAGAATCTGAACGGGAAGGGGGCCGAGTGGGCCCCCCTCCCCTGGCCAATTCCGGCCCCGGGGACCCCATCCCCCGGGGCATGGCCACATATATTTATGTTTTTTAAGGAGGGGGGATGTGTGGCCCCCCTCCTGAGGACACTTCTAGCCCCGGGGAACCCATCCCCTGGGGCAGGCCCTATCCGTTGGGGACCATGGGGGGAGCCCCAATTCCCCCACGGTCCCACCGGCTCCCCGCGTCCTGCAGGAGCCGGCATTGCTTTTCCACATGGGGAGCTGCTGACATGAAGCTCCCCGTGTGGAAAAGCAATCTGCTTTGCATTTTGGAAGTGAGAGCAGGTTTCCCTGCTCTTGCTTCCAAAATCCAAAGCAAGTTTGCTATGTCAGGGCGGGAGCCGCGAGGCTCCCGCCCTGCCATAGCAAACAGCAGTGTCCCGGGGGTGGGCACTGCAGGAGCCGGCCCTGTTGGGTGGCAGTCCCCAGGGCCATCACGGGCTCCAGGAGGGGGTCGTGCGGCCCCCCTCCCTTCAGTTTCAAAGCCCCAGGGAGGTGGTGGTCCCCGGGGCTCGGGGGTCTGTAACGGACCCCCAAATTTACATACTTAGTGCCCTGGGGAGGTGGCGGTCCCCGGGGCATGTGGGGGGGCTCTCCCCCCCACACAGGTTCTTTTTTTTTAAAAAAAAACAAGCCCCAGGGTGTGGCGGTCCCCGGGGCTGCGGGGGGCCGTGTGCCCCCCAGCAAATATTCAAGAAAAGCCCCGGGGGTGGCGGTCCCCGGGGCTGCAGGGGGGCCATGTGCCCCCGCAAATATTTAAGGAAAGCCCTGGGGGGTGGCGGTCCCCAGGGCTGCGGGGGCCCCCCTTGCACCCCACAATTACAATATAGCATGCCCCCGGGAGTTGGACCACCCGGGGGCTAAATATTAACGAAGCGCGCTTTGTTTTTTTATTTTCACGGCAGGATTCGCAAATCCTGCCCGAATTTTGCCGATTTTTTTTTAATGCTTTTTTTGGCCCTGGGGGTCCTTGTGGGACCCCCTGAGCAGGCAAAGAGGGTCAGGGTGTTTCTACCCTGCCCCCTTTTCTTGTTTTTTAACGTTTTTTTCTACTGTTTTCTTGTGACTCGGTTCTACCGAGTCACAAGATGGCTGCCAACACTTCCTGGTTTGGAGTGTTGACAGCCAATTAGAATAAAGCTCGTGGTCGGGAGGGTCCGCAGATCCACCGCACCTCTAGATATCGAAACTTTAATTTTTGAATTTCTCAGCAACTACTGAACGAATCTACACCATTTAAAAAAGGGCTCTTTCTGAACCAAGGGCTACTTTTTGCCAAATTTGGTGTAATTCCATTCAGCAGTTCGAGCTGTAGCCGTGTCTAAAGTTGCCTATGGGAAATTGATTTTCCGATCTCTTTTTTTTTAATTCCTCAGGAACTACTGAACGGATTTACACCATTTAACAAAAGGGCTCTTTCTGAACCAAGGGCTACCTTTTTGCCAAATTTGGTGTAATTCTGTTCAGTAGTTCGAGCTGTAGCCGTGTCTAAAGTTTCCTATGGAAAATAACATGGAGAAAACAAGTTTTGGGACCCCCCTTTTTTCTCAGCCCCCGCTTGGCGAATCACCCTGATTCTTTCACGACAGGAGCTGACCGGAGCGCCCCACCAGTTTTGAAAATTTCACAAAGATTCGTCATCCGGCGCCAAAGTTATTGGGAAAAGAAAAAATGCTTTTCCTATGGTAACTAGGTCCTAACTATAACTATCTACTGGCGACCGCAAGTAGATAATATATTATCTACTGGCGGTCGCCAGTAGATAGTTATAGTTAGGACCTATTTTCCATAGGAAATCCGCAACATTCTATTCCCAATAACTTTGGCGCCGGTTGACGAATCTTCGCGAAATTTTCAAAACTTATGGCCTGCTCCGGTCCGCTCCTATCTTGAAAGGTTCGGGGTGATTCGGCAAGCAGGGGCCGAGAAAAAAGTGGGGTCCCAAAACGTGTTTTCCCCATGCAATTTTCCATAGGACCTTTAGTCGCAACTACAGCCCGAACTGCTGAACGGAATTACACCAAATTTGGCAAAAAGGTAGCCCTTGGTTCAGAGTCGTGCCTTTTGGTTAAATGGTGTAAATCCGTTCAGTAGTTCCTGAGAAAATCAAAAGTAAAATCACATATATATCTGGGCGGAGCCTAACCACACATGTCATTGTGAGATCTGATTGGCTGTCAGCACTTCATCCTGGAATTGCTGGCAGCCATCTTGGGACCAATATACATGATAGTACCCCATTGAAATGCATTGTAGTGAATCGAAGATTTTGAGGGTTACCAAAGGAGAACTATAAAGGGTGATAACAGACTTTAGTTACATTAGAATTCATTTGTTGATGGTACCATACTAATTTCAGGAATTGTGGTGTGTTCTAAGGTGATTTTACCCTGTGAAAAACCTTCTGCTGGGATATCATGAATCATGTTTGAGAGAAAACTATTTTCACATGCTTGTCCCATAGAGTTTTGGAAGGTGCTCCAGAAGCTAAAATGAGAGCATATTTTCTGTAAATTCACATTATCTTTCTCAGTCATGTGAGAATGAAGTCTGACATTCTCAGTAAAACATGTACATCCAACAAGGGCAGAGACTGTCAGTTGATTCCTTTGTGTTCTACTGCAGCTTCCCAGAGTGTTCTAAAGAACAACTAGAGTGCTAACAGCCTTACTTATGACAAAAGTATGGCACACCTGAAGCCATCTTGATTGGAATAAACTGGTAACACTTAAAACATTTAATTTAAAAAGGAACAAAATGATGGGGTTCATTTTGTCATAGAAATTAAGGTTAGTGCTGTAGAAAGAAAAATTAGGACATGTTTCAAGTGTGATCTCAAATATCTTCCTGTTATATTTCAACAGGAGCAGCCTGCCAGTTGATGCCTTTGTGTTCTACTGCAGCTTCCCAGAGTGTTCTAAGAACAACTAGAGTGCTAACAGTCTTACTTATGACAAAATTATGGCACACCTGAAGCCATCTTGATTGGAATAAACCAGTAACACTTAAAACATTTAATTTAAAAAGGAAGAAAATGAGGGGTTCTTTTTGAAATAGAAATTATGGTTAGTGCTGCAGAAAGAAAAATTAGGGCATGTTTTAAGTGAGATCTCAAATCCTCTTCTATTTCATTAGAAAATTCTGACATGCAGACTGAAACAATCACTTTCAATACCAGCAGCAGACTTCCAGTTAACTCCCTGGTGAGCAGTAGCTTTACTACAGTGATCTAATGAGCAACTAGAGTGCTAACAGTCTGAATTTATGGCAAATGTGAGACACATCTGAATGCCTTCTTGATGGAATCAAAGTAAAAAACTGAAAGCATTTCCTACTGAGGAGACTGCAGCAAATGAGAAAATTAGGAAACTTCATAACAAAGAAGTCTTCCAAGATGGCCACCAGAGAAAAAAGAGCCCAAATGTAGCACACATATTACCCAGATGTAGCCCACATATAGCCCAATGATAAAAGTGTGCAAAACACTTTTTATTTTTAGTTTTTTTGCAGTTTTATGTAGTGCAGACTGGTCAGGTATTGGAGCATTGCATCTTAAAACATGACTCCCTACACTACAAAAACACCACTGCACTACCCTAAACCCTAAAACACTACCCCCAGCACGACCCCCTACACTACACAAGCACCACTGCACTATCCTAAACCCTAAAACACTACCCCCAGCATGACCCCCTACACTACACAAACACCACTGCACTACCCTAAACCCTAAAACACTACCCCCAGCACGACCCTCTACACTACCCAAACACCACTGCACTAACATAAATCCTAAAACACTACCCCCAGCACGACCCCCTACACTACCCAAACACCACTGCACTACCCTAAAACATGACCCCCTACACTACAGAAACACCACTGCACTACCCTAAACCCTAAAACACTACCCCCAGCACGACCCCCTACACTACACAAGCACCACTGCACTACCCTAAACCCTAAAACACTACCCCCAGCACAACCCCCTACACTACACAAACACCACTGCACTACCCTAAACCTAAAACACTACCCCCAGCACGACCCCCTACACTACCCAAACACCACTGCACTAACCTAAATCCTAAAACACTACCCCCAGCACGACCCCCTACACTACCCAAACACCACTGCACTACCCTAAAACATGACCCCCTACACTACAGAAACACTACTGCACTACCCTAAACCCTAAAACACTACCCCCAGCACGACACCCTACACTACACAAGCACCACTGCACTGCCCAAAACCCTGAAACACCACCCCATTCACGACCCCCTACACTGCCCGAACACCACTGCACTGCCCTAAACCCTGAAACACTACCCCCAGCAAGACCCCCTACACTGCCCGAACACCACTGCACTGCCCTAAACCCTGAAACATCACCCCCAGCAAGACCCCCTACTCTGCCCGAACAACACTGCCGTAAACCCTGAAACACCACCCCCAGCACGACCCCCTACACTGCCTGAACACCACTGCACTGCCCTAAACCCTGAAACACCACCCCCCAGCACGACCCCCTACACTGCCCGAACACAACTGCACTGCCCTAAACCCTTAAACACCACCCCCAGCATGACCCCCTACACTGCCCGAACACCACTGCTCTGCCCTAAACCCTGAAACACGAGCCCCAACACGACCCCCTACACTGCCCGAACACGACAGCACTGCCCTAAACACTGAAACACCACCCCCAGCACGACCCCCTACACTGCCCGAACACCACTGCACTACCCTAAACCCTGAAACACCACCCCAGCACGACCCCTACACTGCCCGAGCACCACTGCACTGCCCTAAACCCTGAAACACCAGCCCCAGTACGACCCCTACACTGCCCGAACACCACTGCACTGCCCTAAACCCTGAAACACCAGCCCCAACACGACCGCCTACACTGCCCGAACACCACTGCACTGCCCTAAATCCTGAAACACCAGCCCCAGCACGACCCCTTACACTGCCAGAACACCACTGCACTGCCCTAAACCCTGAAACTCCATCCCGTGCACGACCCCCTACCCTGCCCGAACACCACTGCACTGCCCTAAACCCTGAAACACCACCCCCAGCACGACCCCTACACTGCCCGAACACCACTGCACTGCCCTAAACCCTGAAACACCATCCCCAGCACGACCCCCTACACTGCACGAACACCACTGCACTGCCCTAAACCCTGAAACACTACCCCCAGCAAGACCCCCTACACTGCCCGAACACCACTGCACTGCCCTAAACCCTGAAACATCACCCCCAGCAAGACCCCCAAACTGCCCGAACACCACTGCACTGCCCTAAACCCTGAAACACCACCCCCTGCACCACCCCCTACACTGCCCGAACACCACTGCACTGCCCTAAACCCTGAAACACCACCCCCTGCACCACCCCCACAGTGCCTGAACACCACTGCACTGCCCTAATCCCTGAAACACTACCCCCAGCACGACCCTCTACACTGCCCGAACACCACTGCACTGCCCTAAACCCTGAAACACCACAACCCTGCACGACCCCCTACACTGCCCGAACACCACTGCACTGCCCTAAACCCTGAAACACCACCCCGCACGACCCCCTACACTGCCTGAACACCACTGCACTGCCCCAAACCCTGAAACACCACCCCAGCACGACCCCCTACACTGCCCGAACACAACTGCCCTAAACCCTGAAACACCACCTCCTGCACGACCCCCTACACTGCCCGAACACCACTGCACTGCCCTAAACCCTGAAACACCACCCCCTGCACGACCCCCTACACTGCCTGACACCACTGCACTGCCCTAAACCCTGAAACACCACCCCCAGCACGACCCCTACACTACCCGAACACCACTGCACTGCCCTAAACCATAAAACACTACCCACAGCACGACCCCCTACACTACCCAAACACCACTGCACTACCCTAAACCCTAAAACACTCCCCCTAGCATGACCCCCTACACTACCCGAACACCACTGCACTGCCCTAAACCCTAAAACACACACCCCAGCACGACCCCCTACACTATACGAACACCACTGCACTGCCCTAAACCCTAAAACACTCCCCCCAGCATGACCCCCTACACTGCCCGAACACCACTGCACTGCCCTAAACCCTAAAACACTACACCCAGCATGACCCCCTACACTACCCAAACACCACTGCACTACCCTAAACCCTAAAACACTCCCCCCAGCATGACCCCCTACACTACCCGAACACCACTGCACTGCCCTAAACCCTAAAGCACTACCCCCGCATGACCCCCTACACTACCCAAAGACCACTGCACTACCCTAAACCCTAAAACACTATCCCCCGCACGAATCCCTACACTACCCAAAGACCACTGCACTACTCTAAATCCTAAAACACGACCTCCTACACTACACAAACACCACTGCACTACCCTAAACCCTAAAACACTACGCCTAGCACGACCCCCTACACTACACAAACACCACTGTACTACCCTAAACCCTAAAACACTACCCCCTACACTACACAAACACCACTGCACTACCCTAAACCCTAAAAAAGTACCCCCAGCACGAACCCCTACACTACCCAAACACCACTGCACTACCCTAAACCCTAAAGCACTACCTGCAGCAGTACCCCCTACACTACCCAAACACCACTGCACTACCCTAAACCCTAAAACACTACCCCCAGCAGTACCCCCTACACTACCCAAACACCATTGCACTACCCTAAACCCTAAAACACTACCCCCAGCAGTACCCCCACACTACCCAAACACCACTGCACTACCCTAAACCCTAAACCACTACCCCCAGCACGACCCCTTACACTACCCAAACACCACTGCACTACCCTAAACCCTAAACGACTACCCCCAGCACAACCCCCTACACTACCCAAACACCACTGCACTACCCTAAACCCTAAATCTACCCCCAGCATGACCCCCTACACTACACAAACACCACTGCACTACCCTAAACCCTAAAACACTACCCCCAGCACGACCCCCTTCACTACCTAAACACAACTGCACAATTTGTTACAGGCATTGCAACGCAGGCCTGTGGTGCTTACTGGAAGTACCTGGTGGGCTAGTTGGGCCCCAGGGACCCTCAGGATTCAAGGTGACCTAATCCCCCAACTTAAAACGTGCCACGGGCGCGCTTGCACATTGGTGAAGGGAGTGGGCGGGGCCTCAGGTGACATGTGCGCAAACACGCCCTGTGGTGCGTTTTAAGTTGGGGAATTAATTCCCCTTGAATCCTGAGGGACCGTGGGGGCCAACTAGCCCACCAGGTACCTTCAGTAAGCACAACAGAGTTGTGTTGCAGAGAGGTGAAAAAAGGTGCGTGGCCTCGGAACGCCTCTCTGCAACTCAGCTCTGTGGTCCTAACTGTAGGTACCTGGGGGGCTAGTTGGGCCCCAGGGACCCTCAGGATTCAAGGGGACTTAATCCCGCAACTTAAAACACGCCACGGGCGCGTTTGCACACATGTCACCTCAGGCCCCCTCCCTTCACCACTGTGCAAACGCGCCCTGTAGCGCGTTTTAAGAGGTAGTTTTAATCCCCTGCCCTATTATGTACTAGGGACTTACAGAGGAGGTCATGCTAATCACAGGGGTAGCCCAACGCATATTGTTCCCTAGTGTATGTAGGTGTTTTCACTGTATTCTAAGTGTCTTTTAGCATAGCACGGGCTCTGGTTAGTCAGAGTCAGTTACCACCAGTACCCGTCTGAAAAAGTTGTGGGCACAGGATGATTTTGCAACAAGGCCTCTTTCTGCTCCTCTGTTGGTTCTTTCTGCACATCTTTTGCTTCTTCCTGCACTTTTCTTCGTCTTTGTGGACTTCTGTTGCTTCTTTCTGCATTTCTTTTGCTTCTTTCTGTGCATTTTTTCTTCTTTCTTCACATGTCCTACCTCTGTAGGCATAGTTAGAAACTAGCATTTAAAAAACCTTTGAAATTCACTTAAAAAATCATAGGTTTCAGGCACGTTATAGTTAGAAATTAGCATTTAAAAAACCTTTGAAATTCACTGAAAAAACCATAGGTTTCAGACACGTTATAGTTAGAAATTAGCATTTAAAAAACCTTTGAAATTCACTGAAAAAACCATAGGTTTTAGGGACAGTTATAGTTAGTTGGACATTTCACTCGTACAAAACCATAGAAATTCCCCGTTATAGTTAGTTCAGCTAACTATAACTCGCGCCCCGCAATGCACTGCTGATGATGTCACATATTACATCACTCATGACATGGTCAGTGACATCACTGATGACATCACTGATGACATCTCAAATGACATCACTGATGACATCACTGATGACATCATCCATGTGATAATTTCATGCATCTTCTCACACCCTAATATAACTTTTGATACACCCACTCTAAATTACAGACTGCCATTCTCAAAACCATACACACTCCAATACCAATAACTACATACCCACTCACTGATTCTTAGGTCTACACACACACATCTACTCACTCACCCATACAGTCACTCATACTTACAGTCACTCAGTACAGGACTATCATATGCACTCATACACCTATATAAACACTCACACATCACCTCTCATCCATAGAGGTACTCACGCACCTAGTCAGTCATGCAAAAAATTAATCACACACCCATTTACTCACCTATACAGTTATACACACACCAGCTCACTTACTCATACAAATACTAGCACATTCTTACGCTCTTATACAATAACTGATACAAGCACACACGCATCCATACAGCCACTCTCACAATCACACACTCTCACTTATAGCCATTTAAATACTCTAACACACATATATACTGCCTTTTACATATGTAGTTACTCGCACATGTACCACTGAGATATACATTCACTCACTAACACACCCATACACACACTCACCCACCCAAGCAGTCCATCACAGATGCACTCTTGAAATCATGCACCCAGTGAATCACCCACTCACACATCTATGTACAGAGACACACACACCCCACCCACACAAACACTCAGGCACCCATACAGATACTCAGACAACCAATCAATAACCCATATAGACACTCATGTAGCTATTCGCAAATCCATGCATCCACTTACACACCAACAAACAGACGGATACAGACATTCACACAGTTTAGTCACTAACCCATGTATTCAGTAAGATACGTTTAATCACTCACTTGTAGAGTCAGTCACGCACGTACTAAATCATCCATTCAGACCCTTATACACCCACTCATTCTTCAATACGCCTTTCCCTATATATATTAAACATATTTAAACTTTACAGAAACACACAGTCACTGGATGATGTCATCAGTGATGTCATCAGTGATGTCATTTGAGATGTCATGAGTGATGTCATCAGTGATGTCACTGACCATGTCATGAGTGATGTAATATGTGACGTCATCAGCAGTGCATTGTGGGGGTGCGAGTTATAGTTAGCTGAACTAACTATAACGGGGGAATTTCTATGGTTTTGTACGAGTGAAATGTCCAACTAACTATAACTGTCCCTAAACCTATGGTTTTTTCAGTGAATATATATATATATATTACCTACTGGTGGTCGCCAGTAGGTTGTTATAGTTAGGACCTATTTTCCATAGGAAATTCGCAACATTCTATTTCCAATAACTATGGCGCCGGTTGACGAATCTTCGCGAAATTTTCAAAACTCGTGGGGCGCTCCGGTCCGCTCCTATCCTGAAAGTTTCCGGGTGAGAGGGCCCAATTCTCCCCACACTGCCCCGGGGACCGCCACCCCCCGGGGCTAATTTTTAAATGTGTGGGGGGCCTCAAAGGCCCCCCCAAGCCCCAGGGACCGCCACCCCCCAGGGCTTTCATTAATTATTTGCAGGGGGCACACGGCCCCCCCACAGCCCCGGGGACCGCCACCCCGGGGCTTTCATTACTTATTTGCAGGGGGCACACGGCTCCCCCACAGCCCCGGGGACCGCCACCCCCAGGGCTTCTTTTTAAAAAATAAATAAACCTGGGTGGGGGGGCTCGAGCCCCCCCACATGCTCCGGGGACCGCCACCTCCCCGGGGCACTAAAAATGCTAATTTGGGGGTCCGGAACGGACCCCCAAGCCCCGGGGACCACCACCTCCCCAGGGCTTTGCAACTGGATGGGAGGGGGGCCGTGCGGCCCCTCCTGGAGCCCTTGATGGCCCTGTGGACCGCCACCCCCCAGGGCTGGCTCCTGCAATGTCCCGGGGTGCCCACCCCGGGACACTACTGTTTGCAATGAAAGGGCGGGAGCCTCGCGGCTCCCGCCCTGTCATTGCAAACTGCTTGCTTCATTGAAGCGAGAGCAGGGAAACCTGCTCTCGCTTCAATGAAGCAAAGCAGATTGCTTTTCCACATGGGGAGCTGCATGTCAGCAGCTCCCCATGTGGAAAGCAATGCCGGCTCCCGCAGGACGCGGGGAGCCGGCGGGACCGTGGGGGCATTGGGGACCCCGGAGCCAGAAGTGGCCTCAGGAGGGGGGCCACGCAGCCCCCCTCCATAAAAAAAATATATATTTGGCCATGCCCCGGGGGATGGGGTCCCCGTGGCCGGAATTGGCAACGGGAGGGGGGCGCACGCGGCCCCACTCCCGTTCATTTTTTGTTTTTTTAATTAAAAAAAGTGAAAAGAAGGGGGGCCACACAGCCCCCCTTCCAAAAAATAAAATTTAAAAAAACAAGCGATCGTGCCGGAGTGCCCCGCCCCTCCCAGCAACACTCTGCAAACGCGCCCTGTGGCGCGTTTTTAAGTTGGGAAATGAATTCCCCTTCAATACTGGGGGTCCCTGGGGGCCAAATAGCCCACCAGGTACCTCCAGTAAGCGCCACAGGGCTGCGAAGCAGAGAGGTGGTCCAGGCCACGCCCCTTTTTACACCTCTCTGCAATGCAGCTCTGTGGCGCTTACTGGAGGTACCTGGTGGGCTAGTTGGCCCCCAGGGACCCTCAGGATTCAAGGGGACTTTATCCCCCAACTTAAAACACGCCACAGGCGCGTTTGCACAGTGGTGAAGGGAGGGAGCGGGGCCTGAGGTGACATGTGTGCAAACACGCCCTGTGGCGTGTTTTAAATTGGGGATCAAGTCCCTTGAATCCTGAGGGTCCCTGGGGTCCAACTAGCCCACCAGGTACCTCCAGTAAGCGCCACAGAGCTGCGTTGCAGAGAGGTGTAAAAGGGGCGTGGCCTTGTACCACCTCTCTGCAATGCAGGCCTGTGGCGCTTACTGGAAGTACCTGGTGGGCTAGTGGCCCAGAGACCCTCAGGATTCAAGGTGACCTAATCCCCCAACCTAAATCTCGCCACGGGCGCGTTTGCACAGTGGTGAAGGGAGTGGGCGGGGCCACGGGTGACATGTGTGCAAACACGCCCTGTGGCGCGTTTTAAGTTGGGAAATTAATTCCCCTTGAATCCTGAGGGACCTTGGGGGCCAACTAGCCCACCAGGTACCTCCAGTAAGCACCACAGCCCTGCCTTGCAGAGAGGTGGTCCGAGGCCAAGCCCCTTTTTACACCTCTCTGCAACGCAGCTCTGTGGCGCTTACTGGAGGTACCTGGTGGGCTAGTTGGACTCCAGGGACCCTCAGGATTCAAGGGGACTTAATCTCCCAACTTAAAACGCGCCACGGGGCGCGTTTGCACACTTGTCAAATCAGGCCCCACCCGCTCCCTTCACCACTGTGCAAACAGGCACTCTGGCGCATTGTAAGTTGGGGGATTAAGTCCCCTTAAATCCTGAGGGTCCCTTGGGTCCAACTAGCCCACTAGGTACATCCAGTAAGCGCCACAGAGCTGCGTTGCAGAGAGGTGTAAAAAGGGGAGTGGCCTTGGACCACCTCTCTGCAACGCAGCTCTGTGGCGCTTACTGGAGGTACCTGGTGGGCTAGTTGGCCCCAGGGACCCGCAGGATTCAAGGGGAATTAATCCCCCAACTTAAAACCCACCAGAGGGCGCGTTTGCACAGTGGTGGAGGGAGGGGGCGGGCCTGATGTGACATGTGTGTACTTATCCAATCACTCCGCCAAAACCCAAGCACTTATAAATTCACCATGCAATCTCCTTGCAGTATTCTAATCATCCAGTTAGTACCCATGCACTCATGCAATGATCCATGCACTAACTCATGCACTGCTACAATACTCTGAGCACAACTGATGCAGTCCAGCCATCGCCCTTTCACTACCCATGCACTCCTCCTATCACCCAGCGAGCACCAAGTACTTATCCAATCACTCCGCCAAAACCCAAGCACTTATAAATTCACCATGCACTCTCCTTGCATTACTTTAATCATCCAGTCAGTACCCATGCACTCATGCAATGACCCATGCACTAACTCATGCACTGCTACAATACCCTGAGCACTACTGATGCAGTCCAGCCATCGCCCTGTCACTACCCATGCACTCCTCCAATCACCCAGCGAGCACCATGTACTTATCCAATCACTCTGCCAAAACGCAAGCACTTATAAATTCACCATGCACTCTCCTTGCAGTACTCTAATCATCCAGGCACTACCCTTGTACTCATGCAATGACCCAGGCACTAACACATGCACTGCTACAATCCCCTGAGCACTACTGATGCAGCCCAGCCATCTCTTTGTCACTACCCATGCACTCCTCCAATCACCCAGCCAGCACCATGTACTTATACAATCATTCCGCCAAAACCCAAGCACTTATAGATTCACCATGCACTCTCTTTGCAGTACTCTAATCATCCAGTCAGTACCCATGCACTCATGCAATGACCCATGCACTAACTCAAGCACTGCTACAATACTCTGAGCACTACTGATGCAGTCCAGCCATCGCCCTGTCACTACCTTTGCACTCCTCCGATCACCCAGCGAGCACCATGTACTTATCCAATCACTCCGCCAAAACCGAAGCACTTATAAATTCACCGTGCACTCTCCTTGCATTACTCTAATCATCCAGTCAGTACCCATGCACTCATGCAATGACCCATGCACTAACTCATGCACTGCTACAATACCCTGATCACTACTGATGCAGTCCAGCCATCGCACTGCCTCTACCCATGCACTCCTCCAATCACCCAGCGAGCACCATGTACTTATCCAATCACTCCGCCAAAACACAAGCACTTATAAATTCACCATGCACTCTCCTTGCAGTACACTAATCATCCAGTCACTACCCATGTACTCATGCAATGACACAGGCACTAACACATGCACTGCTACAATCCCCTGAGGACTACTGATGCAGTCCAGCCATCTCCTTGTCACTACCCATGCACTCCTCCAATCACCCAACCAGTTCCATGTCCTTATCCAATCACTCCGCCAAAACACAAGCGTTTATAAATTCACCATCCACTCTCCTTGCAGTACTCTAATCATCCAGTCAGTACCCATGTACTCATCCAATGACCCAGGCACTAACTCATGCACTGCTACAATACTCTGAGCACTTCTGATGCAGTCCAGCCATCGCCCTGTCACTGCCCATGCACTCCTCCTATCACCCAGCGAGCACCATGTACTTATCCAATCACTCCGCCAAAACCCAAGCACTTATAAATTCACCATGCACTCTCCTTGCATTACTCTAATCATCCAGTCAGTACCCATGCCCTCAAGCAATGACCCATGCACTAACTCATGCACTGCTACAATACCCTGAGCACTACTGATGCAGTCCAGCCATCGCCCTGTCACTACCCATGCACTCCTCCAATCACCCAGCGAGCACCATGTACTTATCCAATCACTCTCAGCCAAAACACAAGCACTTATAAATTCACCATGCACTCTCCTTGCAGTACTCTAATCATCCAGTCACTACCCATGTACTCATGCAATGACCCAGGCACTAACACATGCACTGCTACAATCCCCTGAGCACTACTGATGCAGCCCAGCCATCTCTTTGTCACTACCCATGCACTCCTCCAATCACCCAGCCAGCACCATGTACTCATCCAATCACTCCGCCAAAACTCAAGCACTTATAGATTCACCATGCACTCTCCTTGCAGTACTCTAATCATCCAGTCAGTACCCATGAACTCATGCAATGACCCATGCACTAACTCATGCACTGCTACAATACTCTGAGCACTACTGTTGCAGTCCAGCCATTGCCCTGTCACTACCCATGCACTCCTCCGATCACCCAGCGAGCACCATGTACTTATCCAATCACTCCGACAAAACCCAAGCACTTATAAATTCACCATGCACTCTCCTTGCATTACTCTAATCATCCAGTCAGTACCCATGCAGTCATGCAATGACCCATGCACTAACTCATGCACTGCTACAATACCCTGAGCACTACTGAAGCAGTCCAGCCATCGCCCTGTCACTTCCCATGCAGTCCTCCAATCACCCAGCGAGCACCATGTACTTATCCAATCACTCTGCCAAAACACAAGCACTTATAAATTCACCATGCACTCTCCTTGCAGTACTCTAATCATCCAGTCACTACCCATGTACTCATGCAATGACCCAGGCACTAACACATGCACTGCTACAATCCCCTGAGCACTACTGATGCAGCCCAGCCATCTCTTTGTCACTACCCATGCACTCCTCCGATCACCCAGCGAGCACCATGTACTTATCCAATCACTCCGCCAAAACCCAAGCACTTATAAATTCACTATGCACTCTCCTTGCATTACTCTAATCATCCAGTCAGTACCCATGCACTCATGCAATGACCCATGCACTAACTCATGCACTGCTAGAATCCCCTGAGCACTACTGATGCAGTCCAGCCATCGCCCTGTCACTACCCATGCACTCCTCCAATCACCCAGCGAGCACCATGTACTTATCCAATCACTCTGCCAAAACACAAGCACTTATAAATTCACCATGCACTCTCCTTGCAGTACTCTAATCATCCAGTCACTACCCATGTACTCATCCAATGACCCAGGCACTAACTCATGGCAAATACAGAGGAGGTCATGCTAATCACAGGGGTACCCCAACGCATAGTGTTCCCTAGTGTATGTAGGTGTTTTCACTGTATTCTAAGTGTCTTTTAGCATAGCACTGGTTCTAGGGCCGGTTAGTCAGAGTCAGTTACCACCAGTACCCGTCAGCAAAAAGTTGGGGGCACAGGAGGACTTTCTGCTCCTCTGTTGGTTCTTTCTGCACATCTCTTGCTTCTTCTTGCACTTTTCTTCATGTCTCTGGACTTCTGTTGCCTCTTTCTGCATGTCTTGCTTCTTTGTGCGCTTTTCTTCCTCTTTCTTCACATGTCCTACCTTTGTAGGCATAGTTAGAAATTAGCATTTAAAAAACCTTTGAAATTCACTGAAAAAACCATAGGTTTCAGGCATGTTATAGTTAGAAATTAGCATTTAAAAAACCTTTGAAATTCACTGAAAAAACCAAAGGTTTCAGGCACGTTATAGTTAGAAATTAGCATTTAAAAAACCTTAGAAATTCACTGAAAAAACCATAGGTTTCAGGCACGTTATAGTTAGAAATTAGCATTTAAAAAACCTTAGAAATTCACTGAAAAAACCATAGGTTTCAGGGGCGTTATAGTTAGTTGGACATTTCACTTGTACAAAACCATAGAAATTCCCCCGTTATAGTTAGTTCAGCTAACTATAACTCGTGCCTCGCAATGCACTGCTGATGACGTCACATATTACATCACTCATGACATGGTCAGTGACATCACTGATGACATCTCAAATGACATCACTGATGACATCACTGATGACATCATCCATGTGATAATTTGCTGCATCTTCTCACACCCTAATATAACCTTTGATACACACACTCTAAATTACAGAGTGCCATTCTCAAAACCATAGACACTCCAACACCAATAACTACATACCCACTCACTGATTCTTAGGTCTACACACACATCCACTCACTCACCCATACAGTCACTCATACTTACGGTCACACAGAACAGGACTATCATATGCACTCATACAACTATATAGACACTCACACACCACCACTCATCCATAGAGGTACTCACACACTTAGTCAGTCATGCAAATATTTAATCACACTCCCATTTACTCACCTTTACAGTTATACACACACCAGCTCACTTACTCATACAAATACTAGCACATTCTTATGCTCTTATACAATCACTGATACAAGCACACACTCATCCATACAGCCACTCTCACAATCACACACTCTCGCTTATAGCCATTTATGTACTCTAACACACGTATATACTGCCTTTCACATATGTAGTTACTCACACATGTACCACTGAGATATACATTCACTCACTAACACACCCATACATACACTCACCCACCCATACAGTCCAACACAGATGCACTCTTGAAACCATGCACCCAGTGAATCACCCACTCACACATCTATGCACAGAGTCACACACACCCCACACACACAAACACTCAGGCACCCATACAGATACTCAGACAACCAATCAATAACTCATATAGACACTCATGTAGCTATTCACAAACCCATGTAGCCGCTTACACACCAACAGACAGATGGATACAGACATTCCCACAGTTTAGTTTGTCAGTTGGTGTGTAAGTGGTTGCATAGGTTGGTGAGTAGCTAAATGAGGGTCTATATGGGTTATTGATTGGTTGTCTGAGTATCTGTATGGGTGCCTGAGTGTCTGTGTGGGTGGGTGGTGGGTGTGACTCTGTGCATAGATGTGTGAGTGGGTGATTCACTAGGTGTATGGGTTCAAGAGTGCATCTGTGAAGGGCTGTATAGGTGGGTGAGTGTGTGTATGGGTGTGTTGGTGAGTGAATGGATGCCTCAGTGGTACATGTGTGAGTAACTGCATATGTGAAAGGCAGTATATGTGATTGTTGGAGTATATAAATGACTATATGTGAGAGTGAGTGATTGTGAAAATGGCTGTATGGATGAGTGTTTGCTTGGATTAGTTATTGTATAAGAGTGTAAGTATGTGTTAGTATATGTTTGAATAAGTGAGGTGGAGTGTGTATAACTGTATAGGTGAGTATATGGGAGTGTGATTGATTCTTTGCATGACTGACTAGGTGTGTGAGTAACTCTATGGATGAGTGGTGGTGTGTGAGTGTCTGTATAGATATGTGAGTGCATATGATAGTGCCGTATTGATGGGTGACTGCATGTATGAGTGACTGTATGGGTGAATGAGTGGATGTGTGTGTAGACCTAGGAATTAGTGAGTGGATATGTACTAACTGGTATTGGCATGTCTATGGTTTCAAAAGTGGGTGTATCAAAGGTTATATTAGGGTGTGAGAAGATGCATGAAATTATCACATGGATGATGTCATCAGTGATGTCATCAGTGATGTCACTGACCATGTCATGAATGATGTAATATGTGGCGTCATCAGCAGTGCATTATGCGGAGTGCGAGTTATAGTTAGCTGAACAAACTATAACGGTGGAATTTCTCTGGTTTTGTGCGAGTGAAATGTCCAACTAACAATAACGTCCCTGAAACCTGTGGTTTTTCAGTGAATTTCTAAGGTTTTTAAATGCTAATTTATAACTATAACGTCCCTGAAACCTGTGGTTTTTCTGTGAATTTCAAAAGTTTTTAAATGCTAATTTCTAACTATGCCTACAAAGGTAGGACTTGTGCAGAAAGAGGAAGAAAGGCGCAGAAAGAAGCAATAGATGTGCACAAAGAACCAACAGAGGAGCAGAAAGAGGCCTTGTTGCAAAGTCATCCTGTGCCCCCAACTTTTTGCTGACGGGTACTGGTGGTAACTGACTCTGACTAACCAGGCCTGGAGCCATTGCTATGCTGAAAGACACTTAGAATACAGTGAAAACACCTACATACACTAGGGTACACTATGCGTTGGGGTACCCCTGTGAGTGGCATGACCTCCCCTGTATGGCCCTAGTACATAATAGGGCAGGGGGATTAAAACTACCTCTAACTAAGAGGTGCAGAAGGAGGCAAGAGAAGTGCAGAAAGAAGCAACACAGGTGCCGAAAGAGGCAAGGGAGGTGCAGAAAAAAGCAAGTGAAGTGCAGAAAGAGGCAAGTAAGGTGCAGAACGAAGCAAGAGCAGTGCAGAAAGAACCAACAGAGGTGTAAAAAGAGGCAAAAGGGGTGCAGAAAGGAGTAGGAGAGGTGCACAAAGAGGCAAGAGAGGTACAGAAAGAGGTAGGAGGGGTGCAGAAAGAAGGAAGAGAAGTGCAGAAAGACGCAAGATAATTGCTGAAAGAAGCAACAGGGGTGTAAAAAGAAGCAAGAGAAGTGCAGAAAGGCAAGTGAGATGCAAAAACAGGCAGGAAAGATACAGAAAGAGGGAAGGCGAGTGCAGAAAGAGACAACAGGGTGCAGAAAGAAGCAAATGAGGTGCAGAAAGAGGCAACAGACGTGCAGAAAGAGGGAAGAGAGGTGCAGAAAAAGGCAAGAAAAGTGCAGAAAGAGGCAAAAGAGGTACATAAAGAGACAACAGGGGTGTAGAAAGAAGCAAGACAGGTGCAGAAAGAAGCATGGAAAGTGCAGAATGAAGCAACAGGGGTGCAGAAAGAGGCAAGAGAAGTGCAGAAACAGGAAAGAGAAGTGCACAAAGAGGCAAGAGAATTGCTCAAAGAGGCAACAGAGGTGTAGAAAGAAGCAAGAAAAGTGCAGAAAGAGGCAAGTGAGATGCAAAAACAGGCAGGAAAGGTACTGAAAGAGGAAAGACAAGTGCAGAAAGAGACATCAGGGGTGCAGAAAGAAGCAAATGAGGTGCAGAAAGAGGCAACAGACGTGCAGAAAGAGGGAAGAGAGGTGCAGAAAAATGCAAGAAAAGTGCAGGAAGAGGCAAAAGAGGTACATAAAGAGACAACAGGGGTGCAGAAAGAAGCAAGACAGGTGTAGAAAGGAGCAAGTGAGGTGCATAAAGAGCCAACAGAGGTGCAAAAAGAGGCAAGAGAGGTGCAGAAACAGGCAAGAGAAGTGCACAAAGAGGCAAGAGAATTGCTGAAAGAAGCAACAAAGGTGTAGAAAGAAGCAAGAAAAGTGCATAAAGAGGCAAGTGAGATGCAAAAACAGGCAGGAAAGGTACAGAAAGACGGAAGACTAGTGCAGAAAGAGACAACAGGGGTTCAGAAAGAAGCAAATGAAGTGCAGAAAGAGGCAACAGACGTGCAGAAAAAGGGAAGAGAGGTGCAGAAAAAGGCAAGAAAAGTATAGAAAGTGGCAAAAGAGGTACATAAAGAGACAACGGGGGTGCAGAAAGAAGCAAGACAGGTGTAGAAAGGAGCAAGTGAGATACAAAAACACGCAGGAAAGGTACAGAAAGACGGAAGACTAGTGCAGAAAGAGACAACAGGGGTGCAGAAAGAAGCAAATGAGGTGCAGACAGAGGCAACAGACGTGCAGAAAGAGTGAAGAGAGGTGCAGAAAAAGCCAAGAAAAGTGCAGAAAGAGGCAAAAGAGGTACATAAAGAAACAACAGGGGTGCAGAAAGAAGCAAGAAAAGTGCATATAGAGGCAAGTGAGATGCAAAAACAGGCAGGAAAGGTACAGAAAGAGGGAAGACGAGTGCAGAAAGGGACAACAGGGGTGCAGAAAGAAGCAAATGAGGTGCAGAAAGAGGCAACAGACGTGCAGAAAGAGGGAAGAGTGGTGCAGAAAAAGGCAAGAAAAGTGCAGAAAGAGGCAAAAGAGGTACATAAAGAGACAACAGGGGTGCAGAAAGAAGCAAGAAAAGTGCAGAAAGAAGGAAGTGAGATACAAAAACAGGCAGGAAAGGTACAGAAAGAGGGAAGACGAGTGCAGAAAGAGACAACAGGGGTGCAGAAAGAAGCAAATGAGGTGCAGAAAGAGGCAACAGACGTGCAGAAAGAGGGAAGAGAGGTGCAGAAAAAGGCAAGAAAAGTGCAGAAAGAGGCAAAAGAGGTACATAAAGAGACAACAGGGGTGCAGAAAGAAGCAAGACAGGTGTAGAAAGGAGCAAGTGAGGTGCAGAAAGAGCCAACAGAGGTGCAAAAAGAGGCAAGAGAGGTGCAGAAACAGGCAAGAGAAGTGCACAAAGAGGCAAGAGAATTGCTGAAAGAAGCAACAGAGGTGTACAAAGAAGCAAGAAAAGTGCAGAAAGAGGCAAGTGAGATGCAAAAACAAGCAGGAAAGATACAGAAAGACGGAATACGAGTGCAGAAAGAGACAACAGGGGTGCAGAAAGAAGCAAATGAGGTGCAGAAAGAAGCAAATGAGGTGCAGAAAGAGGCAACAGACGTGCAGAAAGAGGAAAAAGAGGTACATAAAGAGACAACAGGGGTGCAGAAAGAAGCAAGACAGGTGTAGAAAGGAGCAAGTGAGATACAAAAACAGGCAGGAAAGGTACAGAAAGACGGAAGACGAGTGCAGAAAGAGACAACAGGGGTGCAGAAAGAAGCAAATGAGGTGCAGAAAGAGGCAACAGACGTGCAGAAAGAGGCAAAAGAGGTACATAAAGAGACAACAGGGGTGCAGAAAGAAGCAAGACAGGTGTAGAAAGGAGCAAGTGAGATACAAAAACAGGCAGGAAAGGTACAGAAAGACGGAAGACGAGTGCAGAAAGAGACAACAGGGGTGCAGAAAGAAGCAAATGAGGTGCAGAAAGAGGCAACAGACGTGCAGAAAGAGGGAAGAGAGGTGCAGAAAAATGCAAGAAAAGTGTAGAAAGAGGCAAAAGAGGTACATAAAGAGAAAACAGGGGTGCAGAAAGAAGCAAGACAGGTGTAGATAGGAGCAAGTGAGATACAAAAACAGGCAGGAAAGGTACAGAAAGACGGAAGACGAGTGCTGAAAGAGACAACAGTGGTGCAGAAAGAAGTAAATGAGCTGCAGAAAGAGGCAACAGAAGTGCAGAAAGAGGGAAGAGAGGTGCAGAAAAAGGCAAGAAAAGTGCAGAAAGAGGCAAAAGAGGTACATAAAGAGACAACAGGGGTGCAGAGAGAAGAAAGAAAAGTGCAGAAAGAAGAAAGTGAGATACAAAACCAGGCCGGAAAGGTACAGAAAGAGGGAATACGAGTGAGGACAGAGACAACAGGGGTGCCGAAATAAGCAAATGAGGTGCAGAAAGAGGCATCAGACGTGCAGAAAGAGGGAAGAGAGGTGCAGAAAAAGGCAAGAAAAGTGTAGAAAGTGGCAAAAGAGGTACATAAAGAGACAACAGGGGTGCAGAAAGAAGCAAATGAGGTGCAGAAAGAGGCAACAGATGTGCAGAAAGAGTGAAGAGAGGTGCAGAAAAAGCCAAGAAAAGTGCAGAAAGAGGCAAAAGAGGTACATAAAGAAACAACAGGGGTGTAGAAAGAAGCAAGAAAAGGGCATATAGAGGCAAGTGAGATGCAAAAACAGGCAGGAAAGTTATAGAAAGAGGTAAGACGAGTGCAGAAAGAAACAACAGGGGTGCAGAAAGAAGCAAATGAGGTGCAGAAAGAGGCAACAGATGTGCAGAAAGAGTGAAGAGAGGTGCAGAAAAAGGCAAGAAAAGTGCAGAAAGAGGCAAAAGAGGTACATAAAGAGACAACAGGGGTGCAGAAAGAAGCAAGACAGGTGTAGAAAGGAGCAAGTAAGGTGCAGAAAGAGCCAACAGAGTTGCAAAAAGAGGCAAAAGAGGTGCAGAAACAGGCAAGAGAAGTGCACAAAGAGGCAAGAGAATTGCTGAAAGAAGCAACAGAGGTGTACAAAGAAGCAAGAAAAGTGCAGAAAGAAGCAAGTGAGATAAAAAAACAGGCAGGAAAGGTACAGAAAGTCGGAAGACGAGTGCAGAAAGAGACAACAGGGGTGCAGACAGAAGCAAATGAGGTGCAGAAAGAGGCAACAGACGTGCAGATAGAGGGAAGAGAGGTGCAGAAAAAGCCAAGAAAAGTGCAGAAAGAGGCAAAAGAGGTACATAAAGAGACAACAGGGGTGCAGAGAGAAGAAAGAAAAGTGCAGAAAGAAGAAAGTGAGATACAAAAACAGGCAGGAAAGGTACAGAAAGAGGGAATACGAGTGAGGACAGAGACAACAGGGGTGCAGAAAGAAGCAAATGAGGTGCAGAAAGAGGCAACAGACGTGCAGAAAGAGGGAAGAGAGGTGCAGAAAAAGCCAAGAAAAGTGCAGAAAGAGGCAAAAGAGGTACATAAAGAAACAACAGGGGTGTAGAAAGAAGCAAGAAAAGTGCATATAGAGGCAAGTGAGATGCAAAAACAGGCAGGAAAGGTACAGAAAGAGGGAATACGAGTGAGGACAGAGACAACAGGGGTGCAGAAAGAAGCAAATGAGGTGCAGAAAGAGGCAACAGACGTGCAGAAAGAGGGAAGAGAGGTGCAGAAAAAGCCAAGAAAAGTGCAGAAAGAGGCAAAAGAGGTACATAAAGAAACAACAGGGGTGTAGAAAGAAGCAAGAAAAGTGCATATAGAGGCAAGTGAGATGCAAAAACAGGCAGGAAAGTTATAGAAAGAGGTAAGACGAGTGCAGAAAGAAACAACAGGGGTGCAGAAAGAAGCAAATGAGGTGCAGAAAGAGGCAACAGATGTGCAGAAAGAGGGAAGAGAGGTGCAGAAAAAGGCAAGAAAAGTGTAGAAAGAGGCAAAAGAGGTACATAAAGAGACAACAGGGGTGCAGAAAAAAGCAAGAAAAGTGCAGAAAGAAGGAAGTGAGATACAAAAACAAGCAGGAAATGTACAGAAAGAGGGAAGACGAGTGCAGAAAGAGACAACAGGGGTGCAGAAAGAAGCAAATGAGGTGCAGAAAGAGGCAACTGACGTGCAGAAAGAGGGAAGAGAGGTGCACAAAAAGGCAAGAAAAGTGCAGAAAGAGGTACATAAAGAGACAACAGGGGTGCAGAAAGAAGCAAGACAGGTGTAGAAAGGAGCAAGTGAAGTGCAGAAAGAGCCAACAGAGGTGCCAAAAGAGGCAAGAGAGGTGCAGAAACAGGCAAGAGAAGTGCACAAAGAGGCAAGAGAATTGCTGAAAGAAGCAACAGAGGTGTACAAAGAAGCAAGAAAAGTGCAGAAAGAAGCAAGTGAGTTAAAAAAACAGGCAGGAAAGGTACAGAAAATCGGAAGACGAGTGCAGAAAGAGACAACAGGGGTGCAGACAGAAGCAAATGAGGTGCAGACAGAGGCAACAGACGTGCAGATAGAGGGAAGAGAGGTGCAGAAAAAGCCAAGAAAAGTGCAGAAAGAGGCAAAAGAGGTACATAAAGAGACAACAGGGGTGCAGAGAGAAGAAAGAAAAGTGCAGAAAGAAGAAAGTGAGATACAAAAACAGGCAGGAAAGGTACAGAAAGAGGGAATACGAGTGAGGACAGAGACAACAGGGGTGCAGAAAGAAGCAAATGAGGTGCAGAAAGAGGCAACAGACGTGCAGAAAGAGGGAAGAGAGGTGCAGAAAAAGGCAAGAAAAGTGCAGAAAGAGGCAAAAGAGGTACAGAGAGAGACTACAGGGGTGCAGAACGAAGCAAGAAAAGTGCAGAAAGAAGCAAGTGAGATACAAAAACAGGCAGGAAACGTGCAGAAAGAGGGAAGACGAGTACATAAAGAGACAACAGGTGTAAGAAGTTCGCCTGGTATATGCTGTTCACTAATTAAAGTGGAGTCGGTCGGACTGCTCGAGGCGTGCATCGTACTTGCCCGGCCGGGGAACGTCTCCATTGCGCGGTGTGAGTCGTGTCCGTGCGAGTCGGTCGTAGCGCTTCGGACCCAGAACAATTCGACTCTTATGGTAGATAGGTTTAAGACAACCTTTATAGAAAGCTATCCTAGTGGTAGCTGTGGAGAGCAGCCTTCAGGCTAAGTCTTGAAGGAATGTAAAGCAGCTTGTTTTACCACACAATCTCTTGAATCACTAAATGAAAAGACACCACACAGGTATATATATCAAATATATATGTATTTATTAATAAACACTCTCTACTAATCTCTTTATGAGATTAGAAGTCAGGAACATATGTACAAATCAAATGTTATCAAAATAAGTTTAGCACAATCGAATATCACAATCTTAGTTTGGCTAGACCTAGGTCTAGGGCATCTAGAATCGAGGGACCCCCAAGAACCACCCCAGGTAGTTGAAGGAGACCCACAGGGGATGGACGCGGTGTCCTGGCACCGGTGCGAGTCCTGTACGAGTCTATGCGAACAGACGCGATTGAGATTTCAATGTTAAAGGTCCCTTGCGTTTTCGAGGCGAACACACCGATCGGTCCTTGTACGAGTCGAAGGACGCGGTTACAGATAGAGTTGCAAGGGAGATGGACGCGCTGTGTCTAACACAGACGCGAACCTTGTACGAGTCAGTGCAATGGAGATCTCAGTGTTACAGGCCCTTTTGTGTGTTCGAGGCGAACCCCGATCGGTCCTTGTACGAGTCGAAGGATACAGTTTTAGATAGTGTTACAAAGGAGATGGACGCGGTGTGTCTAACACAGACGTGAACCCTGTACGAGTCAGCGCACTTAGAAAAGGAGAGTTTTAGGACACTTCTAGGGAAGCTACAAGCAAATCACTTACAGGGTAAGTAGTTCTAGGGCCCACACCCACAGGAGCACCGTAGTGCTGAAGTTACCTCACCCAGGGGAGCCGGTGCATAGGTGTTCTTTGGTGTCGGGTCGCGGCGTCGTTTTCAATGGGAGCCAGTGAAGACTTGCTGCTTGCGGCGACAGGAGAAGTGTCCGGAGGAATCCAAGCCTGGATTCAGAGGATGGAAGACCTGAAAGCAGAGGGGACAGTGTTCAAAGTCACTTGGCAGTGACTCGGGGCAAGGAAGATGGATGTTCACCGTCGTCGCAAGATTCAGGTCGTTTGCAGTTGCCTTGACTCTTTAGCCACGAGGTCCAGGAGGCGTCGACAATGACCAGGAGTGGGATTTGGCGTGTACCACGATGTCTGCAGCTTACTGCAGTGTCGGCGACTCGATTGGATCCAACAAGCCTTGGTAACAGCAAGTCTTGGGGAAAGTGTGAAGAGGCAATGGCACAGACCAAAAAGGACTGGGGGACTCACCCAGCAAGGGTAAGTCAGGGCAGGCCTGGCGCAACCAGAGGAGCCCTTTGTTTTCTTTAGAAAGTCTTCTGGGGACCAACAAGCCGGCTGGCAAGGGATCGCAAAGACGCCTCGGGAGGATTCGCTCACAGGGACCCACGGTCACTCGGGATGCGGTAGGCCCCTGATCTTCGGAGCAATTCCTGCTGGAGGCCAGGACCACACGTGTTCCAAAGTACAAGTTTTTGGAATGTTGTGAAGGGGTTGCACTCGACAATAGTGCATGGTACACAGGGGTCGCGGTTCCTCATTACTCTTGGGTTCCACTGGCCTCAGCTTCGCTGGGGACTCACGATGACCTTTGAGAAGTCAGGAAATTCACTTCTTGGGCTGCAGGGACTTCGGACTCCGGCGGGAGCGGCATAGTTTGCGACCGTTGTTTGTAGTTTTTGGTGCCTGCCAAGCAGGGGAGTCACTCCTTAACTCCAAGGGAGATTCTTCAGTCTTCCAAAGGTAGTGGAACGTCGAAGGTCCGGGATTCGTCTTTAGAGCATCGTCCAGGGAGATCTAGTGTGCATATCACAGGTTCCCTCTCTTATACTAAAAAGAAGGGAGGGACTAGCTCTATGACCCCACCTATGGGAGGGTCAGGGGAGTGGGTGGCTACACCCACTTCCCTTTGTCCAGTTTCGTGCCAGAGCAGGGGCAGGTAGCCCCTGAGCTGGTTTGAACTGGCATATGCACAGAGGAGCCTTCTGCTCCCCAGTGCAGGACTTCAAAGCACTCTAGGAGTGCACCCACCCAGCCCCAATACACTAAACCCTGTCTGGGAGGTGGTCACACCCCTTGGGACAGGATACCTATTGTTGGGCCTCCTCCACTGCGAGTGTCGGTCATCAGCAGGAGGGCAGCCCAGTGTCTGTGACTGGTGGCATCCATTTTGTGATGCCAGGGCTCTTCAGGATTCTACCGCGTTTCCACAGTAGGTACATGTCTATCCCTCTAGAAGGGTGGAATGCTACCCCGCTGCCAGAACTGGCGGGGGGTAGTATTCCAAGATGTTTGACACCAAACACAACATGTTTCCGTGCAGCCATCCCAAAGTTAGCATTTAACGCGAGGTTATAATGCGCTTAAGAGTATATGGTCAGGCTGCACTACAAACAGCCTCAGAGAAGGGTCTCCGAATGCTGCAGAGGGGCTCTGCTCATGCAGGGGCACCCTCTCAAATAGGAACCAAGCACTCTGCCTTCAGGATTGATAAGGCCTGCCATAGGAGTGACTTATATGTTTATATGTGTGTATCTATGTAGTGATATAGGTAGCCTATATCACAGTAAGGGGTGCATGCACCACCTTACCCAGGCTGCAGTAGCAGACCTGTGGTGTCAGATTTAGTCTGCTTCCCAGGGGTGGCATAATACATGCTTCAGCCCATGGTAGGCCTGTGAAGTACCTATGCCCTTGGCACCTAAGGTACCATATACTAGGGACTCATAAGGTACCACAGTATCCAATCACTAGTGCACCTAGAGTGCACTCCAAGTCGTTTAGAGAGAACAGAGAGGCTGGGGCCCTGATTGGCAGGGTCCCAGCCAGACTATAGCCAGAAACCAGTGTAAGCATCAGAAAAAAAGTGGGGGCAACATAAGAGGCAGATCCTGCTCTCCTACACTGGTCGTCGTCGACGCCTCCTGGACCTCGTGGCCGAAGAGTCAAGACACCCGTGAACGATATGAATCTGTCGACGACGGTGGTCATTCATCTTTCTTGCCCCGGGTCACTGCCCAGTGACTTTGAACACTGTCCCCTCTGCTTTCAGGTCTTCCTTCTTCTGAATCCAGGCTTGGATTCCACCGGACACTTCTTCGGACTTCACAAGCAGCAAGTCTTCATTGGCTCCCATTGAAAACGACGCCGCGACCCCGACACCAAAGGACACCTATGCACCCGTCTTCCCTGGGTGAGGTAACTCCAGCACTACGGTGCTCCTGTGGGTGTTGACCCTAGAACTACTTACCCTGTAAGTGACTTGCTTGTAGCTACTCCCGAAGTGCCCTTAAACTCTTAATTTCCAACCGCGACTTGCCCCATTGAAGTCAACGGCGACCCGCGCCTGTGTTCACTCACTGCACGCGTCCCCGTGGGTCCTTTACTTACCTGCCTTGGGTGGTTTCGTGAGGCCCCAGCACTTCTGAAGGCCAGAGGCCTTGTCTCCCTGCAAGTCGTTGTTCCTAAGTCTCTTTTTAGTATATGGTCTGGTACGCCCCTAGGGCCCCAGCCATATTTGTGCTTAATTTATTGTGAAACGTTGATTTATGCATATGTTCCTGACTTCTAATCTCACAAGAGATTAGTAGAGAGTTGTTTAGTAATAAATACATATATATTTGATATATATACCTGTGTGGTGTCTTTTCATTTGGTGATTCAAGAGATTGTGTGGTAAAACAAGCTGCTTTACATTCCTCCAAGACTTAGCCTGAAGGCTGCTCTCCACAGCTACCACTAGGATAGCTTTCTTTAAAGGTTGTCTTAAACCTACCTACCATAATGTAGGAGAGTAGAATCTGCCTCTTATGTTGCCCCCACTTTTTTTCTGATGTTTACACTGGTTTCTGGCTATAGTCAGGCTGGGACCCTGCCTATCAGGGCCCCAGCCTCTCTGTTCTCTCTAAACGACTTGGAGTGCACTCTAGGTGCACTAGTGATTGGATACTGTGGTACCTTATGAGTCCCTAGTATATGGTACCTTAGGTACCAAGGGCATAGGTACTTCACAGGCCTACCAGGGGCTGAAGCATGTATTATGCCACCCCTGGGAAGCAGACTAAATCAGACACCACAGGTCTGCTACTGCAGCCTGAGTAAGGTGGTGCATGCTCCCCTTACTGTGATATAGGCTACCTATATCACTACCTAGATACACACATATAAACCTATAAGTCACTCCGATGGCAGGCCTTATCAATCCTGAAGGCAGAGTGCTTGGTTCCTATGTGAGAGGGTGCCCCTGCATGAGCAGAGCCCCTCTGCAGCATTCAGAGACCCTTCTCTGAGGCTGTTTGTAGTGCAGCCTGACCATATACTCTTAAGCGCATTATAACCTCGCGTTAAATGCTAACTTTGGGATGGCTGCACGGAAACATGTCGTGTTTGGTGTCAAACATCTTGGAATACTACCCCCCGCCAGTTCTGGCAGCGGGGGTAGCATTCCACCCTTCTAGAGGGATAGACATGTACCTACTGTGGAAACGCGGTAGAATCCTGAAGAGCCCTGGCATCACAAAATGGATGCCACCAGTCACAGGCACTGGGCTGCCCTCCTGCTGATGACCGAAACTCGCAGTGGAGGAAGCCCAACAATAGGTATCCTGTCACAGGAGGGTGTGACCACCTTCCAGATAGGGTTTAGTGTATTGGGGCTGGGTGGGTGCACTCCTAGAGTGCTTTGAAGTCCTGCACTGGGGGAGCAGAAGGCTCCTCTGTGCATATGCCAGTTCAAACCAGCTCAGGGGCTACCTGCCCCTGCTCTGGCGCGAAACTGCACAAAGGGAAGTGGGTGTAGCCACCCACTCCCCTGACCCTCCCATAGGTGGGGTCATAGAGCTAGTCCCTCCCTTTCTTTTAGTATAAGAGGGGGAACCTGTGCATTGCAAACTAGATACCCCTGGACGACGCTCTAAAGAAGAATCCTGGACCTTCGACGTTCCACTACCTCTGGAAGACTGAAGAATCTCCCTTGGAGTCAAGGAGTGAATCCCTGCTTGGCAGGCACCAAAAACTGAAACGACGGTCGCAAACTACCCTGTTGAAGGAATCCTCCCGAGGCGTCTTCGCGATCCCTTGCCAGCCGGCTTGTGGGTCCCCTGAAGACTTTTCTAAAGAACCAAAGGGCTCCCCTGGTTGCTCCACGCCTGTCCTGACTTACCTTCGCTGGGTGAGTTCCCCAGTCCTTGCTGGTCTGCACCATTGACTTTTTACGCTTTCCACGAGACTTGCTGCTACCAAGGCTTGTTGGCTCCAATCGGGTTGCCGACACTGCAGTCAGCTGCAGACTTTGTGGGACACGCCGAATCCAGCTCCTGGTTGTCGTCGACGCCTCCTGGACCTCGTGGCCGAAGAGTCAAGACACCCGTGAACGACCTGAATCTGTCGACGACGGTGGGCATTCATCTTCCTTGCCCCGGGTCACTGCCCAGTGACTTTGAACACTGTCCCCTCTGCTTTCAGGTCTTCCTTCTTCCGAATCCAGGCTTGGATTCCACCGGACACTTCTTCGGACTTCACAAGCAGCAAGTCTTCATTGGCTCCCGTTGAAAACGACGCCGCGACCCGACACCAAAGGACACCTATGCACCCGGCTTCCCTGGGTGAGGTAACTCCAGCACTACAGTGCTCCTGTGGATGTTGGCCCTAGAACTACTTACCCTGTAAGTGACTTGCTTGTAGCTACTCCCGAAGTGCCCTTAAACTCTTAATTTCCAACCGCGACTTGCCCCATTGAAGTCAACGGCGACCCGCGCCTGTGTTCACTCACTGCACACGTCCCCCGTGGGTTCTTTACTTACCTGCCTTGGGTGGTTTCTTGAGGCCCCAGGACTTCTGAAGGCCCGAGGCCTTGTCTCCCTGCAAGTCGTTGTTCCTAAGTCTCTTTTTTAGTATATGGTCTGGTACGCCCCTAGGGGCCCAGCCATATTTGTGCTTAATTTATTGTGAAACATTGATTTATGCATATGTTCCTGTCTTCTAATCTCACAAGAGATTAGTAGAGAGTTGTTTAGTAATAAATACATATATATTTGATATATATACCTGTGTGGTGTCTTTTCATTTGGTGATTCAAGAGACTGTGTGGTAAAACAATCTGCTTTACATTCCTCCAAGACCTAGCCTGAAGGCTGCTCTCCACAGCTACCACTAGGATAGCTTTCTATAAAGGTTGTCTTAAACCTACCTACCATAAGAGTCGAATTGTACTGGTGCAAGGTGTCCACTTTAACTAGTGAACAGCATATTCCAGGCCAACTTCTCACACATAAGAGTCGAATTGTACTGGTGCAAGGTGTCCACTTTAACTAGTGAACAGCATATACCAGGCCAACTTCTCACACGAGTGCAGAAAGAGGCAACAGACGTGCAGAAAGAGGGAAGAGAGGTGCAGAAAAAGGCAAGAAAAGTGCAGAAAGAGGCAAAAGAGGTACATAAAGAGACAACAGGCGTGCAGAAAGGAGCAAGACAGGTGTAGAAAGGAGGAAGTGAGGTGCAGAAAGAGCCAACAGAGGTGCAAAAAGAGGCAAGAGAAGTGCACAAAGAGGCAAGAGAATTGCTGAAAGAAGCAATAGAGGAGTACAAAGAAGCAAGAAAAGTGCAGAAAGAGGCAAGTGAGATGCAAAAACAGGCAGGAAAGGTACAGAAAGACGGAAGACGAGTGCAGAAAGAGACAACAGGGGTGCAGAAAGAAGCAAATGAGGTGCAGAAAGAGGCAACAGACGTGCAGAAATAAGGAAGAGAGGTGCAGAAAAAGGCAAGAAAAGTGTAGAAATAGGCAAAAGAGGTACATAAAGAGACAACAGGGGTGCAGAAAGAAGCAAGACAGGTGTAGAAAGGAGCAAGAGAGATACAAAAACAGGCAGGAAAGGTACAGCAAGACGGAAGACAATTGCAGAAAGAGACAACAGGGGTGCAGAAAGAAGCAAATGAGGTGCAGAAAGAGGCAACAGACGTGCAGAAAGAGGGAAGAGAGGTGCAGATAAAGGCAAGAAAAGTGCAGAAAGAGGCAAAAGAGGTACATAAAGAGACAACAGGGGTGCAGAAAAAAGCAAGAAAAGTGCAGAAAGAAGGAAGTGAGATACAAAAACAGGCAGGAAATGTACAGAAAGACGGAAGACAAGTGCAGAAAGAGACAACAGGGGTGCAGAAAGAAGCAAATGAGGTGCAGAAAGAGGCAACAAACATGCAGAAAGAGGGAAGAGAGGTGCAGAAAAAACGCAAGAAAAGTGCAGAAAGAGGCAAGAGAATTGCAGAAAGAAGCAACAGAGGTGCAGAAAGAAGCAAGTGAATTACAAAAACAGGCAGGAAAGGTACAGAAAGACGGAAGACGAGTGCAGAAAGAGACAACAGGGGTGCAGAAAGAAGAAAATGAGGTGCAGAAAGAGGCAACAGACGTGCAGAAAGAGGGAAGAGAGGTGCAGAAAAAGGCAATTAAAGTGCATATAGAGGCAAGTGAGATGCAAAAACAGGCAGGAAAGTTATAGAAAGAGGGAAGACGAGTGCAGAAAGAGACAACAGGGGTTCAGAAAGAAGCAAATGAGGTGCAGAAAGAGGCAACAGACGTGCAGAAAGAGGGAAGAGAGGTGCAGAAAAAGGCAAAAAAAGTGCAGAAAGAGGCAAAAGAGGTACATAAAGAGACAACAGGGGTGCAGAAAGAAGCAAGAAAAGTGCAGAAAGAAGCAAGTGAGATACAAAACAGGCAGGAAAGGTACAGAAAGAGGGAAGACGAGTGCAGAAAGAGACAACAGGGTTGCAGAAAGAAGCAATTGAGGTGCAGAAAGAGGCAACAGATGTGCAGAAAGAGGGAAGAGAGGTGCAGAAAAAGGCAAAAAAAGTGCAGAAAGAGGCAAAAGAGGTACATAAAGAGACAACAGGGGTGCAGAAAGAAGCAAGAAAAGTGCAGAAAGAAGCAAGTGAGATACAAAAACAGGCAGGAAATGTACAGAAAGAGGGAAGACAAGTGCAGAAAGAGACAACAGGGGTGCAGAAAGAAGCAAATGAGGTGCAGAAAGAGGCAACAGATGTGCAGAAAGAGGGAAGAGAGGTGCAGAAAAAGGCAAGATAAGTGCAGAAAGAGGCAAAAGAAGTACATAAAGAGACAACAGGGGTGCAGAAAGAAGCAAGAAAAGTGCAGAAAGAAGCAAGTGAGATACAAAAACAGGCAGGAAAGGTACAGAAAGAGGGAAGACGAGTGCAAAAAGAGACAACACGGAGGCAGAAAGAACAAATGAGGTGCAGAAAGAGGCAACAGACGTGCAGAAAGAGGGAAGAGAGGTGCAGAAAAAGGCAAGAAAGGTGCAGAAAGAGGCAAAAGAGGTACATAAAGAGACAACAGGGGTGCAGAAAGAAGCAAGACAAGTGTAGAAAGGAGCAAGTGAGATACAAAAACAGGCAGGAAAGGTACAGAAAGTCGGAATACGAGTGCAGAAAGAGACAACAGGGGTTCAGAAAGAAGCAAATGAGGTGCAGACAGAGGCAACAGACGTGCAGAAAGAGGGAAGAGATGTGCAGAGAAAGGCAAGAAAAGTGCAGAAAGAGAGAAAAGAGGGACATAAAGAGACAACAGGGGTGCAGAAAGGAGCAAGAAAAGTGCAGAAAGAGGCAAGTGAGATACAAAAACAGGCAGGAAAGGTACAGAAAGAGGGAAGACGAGTACAGAAAGAGACAAAAAGGGTGCAGAAAGAAGCAAATGAGGTGCAGAAAGAGGCAACAGACGTGCAGAAAGAGGGAAGAGATGAGCAGAAAAAGGCAAGAAAAGTGCAGAAAGAGGCAAAAGACGTACATAAAGAGACAACAGGGGTGCAGAAAGAAGCAAGAAAAATGCAGAAAGAAGCAAGTGAGATACAAAAACAGGCAGGAAAGGTACAGAAAGACTTAAGACGAGTGCAGAAAGAGGCAACAGGGGTGCAGAAAGAAGCAAGAAAAGTGCAGAAAGAAGCAAGTGAGATACAAAAACAGGCAGGAAAGGTACAGAAAGAGGGAACACAAGTGCAGAAAGAGACAACAGGGGTGCAGAAAGAAGCAAATGAGGTGCAGAAAGAGGCAACAGACGTGCAGAAAGAGGGAAGAGAGGTGCAGAAAAAGGCAAGAAAAGTGAAGAAAGAGGCAAAAGAGGTACATTGAGAGACAACAGGGATGCAGAAAGAAGCAAGACAGGTGCAGAAAGAAGCAAGTGAGATACAAAAATAGGCAGGAAAAGTACAGAAGGAGGGGAGACGAGTGAAGAAAGAGACAACAGGGGTGCAGAAAGAAGCAAATGAGGTGCAGAAAGAGGTAACAGACGTGCAGAAAGAGGGTACAGAGGTGCAGAAAAAGCCAAGAAAAGTGCAGAAAGAGGCAAAAGAGGTACATAAAGAGACAACAGGGGTGCAGAAAGAAGCAAAAAAAGTGTGGAAAGAGGAAAGTGAGATGCAAAAACATGCAGGGAAGGTACAGAAAGACAGAAGATGAGTGCAGAAAGAGACAACAGGGGTGCAGAAAGAAGCAAATAAGGTGCAGAAAGAGGCAACAGACGTGCAGAAGGAGGGAAGAGAGGTGCAGAAAAAGGCAAGAAAAGTGCAGAAAGAGGCAAAAGAGGTACATAAAGAGACAACGGGGTGCAGAAAGAAGCAAGAAAAGTGCAGAAAGAAGCAAGTGAGATACAAAACAGGCAGGAAAGGTACAGAAAGAGGGAAGACGAGTGCAGAAAGAGACAACAGGGTTGCAGAAAGAAGCAATTGAGGTGCAGAAAGAGGCAACAGGCGTGCAGAAAGAAGGAAGAGAGGTGCAGAAAAAGGCAAAAAAAAGTGCAGAAAGAGGCAAAAGAGGTACATAAAGAGACAACAGGGGTGCAGAAAGAAGCAAGAAAAGTGCAGAAAGAAGCAAGTGAGATACAAAAACAGGCAGGAAATGTACAGAAAGAGGGAAGACGAGTGCAGAAAGAGACAACAGGGGTGCAGAAAGAAGCAAATGAGGTGCAGAAAGAGGCAACAGATGTGCAGAAAGAGGGAAGAGAGGTGCAGAAAAAGGCAAGATAAGTGCAGAAAGAGGCAAAAGAAGTACATAAAGAGACAACAGGGGTGCAGAAAGAAGCAAGAAAAGTGCAGAAAGAAGCAAGTGAGATACAAAAACAGGCAGGAAAGGTACAGAAAGAGGGAAGACGAGTGCAAAAAGAGACAACACGGAGGCAGAAAGAACAAATGAGGTGCAGAAAGAGGCAACAGACGTGCAGAAAGAGGGAAGAGAGGTGCAGAAAAAGGCAAGGAAAGTGCAGAAAGAGGCAAAAGAGGTACATAAAGAGACAACAGGGGTGAAGAAAGAAGCAAGAAAATTGCAGAAAGAGGCAAGTGAGATGCAAAAACAGGCAGAAAAGGTACAGAAAGAGGGAAGACGAGTGCAGAAAGAGACAACAGGGGTGCAGAAAGAAGCAAATGATGTGCAGAAAAAGGTAACAGACGTGCAGAAAGAGGGAAGAGAGGTGCATAAAAAGCCAAGAAAAGTGCAGAAAGAGGCAAAAGAGGTACATAAAGAGACAACAGGGGTGCAGAAAGAAGCAAGACAGGTGCAGAAATAAGCATGGAAAGTGCAGAATAAAGCAACAGGGGTGCAGAAAGAGGCAGGAGAAGTGCAGAAACAGGCAAGAGAAGTGCAGAAAGAGGCAAGAGAATTGCTGAAAGAAGCAACAGAGGTGTAGAAAGAAGCAATAAAAGTGCAGAAAGAGGCAAGTAAGATGCAAAAACAGGCAGGAAAGGTACAGAAAGAGGGAAGACAAGTGTTGAAAGAGACAACAGGGGTGCAGAAAGAAGCAAATGAGGCGCAGAAAGAGGCAACAGACATGCAGAAATAGGGAAGAGAGGTGCAGGAAAAGGCAAGAAAAGTGCAGAAAGAGGCAAAAGAGGTACATAAAGAGACAACAGGGGTGCAGAAAGAAGCAAGACAGGTGCAGAAATAAGCATGGAAAGTGCAGAATAAAGCAACAGGGGTGCAGAAAGAGGCAGGAGAAGTGCAGAAACAGGCAAGAGAACTGCAGAAAAAGCCAAGAAAAGTGCAGAGAGAGGCAAAAGAGGTACATAAAGTAGACAACAGGTGTGCAGAAAGAAGCAAGACAGGTGCAGAAAGAAGCAACAGAAATGCAGAAAGAGGCAAGAGTGGCTTGCACACCATTAGTACCAATTTAACACCCACATTTAGCAATAAGTAACACGTGACCATTCTTGGTTTGCAAAGGGCCTTCCACCACGCTGTAACACTTGTCGCTGCATTTTTGGTAACGTTTGACCCGTTTCAGTTAGAAACAAGGCTTTGTTTGTTCAAATCTGCAGATTAGGGTGCAGATGATGAATTATGTGGCTAATGCAGGAAATGTATAATTGTGCAAAAGTCGGTGCAGACAAACAGTCACATAATTCCAGTGGCCCTGCTCATACCTCTGACTAGGTCCACAAGTGCTCCTCAGTGATTCCATCTTTTTTTGTCTCACTGAGTTCATAGTTGAGCTTCTATGGAAACGAGGAAGACTAAACATGAGGTTAACACTCCACAACACAGACTACCCTACCACATAATTATTCTCCATAACACATAATCCCACTCTACATAATTCCTATACACTAAATACCACATAATTCCACCACACACAACGTACATCCACTCCAATCCAAAAAACATTAGTAAAAAACTTTTGCATTTACAACGCCAATAGCTCTAATTCTCGCAAATGCGAAACCTATTACATTGCAAACACTTCTTTAACTAGTAGTCACGTTTGCAGAGTGGTGGAGAAAGGGTACTATGCCTCCGACTAGCGCTCAGGAATTCCGATGCTTAGGGCTTACAGGAGGTACCAGTAGGGCTTCTTGGCCCCCAAAGTCCCTCAGGAGTAAATTGGACTTCATCTCCCATCCCGTAGTCTGCCAGGAGGCGCGTTTGCAGAATGGTGGAGAAAGGGGGCATGGCCTCCGAAGACGTCTTAGCAATCCCACTGTGCGGGACTTACTGGAGGTAACAAGAGGGTAGTTGGCCCCCAAGGACATCCTTGGGGGCCAACTTCCCTCCTATTACCTCCAGTAAGTCCCACACAGCAGCATTGCTAAGTTCGAAGAGCAGGCCACGCCCCCTTTGCCCACCACTCTACAAATGCGTTCCCTGGTGCACTCTTGGATGGGGATTGAAGTCCCCTTCGCTGCTGGGGGTCCTTTAGGGGCCAACTAGCCTACCTCTTACCTCCAGTAAGCCCCACACAGTGGGATTGCTGAGAGGTGGACAAAGTCCACGTCCCCGTTCTCCACCATTCTGCAAACGCGCCCCCTGGCGCGGTGTAAGTTGGGGGATTAAGTCCCCTTGAATACTGAGGGTCCCTGGGGCCAACTAGCCCACCAGGTACCTCCAGTAAGCACCACACAGCTGCGTTGCAGAGAGGTGGTCTGAGGCCACGCCCCTTTTTACACCTCTCTGCAATGCAGCTCTGTGGCGCTTACTGGAGGTACCTGGTGGGCTAGTTGGACCCCAGGGACCCTCAGGATTCAAGGGGACTTAATCCCCCAACTTACAACACGCCAGAGGGCCCATTTGCACAGTGGTGAAGGGAGAGGGCGGGCCTGATGTGACAAGTGTGCAAACGCGTGCCGTGGCACGTTTTAAGTTGGGGATTAAGTCCCCTTGAATCCTGAGGGTCCTTGGGGTTCAACTAGCCCACCAGGTACCTCCAGTAAGTGTCACAGAGCTGCCTTGCAGAGAGGTGTAAAAGGGGCATGGCCTCGGACCACCTCTCTGGAACACAGCCCTGTGGCACTTACTGGAGGTACCTGGTGGGCTAGTTGACCCCCAGGGACCCTCGGGATTGAAGGGGAATTAATCCCTCAACTTAGAACCCGCCAGGGGGCGCGTTTGCACAGTGGTGCAGGGAGGGAGCGGGGCCGGATGTGACAAGTGTGCAAAGGCGCCCTGTGGCACGTTTTAAGTTGGGGGATTAAGTCCCCTTGAATCCTGAGGGTCCCAGGGCGGGAGCTCCACCGAGGACCGCACAGTGGTCTGGGTGCACCACATAGACGCTGGTGGCTGGCCAGAGAGCCCGGGTGAGGTGCTCAGAGTATCCAGCCTTCCGGACTGCAAACTTTTGCGTCGCCACCTCGAGTTTCCCCTGCGGCTGGACATTTTAATTTGCTTGCCGTTGGGGGTTCACATTCACAGGCAGGACTGTTTCATGAAGTACATGTGGAAGCAAGGCCGGGGGTCTCCACACATCACTGTCCTCTGCATGCTTGCCCCTCGCTGCCTACGTGCCGGCCACCTGGTGCGGGAGGTCCTGGCTGCTCTTTTGGCCTTGGAGGGCTTGGGCTGCCATTGCTCCTGCGGGTGCGTCTTAGCAATCCCACTGTGCGGGACTTACTGGAGGTAACAAGAGGGGGCCAACTTCCCCTCCTATTACCTCCAGTAAGTCCCACACAGCAGCATTGCTAAGTTCGAAGAGCAGGCCACGCCCCCTTAGCCCACCACTCTTCAAACGCACTCCCTGGTGAGCTCTTGGATGGGGATTGAAGTCCCCTTCACTGCTGGGGGTCCTTTAGGGGCCAACAAGCCTACCTCCAGTAAGCCCCACGCAGTGGGATTGCTGAGAGGTAGACAAAGGCCACGCCCCCTTTCTCCACCACTCTGCAAACGTGCCCCCTGGTGCGTTGTTAGTAAGGGAATTAATTCCCCTTGAATACTGAGGGTCCCTGGGGGCTAACTAGCCCACCAGGTACCTCCAATATGCACCACAGAGCTAGATTGCAGAGAGGTGGTCCGAGGCCACGCCCCCTTTTTACATCACTATGCAAACGCGCCTTCTGGCGCACTGCTGCTTGGGGGCTGAAGTCCACTTGTGTCCTGAGGTCCTCAGGACACAAGGGGACCTCATCGCCCCACCAGCAGTGCACCAGAAGCCACGTTTGCAGAGTGGTGTAAAAAGGGGCGTGGCCTCGGACCACCTCTCTGCAACGCAGCTCTGTGGGGCTTACTGGAGGTACCTGGTGGGCTAGTTGGCCCCAGGGACCCTCAGGATTCAAGGGGACTTAATCCCCAAGTTACAACGCGCCAGGGGGCGCGTTTGCACACTTGTGATATCAGGCCCCGCCCCCTCCTTGCACCACTGTACAAACGCGCCCCCTGGCACATTGTAAATTGGGGAATTAATTCCCCTTGATTCCTGAGGGTCCCTGGGGGCCACCTAGCCCACCAGGTACCTCCAGTAAGCGCCATAGAGCTGCGTTGCAGAGAGGTGGTCTGAGGCCGCGCCCCTTTATACACCACTCCGCAAACGCAGCTCCTGGCACTTACTGGAGGTACCTGGTGGGCTAGTTGGCTCCCAGGGACCCTCAGCATTCAAGGGGAATTAATTCCCCAAATTGCAACGCGCCAGGGGGCACGTTTTCAGAGTGCTGCAGGGAGGGGGCGGGACCTCCAGCGAGATGCTGGCTTTTTTTCTTTATTTTATTTTTTAGAAGGGGGGCTGTGTGGCCCCCCTCCTTTTACCATTTTTGGGGCCCTGGGGACCCCATCCCCCAGGGCTGCACCCCTATTTATTAAAAAAATAAACAGGAAGGGGGCCATGTGGCCCCCTCCCAGGCCACTTCTGGCCCCCATCCCCCGGGGCCTGGCCTCTGTGATAGGGACCGTGGGGGGAGCCTCAATTCCCCCACGGTCCCTGCCGGCTCCCCGTGTCCTGCGGGAGCCGGCATTGCTTTTCCACACGGGGAGCTGCTAACATGCAGCTCCCCTTGTGGAAAAGCAATCTGCTTTGGATTTTGGAAGCGAGAGCAGGAAACCTGCTCTCGCTTCCAAAATCCAAAGAAGAGTTTGCTATGACAGGGCAGGAGCTGCACGGCTCCCGCCCTGCCATAGCAAACAGCAGTGTCCCGGGGGTGGGCACCCTGGGACACTGCAGGAGCCGGCCCTGGGGGGTGGCAGTCCCCGGGGCCATCAAAGGCTCCAGGAGGGGGGCTGCGTGGTCCCCCTCCCTTCAGTTTCAAAGACCCGGGGAGGTGGTGGTCCCTGGGGCAGTGTGGGGGGCTTGTGCCCCCCACACTTATTATTATTTAGAGCCCTGGGGAGGTGGCGGTCCCCAGGGCTCAGGGGGCCTGGGAGGCCCCCCCCTTTCATTTATTTAAATGCCCCAGGGAGGTGGCAGTCCCCGGGGCAGCGTGGGGGGGGTTGGGACCCCCCCAAGCATTTAATTTAGAAGCCCCGGGGAGGTGGCGGCCCCGGGGCTGCGGGTGGCCGTGTGCCTCCCCGCATTAGATTTAATAAGCCACGGGGAGGTGGCAGTCCCTGGGGCTGCGGGGCCTACGGGGGCCCCCGCAAATTAAAAACACATTGCCCCCGGGACTTGGCCCTCCCGGGGGCCTCATTAAAAGAAAGCACGCGAGACCCCCCTTTGTTTTTTATAATTTTCGGACGGATTCGTGTAAAAAGGGGCATGGCCTCGGACAACCTCTCTGCAACGCAGCTCTGTGGCGCTTACTGGAGGTACCTGGTGGGCTAGTTGGCCTCCAGGGACCCTCAGGATTCAAGGGGACTTAATCCCCCAAGTTACAACGCGCCAGGGGGCGCGTTTGCAAACTTGTGATATCAGGCCCCGCCCCCTCCCTGCACCACTGTGCAAACGCGCCCCCTGGCGCATTGTAACTTGGGGGATTAAGTCCCCTTGATTCCTGAGGGTCCCTGGGGGCCACCTAGCCCACCAGGTACCTCCAGTAAGCACCATAGAGCTGCGTTGCAGAGAGGTGGTCCGAGGCCACGCCCCTTTGTACACCACTCTGCAAACGCAGCTTCTGGCGCTTACTGGAGGTACCTGGTGGACTAGTTGGCCCCCAGGGACCCTCAGCATTCAAGGGGAATTAATTCCCCAACTTGCAACGCGCCAGTGGGCACGTTTGCAGAGTGCTGCAGGGAGGGGGCGGGGCCTCCGGTGAGATGCCGGCTTTTTTTCTTTATTTTATTTTTTAGAAGGGGGGCTGTGTGGCCCCCCTCCTTTTACCATTTTTGGGGCCCTGGAGACCCCATCCCCCAGGGCCGCACCCCTATTTATTAAAAAATGAACAGGAAGGGGGCCGTGTGTCTTAAAGTGCCGAAAGTCTTAAAGTTAGGATTTTTCTCAGTTTAGGAATAGTAAAGTTAGGACTCCTAACTTTAGGACTCCTAAATGCCTTCTGTGAATACCGAAAGTCTTAAAGTTAGGAATTTTCTCAGTTTAGGAGTAGTAAAGTTAGGACTCCTAACTTTACTACTCCTAAACTGAGAAAAATCCTAACTTTAAGACTTTCGGTATTCACAGAAGGCATTTAGGAGTCCTAAAGTTAGGTCTCCTAACTTCTGTGAATACCGAAATGAGTAAGTGCCTTTTGTGAATACCAAAATGAGTAAGTGTATTCTGTGAATACCAAAAAGTACTAACTTTACGTTTTTGACGTAAGATAGTTCTGTGAATCGGGCCCAGGGTATTTTTACCCTGCCCCCTTTTCTTGTTTATAATCTTTTTTTACCTTTTTCTGTATCCCTGGTCCAAGGTACAAGATGACTGCCAACACTTCCTGGTTTGAAGTGTTGGCAGCCAATCAGAGGCAAGCTCATGCTCGGGAGGTTAGGCTCCGCCCAGATATTGAAACATTTTATTTTTCAAATTTCTCAGGAACTACTGAACGGATTTACACCATTTAACAAAAAGGACTCTTTCTGAAACAAGACCTGCCTTTTTACCAAATTTGGTGTAATTCCGTTCAGCAGTTTGGGCTGTAGCTTTGTCTAAAGTTCCCTATGGAAATTAACATAGGGAAAACTTGTTTTGGGACCCCCCTTTTTTCTCGGCCCCTGCTTGAAGAATCTCCCCAAAACTTTCAAGACAGGAGCTGACTGGAGCTGACCACTAGTTTTGAAACTTTCGCGAAGATTCGTCAACCGGCACCAAAGTAATTGGGAAAAGAAAAAACGCTTTTCCTATGGAAACTAGGTCCTAACTATAACTACCTACTGGTGACCGCCAGTAGGTAATATATATATATATAGTCACTGAAAAAACCACAGGTTTCAGGGACATTATAGTTAGTTGGACATTTCACTCGTACAAAACCAGAGAAATTCGGCCGTTATAGTTTGTTCAGTCAACTATAACTTGCGCCCCCGCAATGCACTGTTGATGACGTCACATATTACATCATTCATGACATGGTCAGTGACATCACTGATGACATCACTGATGACATCTCAAATGACATCAATGATGACATCATCCAGTGACTATGTGTTTCTGTAAAGTTTAAATATGTTTTATATATATATGCCAAGGTATATTGAAAAATGAGAGGGTGTATAAGTGTCTAAATGGATGATTTAGTAGCTGCGTGACTGACTGTATAAGTGATTGGATAAATGTGTCTTACTGAATGCATGGGTTAGTGACTGATACAGACATTCACACAGTTTAGATTGTCAGTCGGTGTGTAAGTGGTTGCATGGGTTGGTGAGTAGCTAAATGAGGATCTATATGGGTTATTGATTGGTTGTCTGAGTATCTGTATGGGTGCCTGAGTGTCTGTGTGGGTGGGTGGGGGGTGTGACTCTGTGCATAGATGTGTGAGTGGATGATTCACTGGGTGTACAGGTTCAAGAGTGCATCTGTGAAGGGCTGTATGGGTGGGTGAGTGTGTGTTTGGGTGTGTTGGTGAGTGAATGGATGCCTCAGTGGTACATGTGTGAGTAATTGCATATGTGAAAGGCAGTATATCTGAGTGTTGGAGTGTATAAATGACTATATGTGAGAGTGAGTGACTGTGAGAGTGGCTGTATGGATCAGTGTGTGCTTTTATTAGTTATCGTATAAGAGTGTAAGTATGTGTTAGTTTATATTTGAATAATTGAGGTGGTGTGTGTATAACTGTATAGGTGAGTAAATGGGAGTGTGATTGATTCTTTGCATGACTGACTATGTGTGTGAGTAACTCTATGGATGAGTGGCGGTGTGTGAGTGTCTGTATAGATATATGAGTGTATATGATAATGCTGTATTGCTGGTTGACTGCATGTATGAATGACTGTATGGGTGAATGAGTGGATGTGTGTATAGACCTAGGAATTAGTGAGTGGGTATGTACTAACTGGTATTGGTGTGTCTATGGTTTCAAAAATGGTAGTCTGTATTTTAGAGTGGGTGTATCAAAGGTTATATTAGGGTATGAGGAGGTGCATCAGATTATCACGTGGATGATGTCATCAGTGATGTCATTTGAGATGTCTTCAGTGATGTCATCAGTGATGTCACTGACCATGTCATGAATGATGTAATATGTGACGTCATCAGCAGTGCATTGCGGGGGCGCGAGTTATAGTTAGCTGAACTAACTATAACGGCCAAATTTCTCTGGTTTTGTACGAGTGAAATGTCCAACTAATTATAACGTCCCTGAAACCTGTGTTTTTTTCAGTGAATTTCTAAGGTTTTTTAAATGCTAATTTCTGACTATAACGTCCCTGAAACCTATGTTTTTTTCAGTGAATTTCAAATGTTTTTTAAATGCTAATTTCAAACTATAACATCCCTAAAACTTATGGTTTTTTCACTGAATTTCAAAGGTTTTTTAAATGCTAATTTCAAACTATAACGTCCCTGAAACCTATAGTTTTTTCAGTGAATTTCAAAGGTTTTTAAATGCTAATTTCTAACTATGACTACAAAGGTAAGAAATGTGAAGAAAGAGGAAGAAAAGCGCAGAAAGAAGCAAGACAAATGCAGAAAGAGGCAGCAGAAGTCTAGAAAGACAAATAAAAGTGCAGGAATTAGCAAGAGATGTACAGAAAGAACCAACAGAGGAGCAGAAAGTCCTCTTGTGCCCCCAACATTTTGCTGACGGTTACTGGTGGTAACTGACTCTGACTAACCAGGCCTAGAGCCAGTGCTATGCTAAAAGACACTTGGAATGCAGTGAAAACACCTACATACACTAGGGAACACTATGCGTTGGGGTACCCCTGTGATTAGCATGACCTCCTCTGTATTTGCCATGAGTTAGTGCCTGGGTTATTGTATGAGTACATGGGTAGTGACTGGATGATTAGAGTGCTGCAAGGACAGTGTATGGTGATTTTATAACTGCTTGGGTTTTGGCGGAGGGATTGGATAAGTACATGTTGCTGGATGGGTGATTGGAGGAGTGCATGGCTAGTGATAGGGGGATTGCTGGAGTGCCTGGGTACTACCTGGGTAATTGCAGGAGTGAATCAGTACTATGTAGGTGGTTAGAGGTCTGCATGGGTAGTGCATAGGGGATTGTAGCAGTGATCAGTTAGTGCCTGGATCATTGCATGAGTACATAGCTACTGACTGAAACATTAGAATACTGCAAGGAGAGTGCCTGAGTGAATTTATAAGTGCTTGGGTATTGGCAGATTGTTTGGATTAGTACATAGTAGTGGCTGACTGACTGGAGCAGTGCACAGGGAGTGACTGGGTCATTTCATGAGTACATGGGTACTGATTGGATGATTAGAGTACTGCAAGGAGAGTGCATGGTGAAATTATAAGTGCTTGGGTTTTGGCGGAGTGATTGGATAAGTACATGTTGCTCGCTGGGTGATTGGAGAAGTGCATGGGTAGTGACAGGGCGATGGCTGGACTGCATGGTTAGTGCTCATGGTATTGTAGCAGTGCATGAGTTAGTGCATGGGTAATTGCATGAGTGCATGGGTAGTGACCGGATGATTACAGTGCTGCAAGGAGAGTGCATGGTGAATTTATAAGTGCTTGGGTTTTGGTGGAGTTATTGGATAAGTACACACATGTCACATCAGGCCCCGCCCCCTCCCTTCACCACTGTGCAAACGTGCCTCCTGGTGGGTTTTAAGTTGGGGGATTAATTCCCCTTGAATCCTGAGGGTCCCTGGGGGCCAACTAGCCCACCAGGTACCTCCAGTAAGCGCCACAGTGCTGCGTTGCAGAGAGGTGGTCTGAGGCCACGCACCTTTTTACACCTCTCTGCAACGCAACTCTGTGGCACTTACTGGACGTACCTGGTGGGCTAGTTGGCCCCCAGGGACCCTCAGGATTCAAGGGGGCTACCTTTTTGCCAAATTTGGTGTAATTCCGTTCAGCAGTTCGGGCTGTAGTCGTGTCTAAAATTTCCTATGGAAAATAACATGGGGAAAACGTGTTTTGGGACCCCCCTTTTTTCTTGGCCCCCGCTTGGCAAATCACCCCGAAACTCTCAAGACAGGAGCTGACCGAAGCTGACCACTAGTTTTGAAAATTTCGCAAAGATTCGCCAACCGGCGCCAAAGTTATTGGAAAAACAAAAAAACACTTTTCCTATGGAAACTAGGTCCTAACTATAACTACCTACTGGTGACCGCCAATAGGTAACATATTCACTGAAAAAAACATGGGTTTCAGGGACATTATAGTTAGTTGGACATTTCACTCATACAAAACCAGAGAAATTCCGCCGTTATAGGTAGTTCAGCTAACTGTAACTCGCACCCCCGCAATGCACTGCTGATGACGTCACATATTACATCATTCATGACATGGTCAGTGACATCACTGATGACATCACTGATGACATCACTGATGACATCATCCACGTGATAATCTGATGCACCTCCTCACACTCTAATATAACCTTTGATACACCCACTGTAAAATACAGACTACCATTTTTGAAACCATCGACACACCAATACCAGTTACTACATACGCACTCACTGATTCCTAGGTCTACGCACAGATCCACTCATTCACCCATACAATCACTCATACATGGAGTCACTCATCAATACAATACTATCATATGCATTCATACACCTATCCAGACACTCACACACTGCCACTCATCCATGGAGTTACTCACACACCTAGTCAGTGATGCAAAGAATCAATCACACTCCCATTTACTCACCTATACAGTTATACACACACCACCTCACTTATTCATACAGATACTAACGCATACTTACTCTCTTATATAATAACTGCTCCAGGTACACACTCATCCATACAGCCACTCTCACAATCACTGACTCTCACGTATAGTCATTTATATACTCCAACTCTCACATACACTGCCTTTTACATATGTAGTTACTTGGATATGTACCACTGAGACATTTATTCACTCACCAACACATCCATACACACACTCACCCACCCATACAGCTGTTTCCACATGCACTCTTGAACCCATACACCCAGTGAATCAACCACTCACACATCTATGCACAGAGTCACACACCTTTCACCCACCCACACACACACTCAGTCTCCCATACAAATACTCAGGCAACCAATCAATAACCCATATAGACACTCATGTAGATACTGACCAACACATGCAGCAGCTTACACAACAACAGACAGTCTGATACAGACATTCACACAGTTTAGTCACTAACCCATGCATTCAGAAATACACATTTATTCACTCACGTATACAGTCAGTCACTCACCTACTAAATCCTCAATCCAGACACTTATACACCCACTCATTCTTCAATACACCTTGGCATATATATAAAACATATTTAAACTTTACAGAAACACACAGTCACTGGATGATGTCATCAGTGATGTCATTTGAGATGTCATCAGTGATGTCATCAGTGATGTCACTGACCATGTCATGAATGATGTAATATGTGACGTCATCAGCAGTGCATTGCGGGGGCGCGAGTTATAGTTAGCTGAACTAACTATAACAGTGGAATTTCTCTGGTTTTATACGAGTGAAATGTCCAACTAACTATAACGTGCCTGAAACCTATGGTTTTTTCAGTGAATTTCAATGGTTTTTTAAATGCTAATTTTTAACTATAACGTCCCTGAAACCTATGGTTTTTTCAGCTAACTATAACTCGCGCCCCCGCAATGCACTGCTGATGACATCACATATTACATCACTCATGACATGGTCAGTGACATCACTGATGACATCACTGATGACATCTCAAATTACATCACTGATGACATCACTGATGACATCATCCATGTGATAGTTTCATACATCTTCTCACACCCTAATATAACTTTTGATACACCCACTCTAAATTACAGACTGCCATTCTCAAAACCATACACACTCCAATCCCAATAACTACATACCCACTCACTGATTCTTAGGTCTACACATACACATCTACTCACTCACCCGTACAGTCACTCATACTTACAGTCACTCAGTACAGGACTATCATATGCACTCATACACCTATATAAACACTCACACACCGCCACTCATCCATAGAGGTGCTCACACACCTAGTCAGTCATGCAAAAAATTAATCACACACCCATTTACTCACCTATACAGTTATACACACACCAGCTCACTTACTCATACAAATACTAGCACATTCTTACGCTCTTATACAATAACTGATACAAGCACACATGCATCCATACAGCCACTCTCACAATCACACACTCTCACTTATAGCCATTTAAATACTCTAACACACATATATACTGCCTTTTACATATGCAGTTATTCGCACATGTACCACTGAGATATACATTCACTCACTAACACACCCATACACACAGATGCTCTCTTGAAATCATGCACCCAGTGAATCACCCACTCACACATCTATGTACAGAGTCACACACACCCCACCCACACAAACACTCAGGCACCCATACAGATACTCAGAGAACCAATCAATAACCCATATAGACACTCATGTAGCTATTCGCAAATCCATGCATCCACTTACACACCAACAGACAGATGGATACAGACATTCACACAGTTTAGTCACTAACCCAGTAGTTCCCAAACTGTGCGCCGTGGCACCCCAGTGCGCCGTCAGAACTCACCAGGGGCGCCACACAGTTCTTGGGAACGTGGGAAAGGTTCTGCTCTAGTACTGGTTTGAACCAGCGCGTGACCTGTGACAATTAAATAATGAGCGTGTGCGCGTGGAGAGGCACAACCAGGACAGTGATGCCCTGCGAGTGTTATTGCTGCCGTCAGCCACTCTTATAAACGGAAAATCGGGTAAACATGACCTTGTCAAATTACGATCAGCTGCGAGTGTTCCTGGAGTTTTGGGGGTGTGTTTGAGATTTCAGGCGAACTGTGCTATGTAAGTCTTAATCTTTCCTGCCACTGAAAATACCACGTTCCCAGTTGGCCTGCCTTATTTTCCAAAGTTAAGAATCCAAACTGCTTATGTTCCATTCTTTCTAAATGTTCACCACGCTGTGCTTACTGTAAAACAAAGCATTGAAATGCAGTGAAACCCGCATGTTTGAAAACACCCACACATCTATTGAAATTGTCTTATCTAAGCACATGGATTTTTCAATGTAATTTAGGAGTAGTTGAAAAACTTTTGAATGAGGGGCTGCCGCTTTAATACTCAAATCGTGTTTATTACAGCCCGGTGCCACTTACCCTGAGGTCAGCACTGCAGAAGACACCGCGCCGATTTTTTTCATTTCACTTATCTTTTCTTCCCCTGATTACACATTTGTTTACCTTACAATTCACGTCAACGGTATGTGTTTGCCCACAACACCAGTAAGCCTCCATACCAAAGTATCCATGTGACATAGCATTTTCTCATTTATTACATCTCCTTCTTAATGACTGTACATTCCAGCGCCTGTGCTCAGGCTTACATCACCCCACCCGGGAAAAAACTGACATGATGGGGAGCCGCGGCCAATCGCCAATTATGTCAAGGGAGTCACGGGTCGAGAAAGTTTGGGAACCACTGCACTAACCCATGCATTCAGTAAGATACGTTTAATCACTCACTTGTAGAGTCAGTCACGCACGTACTAAATCATCCATTCAGACACTTATACACCCACTCATTCTTCAATACGCCTTTCCCTATATATATTAAACATATTTAAACTTTACAGAAACATACAGTCACTGGATGATGTCATCAGTGATGTCATCAGTGATGTCATTTGAGATGTCATCAGTGATGTCATCAGTGATTTCACTGACCATGTCATGAGTGATGTAATATGTGACGTCATCAGCAGTGCATTGCGGGGGCGCGAGTTATAGTTAGCTGAACTAACTATAACGGGGACATTTCTATGGTTTTGTACGAGTGAAATGTCCAACTAACTATAACTGTCCCTAAAACCTATGTTTTTTTCAGTGAATTTCAAAGGTTTTTTAAATGCTAATTTCTAACTATAACGTGCCTGAAACCTATGGTTTTTAAGTGAATTTCAAAGGTTTTTAAATGCTAGTTTCTAACTATGCCTACAGAGGTAGGACATGTGAAGAAAGAAGAAAAAACGCACAGAAAGAAGCAAAAGAAATGCAGAAAGAAGCAACAGAGGAGCAGAAAGAGGCCTTGTTGCAAAATCATCCTGTGCCCACAAATTTTTCAGACGGGTACTGGTGGTAACTGACTCTGCCTAACCAGAGCCAGTGCTATGCTAAAAGACACTTAGAATACAGTGAAAACACCTACATACACTAGGGAACACTATGCGTTGGGGTACCCCTGTGATTAGCATGACCTCATCTGTAAGTCCCTAGTACATAATAGGGCAGGGGGATTAAAACTACCTCTTAAAACGCGCTACGTGGCGCGTTTGCACAGTGGTGAAGGGAGGGGGGCCTGAGGTGACATGTGTGCAAACGCGCCCCGTGGTGCGTTTTAAGTTACAGGATTAAGTCCCCTTGAATCCTGAGGGTCCCTGGGACCCAACTAGCCCACCAGGTACTTCCAGTAAGCACCACAGGCCTGCGTTGCAGAGAGGTGGTCCGAGGCCATGCTCGTTTTTACACCTCTCTGCAACTCAGATCTGTGGCGCTTACTGGAGGTACCTGGTGGGCTAGTTGGACCACAGGGACCCTCAGGATTCAAGGGGACTTAATCCCCCAACTTAAAACACGCCACAGGGCTTTTTTGCACACATGTCACCTCAGGCCTCGCCCCCTCCCTGCACCACTGTGCAAACGCGCCCTGGGATTAATTCCCCTTGAGTCCTGAGGGTCCCTGGAGGCCAACTAGCCCACCAGGTACCTCCAGTAAGCGCCTCAGAGCGGCGTTGCAGAGAGGTGTAAAAAGGGGCGTGGCCTGGACCACCTCTCTGCAACTCAGCCCTGTGGCGCTTACTGGAGGTACCTGGTGGGCTACTTGGCCCCCAGGGACCCCCAGTATTGAAGGGGAATTAATTCCCCAATTTAAAACGCGCCACAGGGCGCGTTTGCAGAGTGGTGAAGGGAGAGGGCGGGGCCTCAGGCACGATCGCGTCTTTTTTTTTTTTTTAGAAGGGGGGCTGTGAGGCCCCCCTTCTTTTTCCTTTTTTGGGTCCTGGGGACCCCATCCAACAGGGCCTGACCCCTTTTTAACACAAATGAACGGGAAGGGGGCCGCGTGGGCCCCCCTCCTGTGGCCAATTCTGGCCCCAGGGACCCCTTCCCCCGGGGCATGGTCACCTATTTTTATTATTTGTAAAGGAGGGGTGCTGCGTGGCCCCCCTCCTGAGGCCTCTATTGGCCCCGGGGACCCCATCCCCAGGGGCCGGCATTTATTTTAATTGAATTTTTCAATTTATTTTGGGGGAGGGGGGCCGTGTGGCCCCCCTCCTGGGCCACTTCCAGCCCCGGGGACCCCATCCCCCAGGGCCTGGCTCTCGTTGGGGACCGTGGGAGGGTCAATCCCCCCACGGTCCCGCCGGCTCCCCGCGTCCTGCGGGAGCCGGCATTGCTTTTCCACATGGGGAGCTGCTAACATGCAATCTGCTTTGCTTCAAAGAAGCAACAGAAGTCCACAAAGACGAACAAAAGTGCAGGAAGAAGCAAGACATGTGCAGAAAGAACCAACAGAGGAGCAGAAAGAGGCCTGGTTGCAAAATCATCCTGTGCCCACAACTTTTTCAGACGGGTACTGGTGGTAACTGACTCTGACTAACCAGGCCTAGAGCCAGTGCTATGCTAAAAGACACTTAGAATACAGTGAAAACACCTACATACACTAGGGAACACTATGCGTTGGGGTACCCCTGTGATTAGCATGACCTCCTCTGTAAGGCCCTAGTACATAATAGGACAGGGGGATTAAAAATACCTCTAAGTCAGAGGTGCAGAAATATGCTACTTTAACTGGTAGTCACATTTGCAGAGTGGTAGAGAAAGGGTGCTGGGCGTCCAACCAACGCTCAGGAATTCCGCTGCGTAGGACTTACCGGAGGTACCAGGAGGGATTGTTGGCCCCCAAACTCCCTCAGGACTAAATTGGACTTCATCCCCCATCCCGTAGTTTGCCACAAGGCACGTTTGCAGAGTGGTAGAGAAAGGGGGCCATGGCCTCCGAAGACGTCTTAGCAATCCCACTGTGTGGGACTTACTGGAGGTAACAAGAGGGGTAGTTGGCCCCAAGGACATCCTTGGGGGACAACTTCCCAAACTATTACCTCCAGTCAGTCCCACACAGCAGCACTGGTAAGTACTCGTACCAGGCCACGCCCACTTTGCCCACTACTCTACAAACGTGCTCCCTGGCACGCTCTTGGATGGGGATTGAAGTCCCCTTCACTGCTGGGGGTCCTTTAGGGGCCAACTAGCCTACCTTTTACCTCCAGTAAGCCCCATACAGTGGGATGTGTGAGAGGTAGACAAAGGCCATGCCCCCTTTCTCCACCACTCTGCAAACACGCCCCCTGGCGCGTTGTAAGATGGGGGATTAAGTCCCCTTGAATCCTGAGGGTCCCTGGGGTCCAACTAGCCCACCAGGTACCTCCAGTAAGCTCCACAGAGCTGCGTTGCAGAGAGGTGTAAAAAGGGGCGTGGCCTGGACCACCTCTCTGCAACGCAGGCCTGTGGTGCTTACTGGAGGTACCTGGTGTGCTAGTTGTCCCCCAGGGGCCCTCAGGATTGAAGGGGAATTAATTCCCCAACTTAAAACGCGCCACAGGGCGTGTTTGCACACATGTCACCTCAGGCCCTGCCCCCTCCCTTCACCACTGTGCAAACGCACCCCGTGGCGCGTTTTAACTTGGGGGATAAAGTCCCCTTGAATCCTGAGGGTCCCTAGGGTCCAACTAGCCCACGAGGTACCTCCAGTAAGCGCCACAGAGCTGCGTTGCAGAGAGGTGTAAAAGAGGCGTGGCCTGGACCACCTCTCTGCAACGCAGCCCTGTAGCGCTTACTGGAGGTACCTGGTGGGCTAGTTGGCCCCCAGGGACCCCCAGTATTGAAGGGGAATTAATTCCCCAGTTTAAATCACGCCACAGGGCGCGTTTGCAGAGTGTTGCTGGGAGGGGGCAGGGCCTCCAGCACGATTGCAGTCTTTTTTTTTTTTTTAGAAGGGGGGCTGTGTGGCCCCCTTTTTTTGCCTTTTTTTTGGGCCTTGGGGACCCCATCCCCCAGGGCCTGACCCCTTTTTAAAAAAATAATAATAATTCTGAACGGGAAGGGGGCCACGTGGGCCCCTCTCCTGTGGCCTATTCCGGCCCTGGGGACCCCATCCCCTGGGGCATGGCCACATATATTTATGTTTTTTAAGGAGGGGGGCTGTGTGGCCCCCCTCCTGAGGCCTCTATTGGCCCCGGGGACCCCATCCCCCGGGGACAGCCTTTTTTTAAATTATTTTTTTTGGTGGGGGGGAGGGGGGCCGCGTGGACCCCCTCCCGGGCCACTTCTAGCCCCAGGGACCCCATCCCCCGGGGCAGGCCCTATCCATTGGGGACCGAGGGGGGAGCCGCGAGGCTCCCGCCCTGCCATGGCAAACAGCAGTGTCCCGGGGGTGGGCACCCTGGGACACTGCAGGAGCCGGCCCTGTGGGGTGGCGGTCCCCAGGGCCAGCACGGGCTCCAGGAGGGGGGCCGTGTGGCCCCCTCCCTTCAGTTTGAAAGCCCCGGGGAGGTGGTGTTCCCCGGGGCTCGGGGGTCTGTAACGGACCCCCAAATTTACATACTTAGTGCCCCGGGGAGCTATCGGTCGCCGGGGTGTGTGGGGGGGCTCGAGCCCCCCACACAGGCTCTTTTTTTTAAAAAGACAAGCCCCGGGGGGTGGCGGTCCCTGGTGCTGCGGGGGGCCGTGTGCCCCCCGCAAATATTCAAGAAAAGCCCCGGGGGTGGTGGTTTCCAGGGCTTGGGGGGGCCTTGGAGGCCCCCCACACATTAAAAAAAGCTGGCGGTCCCCGGGGTGTGTGGGGGGGCTCAAGCCCCCCCACACAGGCTCTTTTTTTTAAAAGACAAGCCCCGGGGGGTGGCGGTCCCCGGGGCTGCGGGGGGGCCGTGTGCCCCCGCAAATATTTAAGGAAATAAGGAAAGCCCCAGGGGGTGGTGGTCCCCGGGGCTGCGGGGGCCCCCCTGGGCCCCCGCAATTACAATATAGCATGCCCCGAGAGTTGGCCCACCCAGGTGTAGGAGAGTAGGATCTGCCTCTTATGGTTACCCCCACTTTTTGCTGGTGTATCACTGTTTTTCGACTTTAGTCTGGCTGGGGCCCTGCTATCCAGGACCCCAGCCTAGCTGATTCCTCTCTAAATTTATTCCCTGTACCTTAAGTACACTTCAGATTGGATTCTGGGGTGCCCTTATAAGTCCCTAGTATATGGTATACTATGTACCCAGGGCATAGGTACCCCAGTGGCCTACCAGGGGTTGAAGCATGTATTGTGCCACCCCTGGAAGGCCCTCCAAAATGACACCACAGGACTGCTACTGCAGCCTGAGTAAGGTGGTGCATGCACCCCTTACAGAGATATAGGTTCACTATATCTCACCTATCACTGCACATAGAAACCTATCAGTCACCCCTTTGGCAGGCCTTATCAATCCTGAAGGCAGGGTGCTTGGTTTTATGTGAGAGGGTGCCCATGCATGAGCAGAGCCCCTCTGCAGCCTTCGGAATCTCCTCTCCGGGGTTGTCTGTGGTGCAGACTGACCATATACTCTTAAGTGCATTATATCTAAACAGTAAATGCTAACTTTGGGATGGCTGCACGGAAACATGTTGTGTTTGTTGTCAAACACCTTGGAATCATACCCGCACACCAGTAACTAGTGTGGGAGTATGATCCCACCCTTCTAGAGGGAGAGACATGACAGCACCGGTATACCCGGTACCACCTAAACAGAGCCTGGCATCACAAAATGGATGCTGCAGCCACAGACACGAGTCTGGCCTCCTGCTGCTGACCGAAACTCCGGAAGGGGAGGCCTGGACAATAGGTTTCCTGTCTCAGGGAGGTGTTACCACCTCCCAGACATGCCTTAGTGGGTTGGGGCTGGGTGGGTGCACTCCAAGAGTGCTTTGAAGTCCTGCACTGGGGGCACATTTGGTGTCCTCGTGCATACCCCAGTTCAAACCGGTTGCAGGGGCTGCCAGCCCCTGATCTGGTGCGAAACTGGACAAAGGAAATGGGTGTCGCCACCCCTCTTTCCAAACCCTCCCATAGGTGGGTCCCCAGAGTTATTCCAACCCCTTTCTTTAGGATAAGTAAGGGAACCCTGGCAACAGGACTTTAGATATCCCTGGACGAAACTCTGCAACTGAATCCTGGAACTTCGACGCTCTACTCAAGACTAGAGGACTGAAGAAATCTCCCTTGGGGTCAAGGAGTGACTCCCCTGCTTGGCAGGCACCAATGAAGCATTTGCCGGTCTGCATCTACGAAGCTCCCGCCAGACTCCGAAGTACTTGCAGCCCAGTAAGAGGATTTCCCGATATCTCAGAGGCCAACCCGAGTCTCCAGCAAAGCTGAGACCCGCAGCCCTCGTGAGTAGCATGGAACCAGAACTCCTGGTCACCGTGCACATTTGCTAGTACATTGACTTCTCGACGACTCTTGAAGTCCTGCTTTGGGTTACTTGTAGCCCAGGCCCGAGCACCATTTGCACTGAAGATTGTGAGCCTACACTCCATGAGTGTTCTGTGGGCCTGCTTACTGCATTTCTGCTTGGGGCTCCTTTGCGATCCCAGGTCCGTCGACTGGTGGGTCCCTGTGAAGGCAACTCTGATTTTCTTTGGGTGTTTCTGGTTGCTGCAGACGTGCCCTAACTCCCCACCAAGTGGTGAGTCCCTCAGACCTTGCTGGTCTGCTCCAAAGCATCTTTCTCTTTTCTGCGTGGGTTGCTGTTGCCAAGGCTTGTTGTGTTCAATCTGGACACCAACACTACAGCACTCGACATCCTTTGTGGGACAGTGCGAATCCAGCTCCTGGTCATTGTCGACACCTCCTGGGCCTCGTTACTGAAGAGTCAAGCTTCACCTCTTTCACCTGAAGCACCCGACATCGGTGGGCATTCGACTACCATGCCCCTGGTCACTGGCAAGTGACCCAGACTCTGTCCCCTCTGCTTTCAGGTTCTTCTCATCTATGATCCTGGCTTGGATCTCTTCGGACACTTCGCATCTTCCCGGCAGCAGCACTTCGTGGCAGGCTGCCATTGAAAACGACGACGCAACCCGACACCATTTGACACCTATGCACCCGGCTTCCCTGGGTGAGGTAACTCGAGTACTCCGGTGCTCCCATGGGTGTTGACCCTAGAACTGTCTAAGTCCAAGAGGGTTTGGTCCTAGTCCATTTCTAAGTGTCCCTAAACTCTAAAACTCTTACCGCGACTTTCCCATAGACTTTAACGGAGCTCGCAGCTGTGTTCACACACTGCACACAGCCCCCGTGGGTCCCCTGTGTCACTACCTTGGGTGGTTCCTTGGGGTCCCAGCGATTCTACAGGCTCTAGGCCTTGTGTCTACGCAAGTCGTGGTTCTTATACCACTTTCTTAATATATGGTTTGGTACGCCCCTAGGGCTAATCGTATATTGTGCTAATTTACTGTGCTATTTGACTTGTAACTTGTGTACTTTGACCTCTAGCCTCATAAAGAGACTATTGGGTAGTGTTTAGTAATAAATACATATATTTTATATATATACCTGGTGTGGTTCTCCTTTCATTCGGTCATTCATGAGCTTATAACTGGTAAAACAAACAGCTTAACACTCCTTCAAGACTTAGCCTGAAGGCTGCTCTCCATAGCTACCACTAGGATAGCTTTCAATAAAGGTTGTCTTTAAACCTATCATCAATAAAGGTTGTTTGGACTGGTGCAAGGTGCCCACTATAATTAGTGGACAGCATATGCCAGGCCAACTTCTCACACCGGGGGCTAAATATTAATGAAGCGCGGGAGTCCGCGCTTCATTTTTTTTATTTTCACGACAGGATTCGCGGATCCTTCGCAAATTTTTCAGATTTAAAAAAAAATAAATGCTTTTTTTGGCCCTGGGGGTCCTTGCGGGACCCCCTGAACAGGCCTAGGGGGTCAGGGTGTTTCTACCCTGCCCCCTTTTCTTGTTTATTAAAGTTTTTTCTACTATTTTCTTGTGACTCGGTTCTACCGAGTCACAAGATGGCTGCCAACACTTCCTGGTTTGGAGTGTTGACAGCCAATTAGAATAAAGCTCGTGGTCGGGAGGTCCGCGGATCCACCGCGCCTCTATATATCAAAACTTTTATTTTTTGATTTTCTCAGCAACTACTGAATGAATTTACACCATTTAAAAAAAGGGCTCTCTCCGTACCAAGGGCTACCTTTTTGCCAAATTTGGTGTAATTCCGTTCAGCAGTTCGAGCTGTAGCCGTGTCTAAAGTTTCCTATGGGAAATTGATTTTCCGACCTCTTTTTTGAATTTCTCAGGAACTACTGAATGGATTTACACCATTTAACAAAAAGGGCTCTTTCTGAACCAAGGGCTACCTTTTGCCAAATTTGGTGTAATTCCGTTCAGCAGTTCGAGCTGTAGCCGTGTCTAAAGTTTCCTATGGAAAATAACATGGAGAAAACACGTTTTAGGACCACCCTTTTTTCTCGGCCCCCGCTTGGTGAATCACCCTGAAACTTTCAAGACAGGAGCTGACCGGAGCACCCCACTAGTTTTGAAAATTTCATGAAGATTCATCATCCGGCGCCACAGTTATTGGGAACAGAAAAAACGATTTTCCTATGGAAACTAGGTCCTAACTATAACTACCTACTGGCGACCGCCAGTAGGTAATATATATATATATATATTCACTGAAAAAACCATAGGTTTCAGGGACATTATAGTTAGAAATTAGCATTTAAAAAACCTTAGAAATTCACTGAAAAACCATAGGTTTCAGGGGCGTTATAGTTAGTTGGAGATTTCACTCATACAAAACCATAGAAATTCGGCCGTTATAGTTAGTAGACCTAACTATAACTCACGCCCCCGCAATGCACTGCTGATGATGTCACATATTACATCACTCATGACATGCTCAGTGACATCACTGATGACATCACTGATGACATCTCAAATGACATCACTGATGACATCATCCAGTGAATGTGTGTTTCTGTAAATTATAAAAATATGTTTTATATATATATATATATGCCAATCTGTATTGAAGTATGAGTGGGTGTATGAGTATCTGAATGGATGATTTAGTAGGTGTGTGAGTGACTGTATAAGTGAGTGATTAAATGTGTCTTACTGAATGCATGGGTTAGTGACTAAACTGTGTGAATGTCTTTATTAGTCTGTTAGTTGGTGTATAAGCGGCTGCATGGCTTGGTGAGTAGCTACATGAGTGTCTATATGGGTTATTTATTGCTTGTCTGAGTATCTATATGGGTGCCTGAGTGTCTTTGTGGGTGGGTGGGGGGGTGTGTGACTCTATGCATAGATTTGTGAGTGGCTGTTTCAATGGGTGTATGGGTTCAAGAGTGCATATGGAAACAGCTGTATGGGTGGGTGAGTGTCTGTATGGGTGTGTTGGTGAGTGAATGGATGTCTCAGTGGTGCATGTGTGAGTAACTACATATGTTTTAAAGCAGTATATGTGAGGGTTGGAGTATATAAATGACTATATGTGAGAGTGAGTGATTGCAAGAGTATCTGTATGGATGAGTGTGTGTTTCTATGAGTGATTGTTTAAGAGAGTAAGTCTGTGTTAGTATCTGTATAAATAAGTGTGGTAGTGTGTGTATGACTGTATGAGTAAGGAAATGGGTGTGTGATAGTTTCTTTGCATGACTGACCAGGTGTATGAGTAACTCTTTGGGTGAGTGGCAGTGTGTGAGTGTCTATATGGGTTTATGAGTGGATATATCAGTTGCTGTATAGATGAATGACTGTGTGTATGAGTGACTATATGGGTTAGTGTGTGGATGTGTGTGTAGACGTATGAATCACTGAGCAGGTATGTAATTACTGCTATTGTGCTATTGGTCTGTCTATGGTTTAGATATTGGTGGTCTGTATTTTAGAGTGGGTGTATGAAAGGTTTTATTAGGGTATGAGGAGGTGCATCAGATGATCACGTGGATGATGTCATCAGTGATGTCATCAGTGATGTCATTTGAGATGTCATCAGTGATGTCATCAGTGATGTCACTGAGCATGTCATGAGTGATGTAATATGTGACGTCATCTGCAGTGCATTGTGGGGGCGCGAGTTATAGTTAGCTGAACTAACTATAACGGGGGAATTTCTATGGTTTTGTACGAGTGAAATCTCCAACTAACTATAACGCCCCTGAAACCTATGGTTTTTTCTGTGAATTTCTAAGGTTTTTAAATGCTAATTTCTAACTATAACGTCCCTGAAACCTATGGTTTTTTCAGTGAATTTCAAAGGTTTTTAAATGAAAATTTCTAACTATAACGTCTCTGAAACCTATGGTTTTTCAGTGAATTTCAAAGGTTTTTTAAATGCTAATTTCTAACTATGCCTACAAAGGTAGGACATGTGAAGAAAGAGGAAGAAAAGCGCAGAAAGAAGCAAGAGAAATGCAGAAAGAGGTAACAGAAGTCCAGAAAGACGAAGAAAAGTGCAGGAAGAAGAAGAGATGTGCAGAAAGAACCAACAGAGGAGCAGAAATTCCTCCTGTGCCCCCAACTTTTTGCTGATGGGTACTGGTGGTAACTGACTCTGACTAACCAGGTCAAGAGCCAGTGCTATGCTAAAAGACACTTAGAATACAGTGAAAACACCTACATACACTAGGGAACACTATGCGTTGGGGTACCCCTGTGATGAGCATGACCTCCTCTGTCTTTGCCATGAGTTAAGGCCTGGGTCATTGCATGAGTACATGAGTAGTGACTGGATGATTAGAGTGCTACAAGGAGAGTGCATGGTGATTTTATAAGTGCTTGGGATTTGGCGCAGTGATTGGATAAGCAAATAGGATTGTCTGGGTGATTGGAGGACTGCATAGATAGTACCAGGGAGATTACTGGACTGCAGAGGTAGTCCTCAAGGTATTTCAGCAGTGCATGTGTTAGTGACTGGGTCATTGCATGAGTACATGGGTACTGAGTGGATAATTAGAGTACTGCAAGGAGACTGCGTGGTGAATTTATAAGTGCTTGGGTATTGGAGGAGTGTTTGGATTAGTACATGGTAGTGGCTGGGTGACTGGAGGAGTACACAGGGAGTGACAGTGTGATTGCGGGACTGCATGGGTACTACCTGAGGAATTGAAAGAGCAAATGAGAAGTGTGTACGTGGGTAGAGGACTGTATGGGTAGGGCATATGGGATTGTAACAGTGATCAGTTAGTGCCTGCATCATTGCATGAGTACATATCTACTGACTGAAAGATTAGAATACTGCAAGGAGAGTGCCTGAGTGAATTTATAAGTGCTTGGGTATTGGCGGAGTGTTTGGATTAGTACATGGTAGTGGCTCGGTGACTGGAGGACTGCACGGGGAGTGACAGGGTGGTTGCTGGACTGCATGGGTACTACCAGGGGAATTGAAGGAGCGAATGAGAAGTGTGTAGGAGGTTAGAGGACTGCATGGGTAGTACACAACGATTATAGCAGTGCATGTGTTACTGCCTGGATCATTGCATGACTACATGGGTAGTGACTGGATGATTAGAGTACTGCGAGGAGAGTGCATGGTGAATTTATAAGTGCTTGGGTTTTGGTGCAGTGATTGGATAAGAACATAGGACTGGCTGGGTGATTGGAGGACTGCATAGATAGTACCAGGGACATTACTGAACTGCATAGGTAGTCCTCAATGGATTGCAGCAGTGCATGTGTTAGTGACTGGGTCATTGCATGAGTACATGGGTACTGAGTGGATAATTAGAGTACTGCAAGGAGAGTGCGTGGTGAATTTATAAGTGCTTGGGTATTGGAGTAGTGTTTGGATTAGTACATGGTAGTGGCTGGGTGACTGGAGAAGTGCACAGGGAGTGACAGTGTGATTGCGGGACTGCATGGGTACTACCTGGGGAATTGAAAGAGCAAATGAGAAGTGTGTAAGTGGGTAGAGGACTGTATGGGTAGGGCATATGGGATTGTAACAGTGATCAGTTAGTGCCTGCATCATTGCATGAGTACATAGCTACTGACTGAAAGATTAGAATACTGCAAGGAGAGTGCCTGAGTGAATTTATAAGTGCTTGGGAATTGGCGGAGTGTTTGGATTAGTACATGGTAGTGGCTGGGTGACTGGAGGACTGCACAGGGAGTGACAGGGTGATTGCTGGACTGCATGGGTACTACCAGGGGAATTGAAGGAGCGAATGAGAAGTCTGTAGGTGGTTAGAGGACTGCATGGGTAGTACACAACGATTATAGCAGTGCATGTGTTACTGCCTGGTTCATTGCATGACTACATGGGTGTTTTAGGGTTTAGGGTAGTGCAGTGGTGTTTGGGTAGTGTAGGGGGTCATGCTGGGGGTAGTGTTTTAGGGTTTAGGGTAGTGCAGTGGTGTTTGGGTAGTGTAGGGGGTCGTGCTGGGGGTAGTGTTTTAGGGTTTAGGGTAGTGCAGTGGTGTTTGGGTAGTGTAGGGGGTTGTTCTGGGGGTAGTGTTATAGGGTTTAGGGTAGTGCAGTGGTGTTTGGGTAGTGTAGGGGGTTGTGCTGGGGATAGTGTTTTAGGGTTTAGGGTGGTGCAGTGGTGTTTGGGTAGTGTAGGGGTCATGCTGGGGGTAGTGTTTTAGGGTTTAAGGTAGTGCAGTAGTGTTTGGGTTGTGTTGTGGGTCGTGCTGGGGGTAGTGTGTTAGGGTTTAGGGTAGTGCAGTGGTGTTTGGGTAGTGTAGGGGGTCGTGCTGGGGTAGTGTTTTAGGTTAGTGCAGTGGTACTTGGGTAGTGTAGGGGGTCGTGCTGGGGGTAGTGTTTTAGGGTAGTGCAGTGGTGTTTGGGGGGTAGTGTTCTTCTTCGGAAGAAAAATCGACAACAATAGATCTCGCCAAGCGAGCAGCGCATGCGCTGCGTCGCTAGGCGAGACCTAAAAAGCATTGCACCAAGATGGCTGCCAACACTTCCTGGATTGAAGTGTTGGCAGCCAATCAGAGCCAAGCTTGTGCTTGTGTAGTTAGGTCCCGCCCAGATATATAAAGATATTTTTTCCTTTAATATCTCAAAAACTACTGAACGGATTTACACCATTTAAAAAAAAGTGCTCTTTCTGAACCAAGGACTACCTTTTTGAAAAATTTGGTGTAATTCCGTTCAGCAGTTCGGGCTGTAGCCTTGGCTAAAGTTTCCTATGGGAAATTGATTTTCCGACCTCTGTTTTTTGAATTTCTCAGGAACTACTGAACGGATTTAAACCATTTAAAAAAAAGGACTCTTTATGAACAAAGGGCTACCTTTTTGCCAAATTTGGTGTAATTCCGTTCATCAGTTCGGGCTGTAGCCTTGTCTAAAGTTTCCTATGGAAATTAACATGGAGAAAACACGTTTTGTGACCCCCCTTTTTTCTCGGCCCCCGCTTGGCGAATCACCCCGAAACTTAAAAGACAGAAGCTGACCAGAGCGCCCCACTAGTTTTGAAAATTTCTTGAAGATTCGTCAAACGACGCTAAAGTTATTGGGAAAACAAAAAATGCTTTTCCTATGGAAAATAGGTCCTAACTATAATTACGACTGCCAGTAGGTAATATATAACCTACTGGCAGTCGCCAGTAGGTAGTTATAGTCAGGACCAAGTTTCCATAGGAAAAGCATTTTTCAACTTGTCTATAACATTGGTATTATTTGACAAATCTGCATGAAATTTTGCCCAAAAAGTATCACGAGTGTACTATTGTTATGGGAATTTTAGGGGTGATCCGTGCAGTGGGGACCAAGAATTTATGGCGCGAAATAAGGTTGCATTTGTAATGTCAATTCCCATAGGAACTTTGAGCCACCTTCACAGCCCGAACCGCTGAACGGACTTACACCAAATTTGGCAAGGAGGTAGATGTCCACTTAATGGAGTGCCTTTTGCTTATTTGGTGTGAATCTGTTCAGTAGTTTATGAGAAATTTAAGTTTAAAATTATAGTGATATCTCTGGCCTCAGATATTTCGTGATGGTTTTGTGATGAATTGTGAATGCGCGTGCCAACAGGAATGCTCTGATTGGCTGGACGCAACCTGAATAGAAAATTGCGGCTGCCATTTTATCTATCAGGAACAGTTCCCAGGGCTGAAAATCTGTGTGAAAACCTACATAACGGGTCAGGGTGGAGAAACTCTGACCCCATGATTGAGGAATGGAGGTGTTAGTGACACAAGTTGAGTCATAAATGGATGTATTTATTGCATGCAATATTCTCGATGACGCTGCGACCGCCAGTGCGGAACCCCCTTGTACCATTGCGGGGACATCGCGACTATCAACGTCGTCGCGAATAGTGGTAGAAATATAAAAAATATATCAGTGAATCATTAATATGCATTGTAATGGAGATATTGAGATATTAATAAATGTTTTTATAGAGTTATTTATATAGTGAGTTATGTACTGTGATGGTTATAATTAATTATATAGTTATATTTTTTTTTAATGTGGCGGTGGCCATTGAATTCTTGCTTTTACTTTCTGCTTTTGCGACGTAACCGGTGGGATCAGGAATACCGACGTCATCGAGATCTCCGTCCTCACCGTGAAAACGGAAAATAGGTTTTAGAGATTGTTGTTCTAGAAATACACTAGAAAAACGTGAGTTTGAAGTGTACAGTAATATACCTCTAGTGTGTAAAATACTGTAATGTGTGTGCATTTATGTGTTTTCACTTTGAGGAAAAGGCGCGATCGTCATGGTTAACGATGTCCCAAATAACCGCAAAAATGGGAAATCGGTCTTAAAGATGGTTTTTAAAGAAACTTAGTACAAAAATATGAGTTTAAACATGCTTTGAAAGAAGTATGTATTTAGTAATATGTGTAAGGAAATGTTGAGAATGGATTTATTTACATATTATTTTTGGATGTGCTGGTGGTTATTGAATGTCTGCTTTTGTTTTCCGACGTGTCCTCAGAGATTGCGACATCAGCACGAAGATTGTCAAAGACTAAAGAAAAGAAAAAAGTTCTACAAACTAACTTCACAATATTTCAGGTACTTGGGTGGCTCTGACAAGAGCTGTGGTGTTGGTTGTGTGTCTATGGCTGCTATACATAAGACCCAATTCAGAGTTTCAGGTTACTAAGAATCACCCTGTTGCCTTCATCTGTAAAGTGCACTGCTTCATTTCTATAAATTCCATGAATGTCAAAACGCAGATTGTTGTTATAGAAACAGCCCATGCGATGGTCTTTGAGGAATGCAGAAACTATAACAATGCGTAATCACTCAGGAACTACCCATGCACTCATACAATCACCTAGGTAATACTCCTGCCCTCATCCATTCACTCAGCATCTACCCATGCACTATGCAATCACCCAGAGATTAACCATGCACATATTCAATCACTCAGGCACTACCCATGAATTCTTATATTTACTCTGGCACTACCCATGCACTCATCAATTCACTCAGGCACTACCCATACACTCATCCAATGACCCAGGCAGTACCCTTCCACTCATCCATTCACTCATGTGGTACCATGCACTCATCAATTTACTCAGGCACTACCCGTGCACTGATCTATTCACCCATGGCACTACGCATGCACACATCGAGGCGCATGTGTAGTGCCATGGGCACTAGCCTTGCACGCATTCATTCACTGAGGAACTATGCATGAGCTCATCCATTCACTGAGGCACTACCCATACACTCATCCAATCACCCAAGCAGTACCCATGCACTCATCCATTCACTTAGGCACTATCTATGCACTCTCCCAATCACCTAGGCACTATCCATGTACTCATCCAATCACCCAGACACTACCCCTGCAAGCATCCATTCACTGAGGCTTTACCCATGCATTCATCCACTCACCTAGTCACTACTCATGCACTCATTCAATCATCCAGGCAGTACTGATGCACTCATCCAATCAACCAGGCACTGCTCATACATTCTCCAATCACCCAGGCACTATCCATGCTCTCACACAATCACCCAGGCGTGACCCATGCACTCATCCAATGATCCAGGCATTAACATTGCACTCATCCATTCACTCACACACTACCCATATACTCATCCATTTACTCAGACACTACCCATGCACTCATCCATTCACCCAGGCACTACAGTTTCACTCATTATTTCACCCAGGCACTATACTTCTACCCATCCATTCACCTAGGTACTACCCATGTACTTATCTATTCACCCAGACACTACCCATGCACTCATCCAATCACTCAGGCACTACTCATGCACTCATCCATTCACTGATGCACTACCCATGCAGTGATTCATTCACCCAGCCATTATCCATGCACTCATCCATTCACTCAGGTGCTACCCTTGCACTCATCCATTTACTGAGGTACTACCCATGCACTCCTCAATTCACCATGCACATTTTGAATCACCCAGGCACTAGCCTTCTACTCATCCTTTCACCCAGGCACAACCCTTGTACTAATCTATTCATCCAGCCACTACCCATGCACTTATCCAATCACCCAGGCACTACCCATACACTCAATCATTCATACAGACATTGTCCATGCACTCATCCATTCACTCATGCATTATCCATGCACTCATCTATTCAACCAGGCACTACCCATGCACACATTGTATTACCCAGGCACTAACCTTGCACTCATCCATTCACTTGGGCAGTATGCATGAGCTCATCCATTCACTCAGGCACTACCCATACACTCATCGAATTTTCCAGGCACTAATTTGAACTCATCCAATCACTCAGGTGTTACTCTTCAACTCATTCATTTACTCAGGCACTACCCTTGCAGTGATCCATTTACTCACGTACTACCCATGCACTCATCTATTCACCCATGTACTAACCATACACCTATCCATTCACTCCGGTACTACCTTTGCACTCATCCATTCACCCAGGCACTACGCATGCACTCATCCGTTCACTGAGGCACTACCTATGCACTCATCCAATCACCCAAGCAGTACCCATGCACTCATCCGTTCACTCAGGCACTATCTATGCACTCTCCCAAACACCTAGGCACTATCCTTGCACTCACACAATCACCCAGGCACTACCTTTGCACTCATCCATTCACTGATGCACTATGCATGTGTTCATCCATTTACTCGGGCACTACCCATTCCCTCATCCAATCACCCAGGCACTACTCTTGCACTCATCCATTCACTCATGTAGTACCTATGCACTCATCCATTTACTCAGACACTACCCATGCACTCATACATTCACCCAGGCACTACCCATACACACAACCATTCACCCAGACACTACCCTTCTACTAATCCATTCATAAATTCACTACCCATGCACTCATATATTTATCCAGATAGTACCCAAGCACTCATCCATTCACTGAGGTGCTATCCATGCACTTATCCACTCAGGCAGGCACTACTCATGAACCCATCCAATCACACAGGTAGTACCCATACATTCATCTAGTCACCCAGGTACTACTCATACATTATTCCAATCACCCAGGCATAATGCATGCACTCACACAATCACCCAGGCACTACCCTTGGACTCATCCATTTACTCATGCACTACCCATGGACTCATCCAATCACTCAGGCAATAACCATGCACATATTAATCATGGAGGTACTACCTATGCACTCTTACAATCACCCAGGTACTACTCTTGCACTTATCCATTCAATCAGCCACTACCCATGCACTATACAATGACCCAGACACTAACCAGGCACATATCCAATCACTCAGGCACTACACATGCACTCTTCCATTGAATCTGGCACTACCCATGCACTCATCGATTCACCCTGGCACTACCCATGCTCTCACCAATCACCCAGGCACTACCCTTGCACTTACCCATTCACTCAGGTACTCTCTTGCACTCATCCATTCACTCAAGCCCTACCCATGCACGTATCCAATGATAAAAGCACTACTTTGCACTCATCTATTCACTTAGGTGTTTCCCTTCCACTCATTCATTTACTCAGGCACTACCCATGCACTGATCTATTCACTCATGCACTATCAATGCACTCATCTATTCACCCATGTACTAACCATACACCTATCCAATCACTCAGGTACTACCTTTGCTTTCATCCTTTCACCCAGGCACTACACATGCACTCATCCATTCACTGATGCACTACTCATACACTCATCTAATCACCCAAGCAGTACCCATGCACCCATCCATTAACTCAAGAACTATCTATGCACTCTCCCAATCACCTAGGCAATATCCATGCACTCACACAATCACCCAGGCACTACCCTTGCACTCAACCATTCACTCACTCACTACACATGCATTAATCGATTCCCTCAGGTACTACCCATGCACTCATCCAATCACCCAGGCACTACCCTTGCACTGATCCATTCACTCATGTAGTACCTATGCACTCATTCATTTACTCAGACACTACCTATGCACTCATCCATTTACCCAGGCACTACCCATACATACATCCATTCACCCAGGCACTACCCTTCTACTAATCCATTCACAAAGACAATACCCATGAACTCATCTATTCACCCAGACAGTACCTATGCACTGATCCATTCACTGAGGCACTACCCATGCACTCATCCATGCACCTATCCAATGACCCAGACAGTACACATTCACTCATCCACTCACCCAGGCACTACTCATACATTCTTCCAATCACCCAGGTATAATCCATGCACTCACACAATCACCCAGGCACTACCCTTGCCCTCATCCATTTACTCATGCACTACCCATGCACTCATCCAATCACTCAGGCACTAACCATGCACATATCAAATCATGCAGACACTACCTTTGCACTCTTACAATCACCCAGGCATACTCTTGCCCTTATCCATTCCCTCAGCCACTACCTATGTACTATGCAATGACCCAGACACTAACCATGCACATATCCAATCACTTAGGCACTACCCATGCACTCTTCCATTCACTTTGGCACTACCCATGCACTCATCCATTTACCCAGGCACTACTCATGCTCTCATCCAATCACCCGGGCACTACCTTTGTACTCATCCATTCACTCAGGCACTACTCTTGCACTCATCCATTCACTCGGGCACTACCCATGCACTCCTCCAATGATCCAGGCAATACCCTTGCACTCATCCATTCTGTTACATACTCCCCTGCACTCCTCCATTTACTCAGACACTACCCACGCACTCATCCATTCACTGAGGCATTATCCATCCACTTATCTATTCTCCAAGGCACTACCTATGCACCCATCCATTCACTCAGGCAGTATGCATGTGCTCATCCATTCACTCAGGCACTACCCATATACTCATCGAATGATCCAGGTACTATCCATGCACTCATTAATTCACTCATATATTATCTATGTGTGCATACAATCACCCAGGCACTACCCTTGCACTCATTAATTCACTCACACACTACTCATGTACTCATCCATTTACTCAGACACTACCTATGCACTCATCCATTCACTCAGGTATTATCCATGCACTTATCTTTTCATCAAGGCATACCCATGCACTCATCCATTCACTCAGCCAGTATGCAGGTGCTCATCCATTCACACAGGCACTACCCATACAATCATCAAATGATCCAGGCACTACCTATGCACTCATTTATTTACTCAGTCATTATCCATGCACTCATCCATTCACCCAGGCACTACCCATGCACACATCCAATCACCCAGGCACTGCCCTTCCCTCACCCATTCACTCAGGTGCTATGCATGCATTCATCCTTTCACTCAGGCACTATCCATACACTTGTCTTATGACCCAGGCACTACACTTGCACTCATCCATTCACTCATGCACTTCCATGCACTCATGCATTCACCCAGGCACTAACCATGCACATATCAAATAACTCAGCCAGTACCCATGCACTTATCTATTTACCCAGGCACTACCCACACACTCAGCCATTCACCCAGACACTTCCAATCGACACATCCCATCACCGAGGCACTACCCTCACACTCATCTGTTCACTCAAATACTATGCATGCACTCATTCAATCACCAAGGCACTACCTTTGCACTCATTTATTCATTCATGCACTCATGCATCTACTCAGACTCTACCCATGCACTCATCTATTCACTGAGGCACGGTCCATGCACACATCCAATCACCCAGGCACTACCTTTCTACTCATCCATTCATTCAGCCACTATACATGCACTCATCTATTCACCCAGGCACTATCCATGCACTCATCCAATCACCCAGCACTACACATGCACTCATTAATTCACACAGCCATTATTCATGCACTCATCCATTCACTCAGGCACTACACATGCACTCATCCATTCACTCAGACACTACCCATGCACACATGCATTCACATAATCACCACATTTGCATTCATCCAATCACTCAGGCACTACTTATGCACTCATAGATTCACTTGGGTACCATTGCTGCACTCATTGTAACATCCATAATTCAATTATGTCATACACTCATTCCAACATATATAAATACTTTATCTTTTTTTAACTGTAAAAGGCGGTTCCAACAGGATCCTTTTTTTGTTTTTTTGTTTTTGGCATTTGTAAACTTTTACAATTTTTTTGTTTGTTTTTTGAAATAACAAAAATGGCAATTGGGACAGAAGGAATTGAAAAACGTGCATTGAAAAATGTGCAAAACATATAAGAGGGGACATTTTTTTAGAATGTATTCTGTTTTGCAGCATTGCAAATAGCTGTAAGACTCTGCTTACCAGCACTTATAACAACACTACAGTCCTTGCAGTACGTGGGCCTTCTTGACAACTCTGGAGCCATATCTGTTGCAGTAGTCTGCACCTCAGAAGGGAGCTTCTGACCAGGATATGTTGCTGCTGCCACTGAAGTAGATGGCCCTCCAGCTTTCCTCTGCTTGATCACCCGTTGCAGATGTTTTTTCTGATAGGTTTTGAGATGGTGTAGCATGGAGGCTGTCCCACGTGAATACTTCTTGTTGGTACCTCTAGAGAGGGTCTTCTCACTAATTGTGCATTGCACATGTTTGGCAGCTGTTTTTGGTTTACCTGATGGGATTGTGAAAAATTCCCAAGCCACTCTGGCTCTCTTTTGTGGAGGTTCCTATTCTTCCAAATCTTCAGTCTCCACCTCCTCCACATCCTGGTCCAGCTGTTGTTCCTGTTGAACCCCATCTCCCTGCTGCAGCAAAACATTTCCACTGCAAAATGAATCCACCTGCTCAGAATGAAGTTCTATGAAAGAAGATTCAAGAAGGAGGAATGTGTGTGTACTTCCTATTGATTTTGCTGAAAAGTATATTATCCAATGATATTCCTTACTTTCCCGGTCATGTGATATTTGCGCTGTCCGAAATAGTTGTGGTTACCGCTGTGAAGCGGAAATGCAAAATACAAGTTTAAAGTAGTTTCCTTTAAAAATGGAAAGAAAAGCAGAACTTTCAATACTATAATAGTGAACAGCTATGCTAAACTTGTTCACAATTTGTCTACATATATGTTTCTGAGTTGTTGAAAAACACACGCTATCCGCAATTACCGACGTCATCGCGACTCTTGTTTTCTTCACGGAAACGGAAAATAGAGTTGGAAGGCGATTATTCTGGAAACTCACTACAAAAATATGAGTTTAAAAAGTACACTAATAAAGCTCTACTGTTAAGTATTCTGTAGAATATGTCTATATATTATCTACTGGCGGTCGCCAGTAGATAGTTATAGTTAGGACCTATTCTCCATAGGAAATCCGCAACATTCTATTTGAAATAACGTTGGCGCCGGTTGACGAATCTTCGCAAAAGCTTCCAACTTGTTGGGGCGCTCCGGTCTGCTCCTATCCTGAAAGTCTCGGGGTGATTCGTCAAGCGGGGGCCGAGAAAAAAGGGGGGTCCCAAAACGCATTTTCCCCATTCATTTTTCCATAGGAACCGTTCATCGCGGCTACAGCCCGAACTGCTGAACGGAATTACACCAAATTTGGCAAAGAGGTAGCCCTTGGTTCAGTGTCGTGCCTTTTGCTTAAATGGTGTAAATCCGTTCAGTAGTTCCTGAGAAAATCAAAAGTAAAGTCACATATATATCTAAGACCGAGTAGGGTCCGCGTACCCTCCCGATCACGAGCTGCATGCTAATTGGCAGTCAAGTGGCTGTCAACACTCCAAATCAGGAAGTGTTGGCAGCCATTTTGTCCCTCGGTAGAACCGAGGGACAGAAACAAGTGCGCAAAGTGCAAAAAGGGGGCAGGGTAGAAACACCCTGACCCCCTAGGTCTGCTCAGGGGGTCCCACAAGGACCCCTGGGCAGAAAAAGCATTTTTTTTTTAAATCAGCGGGATGTGCTTAGGGTGCGCATATCCCGCCGATTAAAAAAAAAAACACAAGAAACAAGTGCGCAAAACGCACAAAGGGGGCAGGTTAGAAACACCCTGAACCCCTAGGTCTGTTCAGGGGGTCCCACAAGGACCCCCTGGGCAGAAAAAAACAAAAAAAAAAAGACCGGCATCGTGCCGGAGGCCCCGCCCTTCCCTGCAGCAGTCTGCAAACGCACCCCCTGGCGCGTTTTAAGAAGGGAAGTAATTCCCCTTGAATACTGGGGTCCCTGGGGGCCAACTAGCCCACCAGGAACCTCCGGTATGCGCCAGGGGCTGCCTTGCAGAGAGGTGTACAGAGGCCACACCCCTTTTACACCTTTCTGCAACGCAGCTCTGTGGTGCTTTTTGGAGGTACATGGTGGGCTAGTTGGACTCCAGGGACCCTCAGTATTCAAGGGGACTTAATCCCCCAACTTAAAACACGCCACGGTGCGCGTTTGCACAGTGGTGAAGGGAGGGGGCGTGGCTTCAGGTGACATGTGTGCAAACAGGCCCCGTGGCGCGTTTTAAGATGGGGAATTAAATCCTCTTCAATCCTGAGGGTCCCTGGGGGCCAACTAGCCCACCAGGTACCTCCAGTAAGCGCCACGGAGCTGCGTTGCAGAGTTTTGTAAAAAGGGGCGTGGCCTCTGAACACCTCTCTGCAATGCAGCTCTCTGGCGCATACTGGAGGTATCTGGTGGCCAGTTGGCCCCTAGGGACCCTCGGGATTGAGGAGGAATTAATTCTCCAACTTAAAACGCGCCACAGGGAGTGTTTGCAGACATGTCACTTCAGGCCCCACCCCCTTCCTTCACCATTGTGCAAATATTCCTCTAAAATCAGCCGAACTACGAATTCCGATTTACTCACCTGTTATCAGGAGAGACCTCAGTGCTGCATCTTTGAGCCCAGTACTGATCCTGAAAAGTAATTTTAACCGTACTTACCAGTAACTTGAATTTCCTTCCATAGGATATCATTGCCTGCTTTTTGCTGAAAAAGTTTCTAAGTGTCGATTTTTGAAACATACAAATATTCCTCTACAATCAGCCGAACTACGAATTCCGATTTACTCACCGGTTATGAGGAGAGACCTCAGTGCTGCATCTTTGAGCCCAGTACTGATCCTGAAAAGTAATTTTAACCGTACTTACCAGTAACTTGAATTTCCTTCCATAGGCTAACATTGACTGGTTTCACTTGGAAATTCTTCTAAGTGTGGAGTTTTGGAACTTTATAATATTCCTCTAAAATCAGCCGAACTACGAATTCCGATTTACTCACCTGTTATCAGGAGAGACCTCAGTGCTGCATCTTTGAGCCCAGTACTGATCCTGAAAAGTAATTTTAACCATACTTACCAGTAACTTGAATTTCCTTCCATAGAATATCATTGCCTGCTTTTTGCTGAAAACGTTTCTGTCGATTTTTGAAACATACAAATATTCCTCTAAAATCAGCCGAACTACGAATTCCGATTTACTCACCGGTTATCAGGAGAGACCTCAGTGCTGCATCTTTGAGCCCAGTACTGATCCTGAAAAGTAATTTTAACCGTACTTACCAGTAACTTGAATTTCCTTCCATAGGCTAACATTGACTGGTTTCACTTGGAAATTCTTCTGTGTGTGGAGTTTTGGAACTTTATAATATTCCTCTAAAATCAGCCGAACTACGAATTCCGATTTACTCACCTGTTATCAGGAGATAACCCAGTGCTGCATCTTTTAGCCCAGCACTGACCCTGAAAAGTAATTCTAACCGTACTTACCAGTAACTTGTATTTCCTTCCATAGGAATCCATTGTCTGGTTTTCAGCAGAAAAGTTTCAAAGTGTCGATTTTCACAAACTACAAATATTCCTTAAAAATCGCCTGTATGACTTAAACGCATTCTTTCAACTGTTTACAGGAGATGCACCAGTGCTGGATCCAGGATCCACCACTGAGTAAGAAAAAGTAACGATAACACTACTTAACTGCTAAGTGAATTTCCTCCCATAGGATAACATTGGTGATTCTATGTGAAAAAGTTTGTGTGTCAACTTTTAAAATACAATAATATTCCTTAAAAATCACTATTGTAACCAAAACGCTTTTACTCAACTGTTTACAGGAGATGTCCCAGGACGGAATCTAGGATCCAGTCCTGTGGTTAGAAAAGTAATCCATAAAGTAACTAATTGCATTTAACTAGAAATTCACATTGAGCTCAATGTTGCATTATGTTTGAAATTGTGTTGCCCATTGCAACAACTGTAATTACTGTACTTAAAAGTCTATTGCCTATTTGCAAAGTATTTAAACTAAAGTAATTCATTCTGAGAAAGTATATTTTGTAATGTAATGTATAATGTAATTACAATGTATTTAAAAAAATTAAATATCTAAAAATAAATAGTTTAAAAACATGTAGTAAATTAGTATCAAAAAAATAAATATAACAATTAATACATTTAAAAATTGTCATTTACAAAACTTTTGAAATTCACTGAAAAAAACCATAGGTTTCAGACATGTTATAGTTAGGCATTAGCATTTAAAAAACCTTTGAAATTCACTGAAAAAACCATAGGTTTCAGGCACATTATAGTTAGAAATTAGCATTTAAAAAACCTTACAAATTCACTGAAAAAACCATAGGTTTTAGGGACAGTTATAGTTAGTTGGACATTTCGCTCAGTACAAACCCCGTGAAATTCCCCGTTATAGTTAGTTCAGGTAACTATAACTCGCGCCCCGCAATGCACTGCTGATGACGTCACATATTACATCACTCATGACATGGTCAGTGACATCACTGATGACATCACTGATGACATCTCAAATGACATCACTGATGACATCACTGATGACATCATCCATGTGATAATTTGATGCATCTTCTCACACCCTAATATAACTTTTGATACACCCACTGTAAATTACAGACTGCCATTGTCAAAACCATAGACACTCCAACACCAATTACTATATACACACTCACTGATTCTTAGGTCTACACACACACATCTACTCACTCACCCGTACAGTCACTCATACTTATAGTCACTCAGTACAGGACTATTACATGCACTCATACACATATATAAACACTCACACACTGCCACTCATCCATAGAGGTACTCACACACCTAGTCAGTCATGCAAAAAATTAAGCACACACCCATTTACTCACCTATACAGTTATATACACACCAGCTCACTTACTCATACAAATACTAGCACATTCTTACGCTCTTATACAATCTCTGATACAAGCACACACTCATCCATACAGTCACTCTCACAATCACACACTCTCGCTTATAGCTATTTATATACTCCAACACACATATATACTGCCTTTCACATATGTAGTTACTCACACATGTACCACTGGGACATACATTCACTCACTAACACACTCTTACACACACTTACCCACCCATACAGTCTATCACAGATGCACTCTTGAAACCATCCACCCAGTGAATCACCCACTCACACATCTATGCACAGAGTCGCACACACCCCACCCACACACACACTCAGGCACCCATACAGATACTCAGACAACCAATCAATAACTCATATAGACACTCATGTAGCTATTCAAAAACCCATGCAGCCACTTACACAGCAACAGACAGACGGATACAGACATTCACCCAGTTTAGTCACTAACCCATGCATTCAGTAAGATACGTTTAATCACTCACTTATAGAGTTAGTCACACACCTACTAAATCATCCATTCAGACACTTATACACCTAATCATTCTTCAATACGCCTTTCCCTATAAATATTAAACATATTTAAACTTTACAGAAACACACAGTCACTGGATGATGTCATCAGTGATGTCATTTGAGATGTCATCAGTGATGTCATCAGTGATGTCACTGACCATGTCATGAGTGATGTAATATGTGACGTCATCAGCAGTGCATTGCGGGGCGCGAGTTATAGTTACCTGAACTAACTATAACGGGGGAATTTCACGGGTTTTGTACGAGTGCAATGTCCAACTAACTATAACTGTCCCTAAAACCTATGGTTTTTTCAGTGAATATATATTTGTTTGCAATTTGTATAAACCACGCGCTCTTCGCGACTACCAATGTTATCGCAGTGATGTTGGTACACGCGTTTTTTTCTTCTTTTTTGTATAGGAGGCTTTCTTCTAAATTGATCATCAATAGAAAAGTTAAAGCAATATTTTACTAAATATTTAGAGTTAAACTTTATTTAAAACATGTCTTTAAGTGTATTTTTCAGTATGTGAAATACATTTACTGAGGCACTATCTATGCACTCTCCCAATCACCTAGGCACTGTAAATGCAACAATGTTGTGCCAACTTACAAAATTGTTAAAAGTTATTAGCGTATTTTTTGATAAACACATATTAAATCAAAAAATGAGTGGTGTATTATAAAAGTATAACACACAATATCCAATTATAGAAAGAAAGTACGGAAATCTTAGAGGTTCACTAACAAATAAATGGACATTACAATTAAGAAATATAATTTAAAAAAACCTTAGAAATTGAAAAAACCAAAGGATACATGAAGGTTATAGTTAACAATTAGAATTTTTAAAAAAACCTTAGAAATTCACTGAAAAAAACAACGGTTATAGGGACATTATAGTTAGAAAATAGAATAAAAAAAACCTAAGAAATTCACTGAAAAAACCAAAGGTTAAAAGGATGTTATAGTTAGGCTGACATTTCACTCATACAAAACCAGAGAAATTCAGCAGTTATAGTTAGCTGAGCTAACTATAATTCATGCCCCCACAATGCACTGCTTATGACCTCACATATTACATCATTCATGACATGATCAGTGACATCACTGATGGCATCACAAATGACATCACTGATGACATCATCCGGTGACTATGAGTGTTCCTAAAATGTTTATGAGTGTTAAATATATATACAGCAAGGTGTATTGATGAATCAGTGGGTGTATGAGTGTCTGTATGAATGATTTACTGGGTGCGTGACTGACTGTATAAGTAAGTGATTATACATGTCTCAGTGAATATATGGGTGAGTGACTAATTTGTGTGAATGTATGTATCAGTCTGACAGTTGGTGTGTAAATGGCTGCATGGGTTGGTGAGTAGGTACATGAGTGCCTATATGGGTTATTGATTGGTTGCCTGAGTACCTGTTTTGGTGTATGAGTGTCTGTGTGGGTGGGTGAGGGGGTATTTGAGTCCCTGCACGGATGAGTAAGTCAGTGAAACACTGGCTGTATGGGTTCATGACTGCGCCTGAGATGGGCTGTATGGGTGAGTGAGTGTGCATATGGCTGTGTCGGTGAGTGAATAGATGTGCCAGTGGTATATGGGTGAGTAACAGTATACATGAGTGTTGCAATATATAAGTGACTGTGTGAGTGAGTGATTGTGAGAGTGGCTGTATAGGTGAGTGTGTGCTTGTGTCAGTGACTGTATAGCTGAGTAAGTATGGGTTAGTATCTGTATGAATACATGTGTTGTGGTTGTGTGATTGACTCTATGGGTGAGTGAGTAGGTGTGTGAGTAGCTCTATTGGTGACTATAAGTGAGTAGATGTGTGAATAGCTCTATGAGTGTCTGACAGTATGTGAGTGGCTGTATTGGTATATGAGTGGAAATTTCAGTGGATGTATTAGTGAGTGGGTGGGTGTTAAGGGTGGGTGGTAAACTCCGCTCTGCTGGCAGAGATACCAGAGTTTTGCCACTTCTGTCCTCCACTTGGAGCGCGGAGTTCAGCAAAAACTCTGCCAACTGCCGGTGGAGTGGAGTTCACTGGCGCACTCTCAGCATTCACCTTTAAAAAGGTAATGTGCGTTGGGTTCACAAGTTGTGATTTAGCTAGTTACTCTCTTTTTAGGGGTTGCGCTTTTTTTGAGAGGCTAGGGACATGGGTCCTGGCAGCTGTAAGGACTCGGAGGTGTGGCTTTGCGGAGTGCATGCTGAGTGGAGGGAAAATTTTGATGACCGGAAGTCGCCCATGCCCACCCTTTGAGGACCGGAATCTGCCCTGCTCCCGGTGAGAACTGATACCCCCCTCAACCAGTTTGAGGACCCAATGCTGCTGTTTTCCACTATCCCTAAAGACAGGAGCCCTAAAGGACCGACTGGGTACCTTCCATCCACACCCTAGGATTCCGGGGATACCATCAGCAGTGAGATACCAACCTGCAGAGAGTAGCTTAGGGCCCGCCCCGGACCCGCATGAGCAGATGAGAGAAGAAGGGAGCCCAGCAGGTAAGGGGTATTGGTAGAGGTTTTGGGAGGACCTGGGAAGGGAGAGGAGGGTTTTTTATACAAACCACTGCTCCGTGCATTGCATAGACATGCCTCACTCTGCTCGAGCCCCACTACCACTTCTTGTTTGTCTGGGCAGGATCAGGTTATGTGCATTTCGATCTACTAACCTAGCCCCACGTGGTGCCTAAATATATACATCACAACTGTTGTTAATTTCTAAATGTGATGATGTTGGAACTGCCAATAAATATGTCGCCCTTGATAATGCAACCCCAAGGCCATCACGACAATAGCTGTGGCATGGTCACCTGTTTATTTTGTCATATGTGGACTGTGTGTGCAGAGGTATTTAGAGTCAGGGATAAGTGTGCCTCCTCATGAAGACAACACGCTGCTGTCTCAGAGAGGCATTGTAAGAGTGTATAGCTTGCTCACTGCATGACTAGGGGCGGCTGAGCAATACTCCGCCCATCAGCGGAAGTCCGCGGAATTCAACAGAGTTTTTTGCTAACTCCGTGGAATTCTGCAGAGTGAGACTGCACAAGCTCTGGTGGGTGTATGAGTGGCTGTATTATTATGAACCCCAATGTACCCCAATATAGGCCTAGGTTGCTACACCACCTTTTACCTACATTTGTCCTACCCTGCTCTGCATACAGGTTTTCGCACTGACCTTTTACCTAGTTATGTGCTAAATAAATGTTGATCAGTTTTCTCTGAAACTGGCCTAAATTATTATGCATGAGGATTCCTAGTATCATATCTTAATCCCCTGCCCAGGACCTACACTGCAGGATTACCATCTGTATAATAACTGTACAAAAGTCACCTCTATTGTGGTCCTTGGATGACAGGTCCACCATACATAATGGCACAACATTACTATCTAAGTAGAATCCCTGAGGGTACTTTTTGCGTATAAAAGAACAACATCTTCACTGGGGAAGCAGAAGAGAAGCTTCACACTGAAACCAGGCGCTGAGGTCCCGGCCTACAGAAGCTGCAGCAAGCAGTGGTCTGACATCCCTTGCAGTGTGTTCAACTCTATACCAAGACAGGTTCCTTCATTCTCTCCCATCAGGTAAAGAGGTTGGCTCTTTCCTTGGGGATTCTTGGCTTTACACACACATACATGCTAGGTACATGTAGGTACACTTAGATAGGGTTTGCATCTTAGGAGTATGCTTGATTGCTGCCATGTATTGATATGCCTGCATATATTTAGGGGAAGATTTACAAGAAACTGATGCAACTGTAGAGATGCGTCAGTTTCCCTGCGCCAGCCTGCAATACCCTTGCGCCACCATGGATGGCCGTATTTACAATACAGTGCACTATCGCGCAAGTATTGACAGATGTGTCAGAATTTCTGACGCATCTCTTGGCCCAAAAGTCACGTATTGCTGGAGCTGTGTCTCAATTCGACGCAAATCTAGCAATGCATGTTGAAGCCTATACTTATTGTACTGTGTCACTTCTTACGCCTGCTTCAAGCAGGTGTAAGGTTTTGACATAGTGGCATTCTAGAAGTGGCGCAGTGAAATCTTGCAAATTTCACTGCATCAATTTTATGGGGCTTTCCTGCATGGGAAACGCCCACCCTACATACATTATACCTGATGCAGGTATAATGTGACACAGGGCTTTACAACGTGACGCATCTCCCTAGACGCGTCACGTTGTAAATTGGCCGCATTGTTTACGCAGCCGCTGCATCACGCAACGGTGGTGCAAAAGTGTTGCAAGGGGCTTGTAAATCTGCCCCTTACTCTTTCAGCACCATGATTGAATTCTACTTTTATTTACTCTGTTGGTGCTTGTAATCTTATATATCTGTTTCTGTCTAATGATTGTCACAGCAAACATGTTTTATACTAGAATGATGCTGGTTCAATAAATGCTTATTGAAAACGTCTCCATTGTTTATTCTGGCTATGTCTCTGAGACAAAGATAGCACTATTGACTGAGCAAAAAGTACTGCACTGTTTCCATGATCCCTGAAGAATCAAGGGTTGTCATGTTTGATAGTTGTCAGAAATGATTCGCTCCTTGGTAAGGTTAGGGGGCTTATGGTGGCACTGTGAGCTAGCTGGTCTAAAGGCTAACATATCCTTTGGGGGTGTCTGGAATCAGTCTGGACACCAATCCTGTAGTTTATGTTGTCTAAATGCGCAGGTCGTATGTATTATTAAGAACTACACAACAGTATTGGTGAGTGGGTGCATGTGTATGTAGACCTATGAATCAGTGAGTGGGAGTGTAAGTACTGGTATGGGTGTGTCAATTGTTTTTTTCAGTGAAAAAAAAAAAATATATGTATGTGTATATCTGTATATATAACAAAAGTGTTCCCTCACACGGATTCTGTCGAGAAGAAACGAGCCACTCCAAGGTAGAGTTTCACAAAGTCTGTAGTTTTAATGGCATAAAAACAAAACGATGCGTTTCGACCTCTCACGGGGTCTTGGTCACATGACCAGGTTCAGAGTTCAGGGATACAAGTAACGAAAGCGTCATGCATGGCACAGCATGCTAAATGAAAATGGTAAACAGACTGTATGGGTGAGAAGCATGAAATTAATCAGACTTCTTATTTTAAACATAAGAGGTATAGTGAAAATTCATAACAATTCATTTGTCACTGTTGATGTTAATGTTAATGTTATTGATATTTCTAGAGCGCAACTGCTACCCGAAGGTGTCCTGGCGCTAACTGAAGTCCTATGGGGACCCTACCCAGGAAAGAATGATGGTGAAGATTAACTAGTAAAAAGCCAAGTTTTGAGAGCTTTCCTAAAAGCGAGTAGATTTGCCATGCATCTAAGGTGCAGCGGGAGGCCATTCCATGCCTTGGCTGCACCGACCACAAAGCTTCTGCCACCCCAATTGGCTTTCTTTATAAGGGCACTGACACCAATTTTGTTTTTGCAGAGCGTAGTGCTCTTTTTGGTATATACCAGTGAAATAACATTTTTAGGTGATTGGGCCCAGCTCCTTGAAGGGCTTTATGAACCATACATAGAGCCTTGAACTGAACACGTTTTTTAACGGGCAGCCAGTGAAGCCTTCTGACCTCAGCCGAGATTGAAGCGTATTTTGGTGTGCCGGTAAGCAATCTGGCAGCTGCATTCTGCAGGAGTTGCAGTTTGTTCATAAGCCCTTCCTGAATATTAAGGTAGAGACTATTACAATAGTCAAGTTTGGACATGGCTAGAGCAGTGATAACTGTTTGTTGGCTATCTTTGGGCAGAAATGGCATAATTTTCTTGCAGGATTTCAGAATATACAATACAGATGAGACTACCGCATTCACTTGATCCCTAAAGCTGAGTTTATTGTCTAAGTAGACACCCACATTTTTTTACCTTCTTAATAGGAGTAGTTAAAGGACCCGGTGTATCTGGCCACCATGCCGGGGTCCAGAATTTAGGGTCGTTACCAAACAGAACCACCTCCGTTTTACTGGAGTTGAGTTTAAGGCAATTTTGGGCCATCCAGACACCTACCGCTGTCATGCAATCATGGAATCGTTGCGCCGTTTCCTGTTGCTTGCCTGGTAGAACTGACACCACAATTTGGGTGTCGTCTGCATATGTAGTCAGCTTAAAACCAAAAGATTCAATCAGGGGAGCCAATAGTGATACATATATATTAAAAAGTGTTGGGCTCATAGATGACCCCTGAGGGACTCCACAGGGCAGAGTAAAAGGTTTAGCAGAGAATTTGCAAAGGGAAACAGTCTGTAGTCTATTTGATAGAAAGGATTTGAGTAGTTTCCAGGCGGTACCCTAGACTCCAATCTCCTGCAGCCGGTCCATCAATAAAACATGATGGACCGTATCAAAGGCCGCTGAGAGGTCCAACATAATCATAGCAGCTTTTCCTCCCTGGTCGAGTATAACCCTGACTTCTTCAGTGGATTTAAGAAGAGCTGACTCCGTGCTATGCCCCCCCCCCAGAAGCCATATTGGGTGGGATCCAGCACCTGAGCTTCTTCCAGGAACAGACTAAGGGGCCGATTCCGATTCCGGCCGGAAATCTCTCCGACCGAGCCGGACCCGGAGAGAATTCCGACCGAATCGGACCCTAGCAGTCCGACCGGACGAGTACGATGCATTCGCATGCTATTGGACTCGAATCGGTCGGACTCCCATTGAAGTCAATGGGAGCCGGTCGTACAACGCGTACGCGGGCTCCCATTGACTCAATGGGTGCGAGCGGGACAAAGGCGCCCCCTACAGTGTGTACGCGTCCATGCGCATCGCAGCGTACATGCACAGGTAGGGGGACCCATGGGTCCCCCTGTGTGCGACTCGCGCGCCTACGCGTACAGGGGGTCCGACGCGGACCCCCAAAGTCCGGCTCCGACAGCTTTTTGAGCCGGACGGCGCGAGTCGGTCGGACTGCTCGCGGCGCGCATCGTACTTACACGGCCGGGAAACGTCTCCATAGCGCGGTGCGAGTCATGTCCATGCGAGTCGGTCGGAGCGTGTTGTAGCCGCGTTCGAGTCGGTCGGCGATTTCGCGGGTGCTTGCATCGTACTCGCTCGGCCGGACCCGCGTACGATTCGGTCAGGAAACAGGGCTCCGAATCGGATCCGGTGAATCCAAATCCGATTCGGAGCACTACCGGCCGAGATCGGAATCGGCCCCTAAGTTGTGCATTCATGATTTTCTCAGTAATTTTCGCTGGAAGTGGGAGTCTAGAGATGGGTCTAAAGTTGTTGGAGTCTTTAGGATCTACACTCGGTTTTTTGAGCAGTGGCAGTATGGATGCACTTTTCCATATTTTGGGGAAGTACCCTTCCGCAAATATAGCATTTATGATGGAGGTCAATGTTATTGTAACAGGCTCCGGTGCAAGTTTTAGTATTGAGGGTGGGCATGGATCATATGGTGAGCCTGATTTCGCTGTCATGAGAAGATCAAAGGTGTTTTTGGCTGCAACTGGGGCAAATTTATCAAATTGTGGCATAGGACTTGTTCCTGACTTAAGATCTACTGTGTTGGCCGGTGACCTATTAATCGCAGACTCAGCGAAAGTAGAAAAAATAGCCTCAACTTTGTCAAAGAAAATTTTTGCTATTTTCTCACACAGTTCCTGGCTCGCCGGAATGGGTGGAGGGGCTGGATAAGCTGGAGAGGTTACAGTTCTAAACAATTCTTTTGTTGAGTTTTTTGCAGAGTTGATTTTTTTAGTGAAATACTCTTGTTTAGTTTTTTGAAACAGCTGCTTATACTGAGCTAAGCTATCTTTATATTCATTTTTTTCCCTATCATTATATTTCTTCCTCCAGATTCTTTCACGGTATTTGCAGGCCAGTTTTTGATCTCTTAGTTCTTGGGTATACCAAGGAGAGGATGGTCGTGCCCTATTGGGGCGTATGAGTTTCTTGGGAGTCAGCTTGTTACCTGCTGCTTCCAACCAATTGGCGTAGGAAACGGTGGCCTCATCTAGGTCTGTGGGTAGATCAAAAGATGTAGAGGTTAATAGTTCTCGTAGTTCATTAGCTTCTACCTTATTCCATGCTCTGCTAACCACTTGTTTATTTATTGGTTTCTTCATGTGTCGGTCAGACATGGTCAGCCCAAATAGCACTGCCTTGTGATCTGACCAAACCAATGGGAGAAGGCCCAGGAAGACCAACTGTGGGTTGTTGGAAAATATACCATCCCATGTGTGTCCTGCCTTATGGGTGGCGCCAGTGACACGTTGCTTTAAGTCAACAGTGCTCATCAGGTCTAGCAGACCTGACGTATCTGGATCCGAATGGGCCTCCAGATGAAAGTTAAAATCTCCTAATATCGTGTATGAGCTAGCACTTAGCTCGGTTTCCAACATATTACCAGCTTGTGTTATGAACCTTCTTCTAGGGCCAGGTGGCCTGTAAATGAGGGTACCCCTGAAGGTGTGATGATGTGAGAGATAGAAAGCAAAACACACACAATTGATGGACGGAATGCAGAACAAATCAAAACATTCACCCCCAGTCAAGAGATCTGGGTTAAATCCATCATTCTTGTGCTCACCATGCCACCCCAGTTTAGACCTGGCCATATGCAAATCAGTCTTGACCCTGTGCCTCATGGGAACAGTCCAGCCCGAACTGCTAAGCCAGGTCCTCCCTGGACCGGAAACAAGCATCCTAGGACCGGTTTCGGGGTTTCACCCTGGCTGGCTGGGTTCAAACTGGAATAGTAAGAAAAACGGGTACGAAGTTCCTCTGTGTTGAAAAAGTTGGAGACCGGGTGGAGGACAGAGTGTAGTGCCATAAAAAGGGGGGGGAAAATCCCCTTTTCGGAACTAGGGCTCTCACACACCCAGCGAGCTAGGTGTCATGCTTCATCATATGAGCCTGCCCCTCGTCAGGTCGGCGCTGCAATACCTGACGGGCACCCAATCCAGGGCTCTTTGTCGGGGATCTTTTGTTCCTGCTGGTAGGTGCAGTGGGGGTGAGGGGCCTAGTGTGTAGATGTGAGGTATAGTGAATGTAAAATAGGTCAGTTAGTCCTAAAAACCTGGTCTGTAAGTAAGATATACTTGCAACAGTGAGTCGGCGGTATAAAAAGGACACCAATTGGGTCCGGCGAATTAACGCTCCTTGCGTTAAGACCTACCCTGCCGCCGACACCGGGATGGAATGGCATGGGGAGCAAAACAACGATGGATTTAGGCCCAGATCTCTGTACTGGGGTGAATGTATGACATTGTTCTGCATTCTGTCCATCAACTGTTCTTTTTGCAGATGTGAGAGATAGAAGCAGAAATCCAGAGCTTCACATTCGAGATTAGATGAAGAATTAAAAGAAACATTTATAGATTTTTGGTATATTACCGCTAAGCCACCCCCTTTCCCTTGCGACCTATTTAGAGTAAAGCAGAGGTAATACGGGGGGTGTGGCTTTGACCAAAGCCAGACCGGTGGCCTCGTCCGTCCATGAGTCAGTGATAAAAGCAATGTTAACTTCCTCTTCCTCAATAAGAGAGGCACAATCAATACTGTGTTTTACCAGTGATCTTGCGTTGAGAAGAACACAATTCCAATCTTTTTTGTCCCCGTGTCCTTTCTTATCCCTGCCTGGGTTTTGTAGAGCTTTAACCAGCCGGAACTTAAGGTCCGGTAGTTTCGTGCTACAGCCGGGGCAAGTCAATTGGGTGTGTGGGGGCCAGGTACCGGGTAGAATACATACGCAATTAGAGTTTGAAATGGTCGCATTCCTGCTGTGCAGAGTATTGCAGGAATAGCTTATAGAGTTAGGATTACCTGCATCACAACAGGCAGGGTGGCTGGTGCTGGGCGCGGGCCGTGCGCAGACGGGCGCAGACAGGCTTGCCTTAGGTGCGCCTTCGGCACGCCAGCGGTGCGCCCGCTGCACGCGTTCACGCCAGCCTCAGTTTAAATATACTCAGGGGGGAAAGACTAGCCCGCTGCCCTGAATACTCCCAAAATGGCGGTCCCGCGTTGCCAATGCGAACCCCGGGAGAGTAAACAGTCAATGAAAGTGCAGATGCGCAATTATCTAAAAACAGTGCAGAGCAGATTCTAGTATGAGAAATTAAAATCTATAGCAGGTAAAATACAGATTTGTTGGTCAACTCCTGGTGAACATAAAAGATTAATTAAATTAACATTGTGTACACAAGGATTAATTTTCATGATTACAATCGTGATGCACATAATGAGGTCTGCATGTAATGATCTGTTCAGTTAAGCAGTCGACAACATTACTACATGCCTAGGATACAAAAATGTCAAGGTTCCGCGTATATTTTATGGCAGACTGTTAGTCCCTGGTACAATTTTTATTCACAGGATAAAGTATCTATAGTGTGATTGGCCCAGATCTAAAAAGCAGAAGGCACATAGTCAAGTACATGATAAAGGGTAAAGTACCCATAATTATCTTGGCCCAATTTGTCTACAGGGGTGCCAGGTTGAGTAATCTTGATAATATTTGCCCAGGTCTATGGATGACTCAAAAAATTGCAAATGGTGATTTAACAGTGAAGGTGTAGTACCTCTAGTATAATTGACAGGGAGATCAAGGTATAGTAACTATAATCAGTGGCACCAAATCTACAAGCTACAAAAACTCTGGTTTTGTCATTAGATAGAAACGACCAAGGACAAAGCAAAAACTAAGAAAAAATTGCAAAAAGAGGGGGAAGGTTGTGCATCATAAGGAGAAAGTTCTTCTGCCCCTCATGCTCTTATAGTAAGTGGTAGCTATTTTCCAGTTGTGATCCTTATCTCTTGCGATTCTGTCAAAAACAGATAAAGATAATGTTAGTATCAGTACTGATTAAGGTCCAATATAACAAACTGGTACATAGCTTGGGCTACATAGCTTGGGCTAAGTCCTTAACATCCTTAAGTCTGGCAAAGTCACAATGCCCAGATCCGTCGGGAGCCAAGTCCCTATGAGAAATGCTATCCTGAGTCAGAGTCAGTTGTTACCTCCTCGCATTCACTGAGAAGCCATGAAATGACAGAAAACACAACACTGTCTTTACATGCAAACACATCAGGGGACGCAAAGCCCCCTTGACCAGGCAGTTGTGATGGTAAGGGAAGATGGAAATAATTTGCAGGTGAAGAGCAGCCATTGGGGGGTGGCAATACCTTTGTAAACACATATATGGATTTGAAACCAGCCTGAATTGAAGAACCTGCAATTGAAAATGAGTTGAACCCACAGCAAATCTCACAATCCTCTGATGACTCAAGTGAACAGGAATGTGTAGATGTGCATTCTGAAGGTTGACAGTTGCCATGAAGTCCTCAGGAAACATCAGTGGAATGTGCTGCTGTAATGAAATCATCTTGAATGGCATGGATGTCACCCATCGGTTGAGATGCTTCAAGTCCAACACAGGCCAAAATTTCCCTAACACCTCCTGCACCAGGAAGAGAATTGAATAAACACCTTTACTGACTTGATCCAGAGGCACAGGAATGATTGCCCTCTTCTCCAACAAAACCATCATCCCAGTCAACAGAGCTTCCTTCTTAACAGGATTCTTTGGAATGGGAGTAGGGATGCACCCTTTATCAGGAGGAAGAGATGAAGTTGATAAAATAGCCACTCTGAACGATGCCCAACACCCAAATGTCTGAAATGGAAAGCACCCATGCCAGAAAAAGTGCCGCTTTCCGTCCACCCACCGGTCTTGGTTCCAAGGAACTGCCATAGTCAGGACTGCTGGCCTGAGGGCCCTACCTTGAAGGAAACATTGTGCTAATTGCCTATTTGAGGCTGAAACTTCCTCTTGTGGCAAGAATAGGAGTGGGTGTCCTTATGAGGGAAATTCCAGGTGTCCCTGGCATCCAAAAGATTACAAGGCTTAGAAGATTTACTGGAAGAGGACTTGTACGACCAGGTGTGTTTCCTATCCTTATAGAACTTCCGGAAAAGACCATCCAAATGTTCACCAAACAACCTGCCCCCCTCAAATGGTAGCTTGAGAAAAGAAGACTTCTCAGCCAGATCCATCTACCAGTCCCAAAACCAAAGGTTTCGTGTAGCCATGATAGCAGAGGCGGATGCCACTGACACAGCCTTGATTATATCTGTCAGGAACTTTCCCCGTTACTCGCATTGGAGACTCCTCCACAATGGCGGAAGAGCATGGCCCTACTGCACGGCGCAGAGCCAGCAAATAAACATTTTTTGCTTTAGCATTGTTTTATTTTTTGTTTGCCAGCTCTGAACCAGCTTGTGCGTGGAGGGGCGGGGCATGGGAGGGTAGAGGAGCAGTGCTTGTGCATGGAGGGGCGGGGCATGGGAGGTGGGAGGAGGAGTGCTTGTGCATGGAGGGGCGGGGCATGGGAGGTGGGAGGAGGAGTGCTTGTGCGCGGAGGGGCGGGGCATGGGAGGGTAGAGGAGGAGTGCTTGTGCATGGAGGGGCGGGGCATGAGAGGTGGGAGGAGGAGTGCTTGTGCGCGGAGGGGCGGGGCATGGGAGGGTGGAGGAGAAGTGCTTGTGCATGGAGGGGCGGGGCATGGGAGGTGGGAGGAGGAGTGCTTGTGCACTCCCCAAGTGCTCATGTGTGTTTGGCCAGCCATCTCTGGCACACTTAGGTTTCTCCAGCCCGGCTACATTCAGCAGCCGGGTGGGAGAAACCGCACAGTCTCCCTGATGTGAGTGGAGCGTCTTTCCTGCCCACTCAGGCCAATCCCTGTGCTGCTCTGCAGCACAGGGATTGGTGAGGAGTCTGTCCCAGGGGCTGCTGGGACCCAGGAAGAGGCCAGCAGGAGTGACGCAGGAGGCGGCTGGCAGCTTCAGGTAAGTATTTTTATTTATTATAAAATATTTTTATTTATATTATTCCCAGGTCCTCCCAGCATGCTCTCCCTTATGCTCCCCCCACTCGCCCCACTAACATTTGTTAATGGCAGCCGCTGCTGCTTACTCCATATGTATCAGGACATCCATCACACTTGAACCTTCCTGCATGGCTTCCGCCAGATCCTAAAAAATCCTTTACCAAGGACTGAGCAGTCAACACCCATAAGATGCTGCCCTGAGAACCAGATTAGAGGGAGTGAAAGAGTACTTAAGGCCATGATCCACCCTGTAATCCACATGATCCAAGAGAAAACAGTCCTCCAGATTTAACAAGGTTCTGCCAATGAGTGGGTCCAGGAAGGAGTAAAACTTTATGGAATGGGGCAACTTCTTATCACCTTCTTCCAAGGCATAATTTTCCTTAAGAAAACAGGGAATCTGACCATGTTCAGGTTCTTCCCATGATTTGAAGTTTGCATCCTTGATCTTGGGGTGAAATGGCAAAGCCAGTACTGCAGGCTTAGCAAATTGTGGAAAAAGATCCTCAGCAGCCCCCTCCACCAGAGGCGGCGCCATACCTGATTGTCTCTGATGTTCGACACAATATCAACCAGCTCTTCCCTGGATATGAATTTTACACCAGGTACCACGTGGCTATCAGGCCTTGAGTCAGCAGCTGAATCTGAATCCTGATCATCCTCCAACAGGGCTGAAGTACGCTTAGCCTTATGCGTGGAGGACAAGGCTATAGCGACTGCCGCATCAATCATTGCCCGGATTTCGAAGGCCAACAGGAAAAAGAAGCCTCAGGACAGGCACCACCAGAACTCCTTGATGGCACATCCTGTTGATAATCCCTCTCCTCCCCAGGTGCAGGAGATTGTGACTTGTGTTTCTTCGTAGTTCTCCTGTCCATAGCTACTAAGGCATTGACTAACAACACAAAGCATCCATAAATAAATAGGATTTAATAGGACACCACCGGAGAGAATTCCCTCCAAAAATCTAAACCAGTACAAAAGGCTCAACAGAAGCCAAATTGATCACAATCCATATGCAAATATACCATCCAATAGGCAATCACCTTATACAGTAGAAAATGTCCTAAAAATTAAGGCTTACTATAAGGATTTCCCTGCAGCTTAGCAATATGTGGCCAGAAATCGCAGGACAGCGAGGCAACACCAAGATTAGAACCTGGATCCCCAGCTCCAAAGTCTGCAGTCCAGGATCCAATTGTAGACAGCAGTAAGCATTTGCCCGGTTCTCGAGGAGTCTCTGTCTCTCCAGCCACCAAGACATCCCCCACAGGCAGGAGGAAGGCACTGTACTCATCTGTCTGGCCAAGACGAGAAGGAGGAAACAAACGTTCTAGCCTGTAGCATTGCAGGCAGGTGTGCCACCAATTGTCACTCCCCCCTGGCCCTGACTCGCCGCAAGTCGGCTCCAGCAGCATGATGAAACGCGGTTGCCGCTCAAGTCAGGAGACAGGACCATGCAGCCTCCCCATCTGCCAGCACCCTGCGGCACCTGTCCAAAAGGAGCTCACAGAAAGGAACAGGAAGTAAGGAGGGGGAGGGAGTTTTATACATTGGGAAGGAGTTGTGAAGGGAGACACAAGCGCCTCAATATGAGATTCACCACAGCGAGAAGGATAAGGAGGTAATGCTTGTTAGCACACACATATTTGTGATTACATGAGACTTCAAATGCTTTTCCTGGACACATCGTCAGCCTGGATGTGGTCAGAGATTTACTGCTCTCAAGAACAGGATTAAGGGGCATATGTATGAACAATCCCTTTTGCGATTCCTTAATAGCAATTTTTAGCGAATTCTGAGAATCGGCCCGTTTGCGAATGGGAAAAGGGCTTGATACATATGCCCCTAAATCCCTAACCACAAAGGGAAAGAGGAGGGAAGGCTGCAAAATTGGTAGTGGTGTAGGATGCAGAGGTTTCTCCATAGAGATACATTTGTTTCATCTTGGAGATGTTATTTCTTAAAACTTCAGCATATGTAACTGCAGTTGTAACCATTTAAAGAAGTATAATGACAAATGTGCAACTGCTTATGAATGTGAGTACATTTGGGAGGATGAAAATGTCCAGCTATGAGAATTCACAAACTTGTTTAAGTCTACATCAATCAAGTTTAATGGTGAGTTGACCACAGGTTGATTCCATTGCACGTCCCGAGCCTGGCAATAGGCGAATCTATAATCCACATTGGCAGCGCATAGTTGTCTGCATGAGTTTTTATGGATAAAGTGGTGGATGTGAGGAATTTGAAGAAATATCATTATATAACACATCATGAGATTATGATTTTACAATTAATACTATACACTATTTAACACATATAGTTTGTTTTTCCTTACATTTGTTGTAATTGAAGATCACGAATGCCCAATCCAATCCAGTGTATACGCAAATGTTAGAGCAAGTTAAATGTATATGCCTCATTCTGTGAGTATTTAGCTGCATTAAAGAGAAAGAAGAAAAGTAAATGTGGCGTCTTAAACACAAGGTAACCCCATACCCCTTGTGTGCCTTCCTTGAGCCTATTGCATATCCTCCAAGCAGACTGTGGCACTCACATTCACAGAGCGTGTGCTATCCCACTCAGCAGGACAGCCCTCGACCCGTCTTCTCTGCCAGCGAAAACATTACCTTCAGTCACACCTCCGTGCTCCTCTGGACCAACCACTGCTGCATCCACTTCTCCTTCACCAAACCCACTGTATACTACCATGCCCTTCGCTTCCCCCGCAGAAGCTGAAACAAGGTCACTGAAGAACATCTCACCTCCTCCCTCAGCAAAGCAAAACCCTCCCGCCAACATTCACAGAAGCCAACACCTCAGCACGAAACCTCCACTCTCCAACTGTTCCAACTCTCTGGCTCTCCTCAAGATGGCCTCCGGCAAGCAAGACTACAAGAAAGCAAGCTGGTTCACTCCCGCCCTTCAAGAGTCTAGGCACACCTGCAGACGGCTCAAGAAGAGAGATGGAGAATCAGCAAAACACTGGAAGCCCACACAGCCTTCAAATCCGCCATCACCGCACAACACATCCTCCTCAAAACATCATAGAAAATGGCCATTCAAGAAAAAATCAATGCCAACGTGCACAACAGCCAAGAATTTGTCACCGTAGTTAACGAGTTTGCTGAACCCAACACCGAGACAACAGACATCCTACCATCCCAAAACCTCTGCAATCAGCTCAGTACCTTCTTTCACCACAAGATCATGCAGATCTATGACAGCTTCGACACCCAAGACCCTCCCTCGACACCCACTACCACTGCACCCAACTATGCTGCCCCAACCAGATCTTGCTCAACTGTACCCCCTTCACCACCACCTTCATCATGAGAAACATCTTCCACAAAGCCGCCACCTTCATTGCCCCAGAGCTCTGCCACATAATCAAATGTTCCATCGAGACTGACACCTTCCCTGAAGACTAGACACATGCTGAGATCAAGCCCCTGCTGAAGAAGCCCTCCGCTGACCCGACAGACCTCAAGAACTTCAGACCCATCTCACTGCTCCCCTTCCCAGCTAAGACCATTGATAAGACCATTGATGGCCATCAATGCCCATCTCTCTGAGTTTATCAAAGCCAACCACATCCTGGACCTCTCCAAATCCAGCTTCCGAAGCAACACCATCAAGGCTGCCCTCCTTGCCGCTGCATACGACATCAGCTCCCTCCTCAAGGGAGGCGAAACAGCATCCCTTTTCTCCTGGACCACCTGGCTGCCTACGGCATCATCTTCCACCGCACCCTATGCACAAGACTCCATGATGCCGGCATCCACAAAAAAGCCCTGGAATGGATCCGCTCATTTTTCTCTAATGGAACACAGAGAGTCAGACCACCACTGTTCCTCTCAGAACCCACAGAGATCAGCTTCGGAGTGCCCCAGGGCTCCTCCCTGAGTCCCACCATCTGCAACGTCTACATGGCCCCGCTCGCAGCCATCGTCAGGAACCACATACTCAACATTGTCTCCTACGCTGATGACACCCACCTGATCCTCTCCCTCACCAAAGAACCCACAGTTGCCAGGAGCAACTTACACAACTGGATGAAGGCCGTCGCCTGCTGGATGAGAGACAGCTGCCTCAAGCTCAACTCAGAAAAAACCAAAGTCCTCCTTCTGGACCCCACCCCCTCCACTTGGGATGACTCCTGGTGGCTTGCCGCACTAGGAGCACACCAACAGACCATGCACAAAATCTCTCCATCATACTGGACTCCTCGTTCACCGTGAACCGCCAACAATGTCTCTTCATCCTGCTTTCACAAGCTTTACCTGCTTCGAACGATTTTCAGATGGATCCCCACCAAGTCCAGAAAGACGGTGACCCAGGGGCTCATCAGCAGCAGACTCGACTACCGCAACGCACTCTATGCCGGTGTCACCCAGAAACTCCTCAAGAAACTGCAGAACATTTAAAACACCACAGCTACACTCATACTCAACATCCCCTCTGCAGCCACATCATCGAACACCTGAAAGAACTCCACTGGCTCTCAGTTAACAAAAGGGTCACCTTCAAGCTCCTCACACATGCCTACAAAGCTCTCCACAATGCGAGACCTGCGGACCTCAACCACTGCCTATCATTCCACGCACCCACCAGACAACTCTGCTCAACAGGACCTGGCAACCATCCCTCGGATCCATAAGTCTAGCGCCGGAGGAAGATCCTTCTCCTACCTTGCCGCCAAGACCTGGAACACCCTGTCTCTCCACCTCAGGCAATCACTGTCACTGCCCGAATTCAGGAAGGACCTCAAGACCTGGCTCTTCGATTGAACCACAGTGCCTAGACAGATGAGCAGCCCCTGACTGGCAGGTCACCTCATTACACTGACACACTGCTTCTAAGAATGAGTGCCCAAAGGGAAAGAGACTGTTTACAAAGCTATCCTAGTAGATGCATAGCTGGGATGTCACATGCACTCATAATCGCCGTATCTTTTCTTTAAAATGCTGTTAATCACTGTCATGTGAAAATCTCATAGTTCTGCAATTCATATGACCAACTTGATGGCGTGTATGTTTTTGTTTTTGAGTGTCCGTGTATTTGTGTATGTGTGTGTGTTTGTGTCTGTGTGTTTGAGTGTGTCTGTGTGTTTGTATGTGTGTGTCTCTCTGTGTTTGTGTCTATGTGTTTGGGTGTCTGTGCGATTGTCTGCCATTAATTTCCCTTTGACTTTGTTTCAACAACAGGTCCCCAGTTCTTTCTGCAGTGAGAGCTGCCTCCCTGGGTTCAGACAGTCCTCGAGAGCAGGGCAGCCTAACTGCTGCTTTGAATGTGTCCCCTGCTCTGCTGGAGAGATTTCTAACAAGACAGGTGAGTGCACATCCTTAACTGTTATTGTACAAGGACTCTTATAGGCTTAGCTCAGCATTGACTCATCAGAGGCCTAATGGTGTGCAGTACTATGTCAAGAATGTGCAGGTCACGTGATTGGCAGCAAACATAGACTGTTCCTACTGAGGCCTTGATTCTGGACACCGACCTGGAGAGGGAGCCAAAGCCTCCGTCTCATTGGGAGTCACCTAGAGACTCCGACATGTCAAAATAATTGACATTTCTGGATGAAATACTCAGTATGAAATGAGGACTATAAAAGGGAATCTGGACCATAAATAAATATTCTCTGGTAATTCCTCCTCCTGGGAACTGCAGGGTCCGACTTGTAAACACCCAGGGCCAAATTTATGAGAAAGTGACCCAGGGCGGAACGGCATGTCATTTGGCTGCCTGTGACTCAGGGGCATATTTGCAAGCCCCTTGCACCGCTGGAGCATCACTTTTTATGATGCACTGGGGGCAGATTTTGCTGCACCATATTTACAATTGCACGTAGAGCCACCCTGGGTGGTTTTTCGTGTCCTTCTAAATATGACCCTTGTTCACGCAGCACATTGTGTGAGAGGGGGTGTCATGTGTGTTGCTGTGAGTGTTCCCACACAACACCCATGGCTTCTGCCACATTCCCAGATTTGCAAGCTTTTGTAATCCTGGGAATACGTCAGGCGTAAAGAGGTGCAACGAGGAGAAATGTTTTCATTTCTCCTCATTTTTTCCTCTTTCTATGCAAAATCACCTTGCGTGATTGTTTTTGTGCCAGAAGGGTTCCCTTCCTGCATAAAATCAATCTCCTCCAAAACGCAGACACCCTTGCACCATGGTGAAAGGGTGCCTGCGTCGGCGCATGGCAGCCAATTGTGCACCAGGGCAGGGGAGAGCTCAGGGATACGTCATATCATTGTAGATATGACGCATCCCCTTGCTTCCAAAGTAACGCAGCACGGTGCAACCAAATGGCTTGTGGCACCGTGCAAGGCCCCAAGGGCCTAATCTGTAACAAAGTAATGCAGCGTGGTGCCGCAAGACATTTTGCTGTGCCGTGATATGTTACTTTGGAAGCAAAGGGATGCGTCATATCTACAATGATAAGATGGATCACTTTTCTCTTCCAAGCGCTGGTGCACAATGGGCTGCCATGTGCCAATGCAGGCACCATTACACCATGGTGCAAGGGTACCTGCATTGTGGGGATGATTGTTTTTGTCCAGGAAGGGACACCTTACTGCACAAAAGCACTCACAAGAGGTGATTTCCTCTTTGTATGCGTGCTGCAGAATGCAGCACGCATGGAAAGAGGAAAAACGAGGAGAAATGAAAACATTTCTCCTTGTTACGCCTCCCTATGCCTCCCCTGGGGAAGCATAGCATTCTGATGCATTCCCAGGTTTACAATTTCTCGTAAATCTGGAAATGCGGCAGTAGCTATGTGTTTTGCTTGGGAGCACTCACAACAAAACCCATGGCACGCCCCTTTCATGCATAGTGCTGCGTGTAAAGGGGTGGTAGAGCAGGGTGGTTTTACCTGTCCTTGTAAATATGGGGCAGCAAAATGTGCTGCCGGTGCGTCACAAAAAGTCACGCACCAGCGGTGCAAGGGGCTTAGACATAAGCCCCCAAGTCTTTAACTTTCTAATTCTGTTCCATTGCTTCCGGCGGTTATGGCCAAGCAGTGAGCTGTGGTATGATCTTTAATGTATGGTTGATTAAAACCTTTACAATTATGTATAAAAAACGTGCATAATAAAAGGTATTTCAATTCACAAGTCAAGAAAACACACCTGTTCGAAAAAGCAGTAAACAATGGAATGTAAGCAACAGTGCTGTGGTCAAACTGATTGACAGGAGTAGCAACGCATCCTAACAAAAAGAGAAGGCCATAATGATGTAAATACTTTTTTAAACAAATAAAGCGGTGAGTTGAACGAGTTGTAGACCCTGGCAGAGCAGCTCTTGATTTATTGCCAAGTCTGGTGGCTCACTGGACGAAGACATGCACGTGAGGGAACTCAGACTCCTGACAGGTCCGCTCCACCTGTCATGGTATGTTAGGTTATGTGATTTTTTATAGTACACTAATCAACTGTTTGGGTGTTAAGGCGCATTGCAGTTGAGTTAGGTGGCTGTCTCCTTGGTGATGTTAATCCAAGAACCAGGTCTTCAGCTTCTTGCGGAACTTAGAGAAGCAATGAGGAGTCTGTGATGTGGTGAGGGAGGTTGTTCCATGCTTTGGGGAGAGATATGAGAAGGCAAAGCCTCCAGCTTTGTCTTTGCAGATGAGGGCTATGCCTGCCAGTGAGAGTCCAGCTGAGCTCAGTGCTTGGGAGGTGTACAGAAGTGTATCCATCTGGTAAGGTATGTGTTGTATATTGCTTTGCGCGTGTGTGAGTAGTTTGAATTGGGTGTGTTTGCTGATTGGGAGCCAGTGCAGTTCTCTGAGATGTGCGGTGAAGTTGGTGCAGCGAGGTAGGGTTAGTATGAGTCTTACTGCAGCAATTGAAATGGTCTTGAGTCGGTTCAGGAGCTTTTAGTGATTCCTGTGTAGAGTGTATATACCATCTAGAGAGTTCTGTTCGGTGGGGAAAAATCTGCTGGTCACTCCCAAGTTCCGAAGGGTAAGATGTGTACGGAGAGCCTTTGCTGTGGCTGCATCTAAGCTCTGTTATTCTCTTCTTTACTCCCACTTTCCTTTTCATAAGGCTTTGAAGACCTGGCTCTTTATCTCCTTATGCCTCCGTAGGGATGGGACTACGCATTTCTTTACCTTCCACAGTAGACTAACTGCATCAGCACCTTTTGGCATTCGTTTGCAATTTCTAAATTGCCGAATTATCAAATCAGTGTGTTGCCGTAATCAAGTCTGCTGGTGATCAAGGCCGGTCTAATCATCTTCCTGGTAGTCTCAGGCAGCCATTTGATGGTGTTTTGTGGCATTCTAAGGATGTGGGAGCCGGTGGAGGTAACTGCATTTACTTGGGCTGTCATGTCGAGCTTGTCGTCCAATATAATTCAAAGATTTCTTGCATGGGTGGTGGGGGTGGGTGAGGGCCCAAAGTTAGTTGGCCACCAGGTGGAGTCCCAGGAGAAGGCTTTCTGATCACTACTTCAGTTTTGTCAGTGTTTACTTTGACGCAGTTGGTTTTCATCCATGCATGTGGCAAAGCTGTTTTTTCTGGTGGGACTCTGATATGGAGAGTAACAGTTTGGTATCATCTGCATAGGAGAGTATGTTGGTATTGTATGATCTGATGAAGTCCACTAGAAGAGTCCTGTAAATGTTGAATAACATTGGCCTGAGGGATATTCCTTGGGGGTCTCCACATATGAGGTTCTTGGCCTTCGAAGTGTTGGGTGGCAAGTTGACTCTTTGGATGCTAGAGTGTCGTGTAGCTCCTATAGTACCCATGCAGGACCTGCGCGTTTGCATAACATATACAGTGGGATTGGTGGCAGACTAACTCTGAGCACCCCCACCGCGTATGTTAGCCGGTTTTTGCATTAGTTAGCTCACAGTGCCACTAGTGTCTCCTCTTATTGGGGAGATATTAGTTTCTGGCAGCCTCAGAACATGACAACCCTGATCCCTCAAGATCGTGGAAACAATGTACTACTTTTCGCTCAGTCACTCGTGCTTGTTTAGTTTATCTCAGAGGTACACAGAATAAACAGTTTGGGTGTTTCAATAAAAGGTTTATTGAACAGTTGTTATTCTCGTGTAGAATATATGAGCTGTAACAACCATTAGACAGTAGCAGAGATATATGATTAGCAGTACTATGAATATAAACGGATAGTACAGTTCTACCATTGTGCAATTAGCATGAATAAATACATGAATATAAAATGCATGATAAAAGAGTGCGTACTCCTATGATACCTATCTAGATGTACCTTAGTGTACCTAGCATATGAGTAGGTGTAAAAGCCAAGAATCCCTCTAGGATTTAGTCGAACACCATTACCTGAAGTATGAGAAATGTCGGAGCGCTTCTTGGTCTCGAGTTGGACACCCCGCAAGGGATGTTCAGACCACTGTCAGCTGGAGCGTCTGCATGCAGGAGCCTCAGCGTCTCTGGTCAGTGTGTCGGCCTGGAAGTCTCGGTTCCCTCTGCCTTATCTTGGCAAGATGTGGTGTATTTATACCCCAAAGAATGTTTTGTATGGGTCATTGTCGGACTAAGGAAGACGTAAGGGATTAGGCCTGGGCGTAGCTCGCGGAGTTTTGCTACGCGGAACTTTGCGAAGTTAACAAAAAAACTCCTGAAGTTCCGCGAGTGGCAGAGTGCAGCGCGAACTGCAGTTTGTGTTGGTATTCCTGCAGCTCGGGTAGAAAAAAACTCTGCTGCACTTTGCGAAGCAGAGTTCAGAGTGCAGAAAACTCTGCAATCTCCGCGAACCGAGCGAAGTTCACCACCCAGGCCTATAAAGGATGAACCTTGTACATAGATATTATGCAGGTGATGTAGTTTCTGCTTCGTTTCCAAGATTCCTGTCATCTTTCTGTTTTCATTTCCTAGTATTCTCTCATTTCTATTCATTGTATTTGAACTGAATCTATTAATTATTTCACAAACTGACAAGGTCAACAATGAAATAATGACTCGTCTTGACTTCTTGAGATTCTTCTGATTGGTGTCTGCTCCCCAGCATTCCAAGGGGTACACGAAGAGACCCTAGAATCGCCTTATTTTAGATTATCTTTATCCATTGGTCCGACAATTGCATTTTCTGCTGTGTCATCCAAAGTAATAAGGAAAACAATTACCCCTGTTATGATGATTGTGCACCATGCCCACACCGTTCTTTGAAGAGTGTTAGAAATATTCAACTGACATTAAGTTCTTTATAAATGTAAATCAGATCTCTACTAGACAAAGGAGTATAAAAAGTTTGAAAAAAACATATATCTGAAAATAACACCCCCAATTATAAAGAGGCCTCACAAAAGAACTTGTCTGTCTGAAGAGTTCAGCAAAGACCTTTTCAGAGTTTTTATATGAGTACGCAACGTGAACCACTACCTTCTTCCCCAAAAAGTACCTTAACAAGGTTCTGGAATACTTGCAACAAATACTTTGCTGAAAAAATGTGAAATATAAGACGGTAAATCTCTGATTAATAAACAGATTTCCCAGTCAGAATTAATGCTTTCTTCAGCCCTCAAACCAATCAGAGCAGTAGTAGGCCGTTTATGATCACACAAGCAATAGTGTTCTAATGTTACTATGTAGTGCTACACCTCAGGAAAAGGACCCACCCTCACAGACCTTGCAATTTGCAGTAAGACCAGAAGAGGGAGCACTCTCAAAATAGACACTGGTGCACTGGAATAGTATCCAGATTAAGGACAGAATGAGAATTTAATTGAATTAAAGTCCATCCAGATGGGTACAGAGATTCTTCCATTTAGTTTATAAACACACGACTAGACGTAGAGGTGAGTCTTTGAAACACTTTATTCTTCACATATTGAACATCCAGCCCAGCCAACCAATGTTGCCCTTCAACAAGGGCTTTATCAGGGAGTACAAATATCTTTCCAATACTAATATGACCATGTGCAGTATAATACTGACACAGTGATATTATTATACTGCACATGGTGTATTATACTGCACACTGAGCATATACTGAGTTCTGTGCCTACCACCCATTTCATGGTGGTTGCCCGCCATGAAAAGGGTGGCAGAGATGTGACTAAGTGGGCCCTAACAGGGCCCCCGTGATGCTCCTAGGGGTGCATGCGGGGGGACATGTTGTGCCACCCCTGTAATTACACCCCCGTTCCTGCACGGTGTGGCATGCATGCCACACCGTGCAGGAACATGCGGCAGGTGCTGTCACGGAGGCGGGCTGCATGTTGGGCTCGACTATGAGCCTAACAGCCCACTGCCATGAGACCATTGCAGCACCACTCGCCCAATGAGGATTAAACTCCTAATCCAGCAGGCGGGCGCATCATGGCTTTGGTGGTCCTCCAGCAGACGGCGCATTGGTGGCGACGCTGGAGGACCCCCAAAGTCGTAATAAGGCTCTTATTCAGGACCACATATACAAGATCAGCACAGTGAGAACCATGCGAGGCTGTGTTCTACTAAGGCATGTCATAAATCAGTGTTGTTCTTCACTGAGGATCCAATTTGTGAGGAACATCTGACTCATGCCTTAGATGCCAACAGCTGCTGAGATTTCATTGTATGGATATAGGTTTGTCTGAAGATGGGACAGTTTGTTGCTTGTATTTTGGCATTAAATGAGTCTTATAAAGCCCTCCTCGTGAACTCTCAGTAGATGATTCTGGTCTGGAACAATCAGAGCTTATTTCCAAACACTATTGCAGTTGCTTTGTATACTTCATGCTGCACCTCTGTTTGGTTTTGCTCTTTCCGGGGCACATACTCCTAGATACATCCTTTGGCTATATTTGCAAACAGGCTGCGCTCATCTCCACAAGAAGATCTCACTGATTCAATTAGATCACATCTCATCGGCCACAACTTTTGCACTGACCTGTGTCTTTTATACTGCAACACACCTCTGTCCCCTTCTGTTGCAGCCTTCACCTGGAACAGAGGATTTCCTCATCTCCAACAAATCACACTTATCTACTGCACCACACCTTCTCTCCCAGAACACATCTCTTGTAGTTTGTCACTTCCACTATAGTGCCCCTCCATCAGGACAGCACATCTTTCACTGGACAACTCCTCATCTCACAACCCTCATTTCTTCTGTTAAACAGTCAACAATAATACAGAGCACTCTTAAATCGTGCTGCACTCTATATTTGAACTCAAAGTTAACAGCCAGTGCTGGTGCAGTCACCAAAGGGCCAACCACTACAGACCCAAATCCTTCCATAATGTGTTTGAATAAATAAACATATACCAATTCATGAGGCACTCTGCAATTCTTATCAGGCTAACATAAATGAACAGAAGAAAGTATTTCAAGAAGTCTTGAAGTTGGTTCGATCTACAATCTTTATTGTTTTGATTGATCCACAGATATAGCTACAAATGTTCATCATAGCCAGTTTTGACAGCCGACACGTTTTGACAGCCGACACGTTTTGACAGCCGACACGTTTTGACAGCCGACACGTTTTGTCCCATTAGGAACTTTCCGAAGTCTGCAAATAACATAAACAAATCTAAGTTTGCTTACACCATGCTACAAATACAGACAATATAAATACATTTCAAATCTTAAAAAAAGAACATTAGTAATCCAATCTACTCAACAAGCCTTAATCTGTGACAAAGATTTGACCACACTTAAACAAAAATGCCCACGTCTTCACTATAACATATATAAGTTTACATATATCTCTTTACTTAGCATTATATAAATTTGGAACTGATGGAACAATTTTTAATTATTGAAGCCTTCCAACTGCTGTTTATTTTTAAAAAAGAGGGGGGATCCTCATGTGAACTCTTGAATGTAGTTCTGCAGTATGCATGCTATTATATAAATTTCTTGTAATTGCATACATATAGGGGAGATTTATCATCGTTCGATGCAGTGCAATGCAGCAAGGCAACTTACTGTGCTGCATCAAATGGAGAGAGCAGGAATGCACCATATTGGAGCCAATACAGACACCCGTACGTCACAGTGAAATGGTGTCTGCATTACATGCAGGATTGTTTTTGTGCAGAAAGGGACAGCTTCCTACACAGAATTAATCCTTAGAGGCGTTTTCTTCTTTCTAAGTGTGCTACAGAATGCAGCATACATTTTGATATATTCCCAGGTTTACCTGTCTTGGTAACTCTAGGAATGTGCCAAAATCCATGGGTGGACCAGCCGTTCTTCACTCATGTAACACCTTTCTAAATAATGTAATGCAAGGCAGTGACTTTCAGTGTTTTATTATTAAAATCCTTACATGATAAAAACATACATGAAAGCGTTACTAAAATTGGAAAGAAGAAATATAAAATCAGCTTTTCATGAGATGTCAACATGAGTTCGTACAAGACTGCCTAGCACAAGGGGCAACGTTGTGTACACTGCGTATTATTTTTTTTATAACAGTTTGTGTCTCCTGAACAGTCCAATTCTTGAAAACTGCTAGGGCTTGGCAATACAGTTTTAAAGAATTAATATAATAAGTCGGTAAGTGCAAGATGAAGTTAAAACACCGAGACGGGCTGCGTGGTTTGTCTAGTGCTGCCTTGAGCTACTCCAGATTGACGAAGCGAAGCAGGGCAGCGCATTTCATCAGTTCCCAATTTGTAAATTGAACTAAGTTCAAGAGTTCCTGAAATACCTTTGCCCATGGATTGGTGGTAGCCTGAAATTGGCTCAAATTATGCAAGATTGCTGAGTGCACACACAGCATACTATATGTCAGTTCTTCAATGGGCCGCCCCTGCTAATCACCTCTTCTCTCAAACACACCTTTTCATCGGGACGGTACTTTTGCCAGAACCCAACACTTTGGTCCTGATTCATAAAGATAAACGTATACTTTTGTGTAAGTTTACAATTTTTGCTATTCACAAAAGTATTTTATGAGGAGCACATTTACGAATGTGGAGTCTCCGTATAAAAAAAGACTCTGCAATCATAAAGACCCGACTCGTAAAATACCTTTGTGAATAGCTAAAAATCGCAAATTTACACAAGAAGTAAGTTCACCTTTGTGAATCAGACCAATAATCTAAGGGGTGTTTCTCATCAGCTAGGCTGCTCTGTCTGGGCAAATCCATAATTTCAAGCAAATGCCTAGACAGTAACGCAGTTGCACTTTCTCTAATTGACAGTACCTACTCATCTCTGTTCTTCACTCACAGGAGCGTATTACCTTCTCCACTAGATAACGCCTCAGCTAATAGCGAGCTTTTTCAGTACCAGGATATAAAGACAACACCTCCATTACTAGACCACACTTCTTTCTCTAGTATCCATTCCCTCAGAAGTCCCCTCTATTAAATAAAAAGTGTACTAATAGGCAACACCAACCATGCCACTGACTGAGGTATCCTTACTGCATGAGGCATAGCATGAACCCATGCCTAACAGGAATCTCACAATATACCACACCAGTGCCATTTGAACATACCTCCTTAATTATACCAAACACAACATAAAAGGACCTACTCCACTAAATATATCCTCCTCACAGACCACACATCAACTAAAAAAAAGAAAACTTCCCCCCAAGACCACATCTCTTCAAGAAGAACAATAAACTATCCCTGGGAATATCCTCAGTGTCACTGCATTTCCAATCCTACATTATACTTCTCTTCGCCTAGGACAGGCTTCCTCCACTAGGCTCCACATCAGCCACATCTGCTTTGATATCTTGTTAACGTGCCCACATTTCTTCCATTCAAACACAATTCACCTACTGAACATGCACATCCAATGACCACATGTTATCCACAAGACAGAATGAACCCCATTACCTCACAGCTCATTCGCATAATCACTCTTCCATTATTCCTTTCCTCAATAAACCCATCATGAATTACTCTAAGACTCAGTTGATTTATATGTTAAGTGTTACAGATTTGGTTTTGTCATTGTGGTTTGTTAGCTAATTATGATTGTTAAACTCATATGAAGGTGAAGCCAAGAAATATTTAAATTGTCCAGAGATTTAGAGCAGCAGCTAAGAATCTTCTTTCCTTCCAGATGCCTTTGACTGCTGGCCTTGCCCTGAAGACCACTGGCCAAACCACAGACAGACACAATGTGACTCAACAACTCTGCAGTTCCTTTCCCTTGAAGAGCCTCTTGGTATCACACTTTCATGTTTGACCACCCTCCTCCTTCTAACCACCATGTTTGTTCTCTGCACCTTCAAGAGGTACCAAAACACACCAATTGTGAAAGCGAACAATAGAGAACTCAGCTATGTTCTTCTCATCACTCTCATGCTCTGCTTCCTTTCTTCCTTCACCTTTTTTGGCCATCCCACTCGGATGACCTGCATGATCCGCCAAAACATGTTTGGGATCATCTTTGCCATCAGCATTTCTACTGTTCTGGCCAAGACCATCACTGTGATTATAGCTTTTAACGTTCGAGATCCTAGAAGTCGCTCTTCTAGGTGGTTGGGAACCAGGGTTCCCAGTGCAGTGCTCCTTTTCTGTTCATTTGTTCCAGTACTGATATGTGTGGCCTGGCTGCTTCTTGAGCCGCCGTACCCAGAGAAAATACAGATGGCGGGCACCACCATCATCCAGTGTGCTGAGGGATCAATGCTCTTCTTCTATCTGATGTTGGGATATCTGGGCTTGTTGGCCACTGTCAGCTTTGTGGTTGCATTTTATGCCCGTAATTTGCCTCAGAGTTTTAATGAAGCCCAGTTACTCACCTTTAGTATGCTTGTGTTTCTGGCCGTCTGGGTCTCATTCATCCCAGCATATCTCAGCACGCAGGGAAAGTATTTGGTGGCTGTGGAGATTTTTGCCATCTTGTCGTCTGCCGCAGGAGTTCTTGGTTGTATCTTCTTTCCAAAGTGTTATATTATCCTTTGTAAGCCACAAATCAATACCAAGAACTACATAATAAAGTCCACCAACTTTAGTAAGAGCAAATAAACAAAGTGTGCAAGTAAATCCGTAAATGTATTCTGTCTCTCCATAGGACAAGATGTGTAGCAAATAAGTGCAAGAGATGAGACACCTGAAGAATGTACAGCATAGATAAAGACTCCTTCTTGAGATATATGTGTTAATGCTCTTTCCTGTAGAATTCTAGTCCCTTTACAAAGAAGGTGTTTTAAAACAATAAAAAAAGCTAAACCAGAAATGATGAAAACATTTTAATGTGTGCACTCTTTACACTACACTACACTACACTACTTTACACTACACTACTTTACACTACACTACATGTTACACTACATGCAACATCCGATATGAAATGATTTCATGTTTGCTGACTGAAAATTTCTTTAACAGATTGCCTGTGATATGCATTGAGAACACTAGGGGACAACATGTACAGAATCATTTTTATATTGTGGTGTTGATGTATATTCATAAACATCTAGAGCTATCAGGTAGAAAAGATAAAGTTTGGTACAGAGGGCAGATATAGGTGTACCAGTGTAGGCACACTGCATTTGAACACTTGGATCTATAGTGAACTGGTACTTGTTCTCTTCTTTGTGTAGGAGGCTTGCAGGTTTGTAGGTGCTCAGGGGAAAACAAGTGTCTTGGCCAAACCTTCCTCTTGGGGACAGCTTCGATCCCAGAAAGACTATGAAACCTCACTCATTGAGAAAGGTAATGGTGCCTTCATCGGAGCTTGTGTAGGGGTTCCTACCCTGGACAGTGTGCCTAACCTCAAATAGACAACATGCCTACAGCCAGACGGACTAGTGTTGGTCTTTCTTACTGTGTGTCGATAGGTGCTCTTCATTCTGACTCCTCAAGAGGTTTTTAAGAACAATAATTGTTGACTGTTCAAAACTCTACTATTTGCAGTCGCTGTCCCTTTGGGGTTGCCTGTAGACTTAAGTGCTTATGTTGCAACAAATAACTATAATTTTAAGGCAATTATGTGCCACTTCAGTTTACTGGTAACAGGGGTGCTTTGAAAAAGAGGTCAGCAGCTCTTTCATAATGGAATGTGGACACTGCTGTGAGGTGAGATGCTTCTAGTGTGTTGATATGTCCCCTTCTGGTATGGAAACTTTATATTCTGTTTACCATAATGGAGGTTACAGGGCAAGCCTTTAAAATGCAGGTTGGCGAAACAATGAACCTTTTTCAGCATTTTAAACAGGTGTCAGTTTTTATATGACTTAATTTTTCTATCACTTAAAAGAAGGATGTTTGAAAGTTAAGGGTGGGGTTATTAAGGGGCTGGTGTGGGTAAAGGTAAAGGGATTTACGTTTCAGGAGCAGGTCGAGAGAAAGGAAAGAAATGGGGTTTTAGGGTTAAAATATTATAGGGTCACCAGTAGGTAGTTATATTTAGGACCTGGGGGCTCATTATGATGGTGGGCGGATGGTGATGGGACCAACCGCCAGACGTGCGGCGGTCCCACCGGCCCAAATAAGATGCACCCACCATACTGGCGGGCGCATCCTGGCCTTTTACCATTGCGGACGGTGCTGCTGGCTGCAGCACCGTCCGCAATGGTAAAAGGGCATGCACAGCATTTCCCTGCACCACGTGGCAGGCACCACACGATGCCTGGCACTTGGTGTAGGGAACTGCAGGGGGGTACCATGAGTACCCCCAAGTGTACCCCCCCTCACCCCGAGGGGGCCCACAACAGGCCCCCAAAGCCAATCCCCACCATCCTTTCCATGGCGACATCACCGCCATGGAAAGGCATTTAAACCACCCACATCCTAATATGGCTGGCGGTGCCTGCTAGGCACCGCCATCATATTAGTGGCCCAGCTCCACCTGGCCGGCAATCGTAACGATTGCCGACTGGCGGAAAAGCGGCGGACGGACTTTGCGTCCGCCGCGATACACACCGCCATCATAATATGGCAGGGGTATTTCACATTAGGATGGCATAATGATCGCCACTGCAGGCCCGGCGTTGGCGATCGTTACGCCATCCAAATGAGCCCCTTAGTTTCCATAGGAAAAGCATTTTTTTACTTGCCATTAACTTTGGCGTCGTTTGACCAATCTTCATGAAATGGTCTAAAGAAAGTGTCAAGGTAGGTTCTGTGCATCATAGAAAGTTTGTGGGTGATGTGTGCAGTGGGGACTGAGAAATAGGAGTGTGAAATAAGGGTGCATTTGTAATGTTAATTCCCATAGGAACCTTTAACCACACCTGCAGCCCAACCCACTGAGCAGAATTACACTAAGTTTGGCAGAAAGGTAGATGTTGGTTTAAGGAAGTGCCCTATATTAATATATAAGGAAGTGGGCCTATATTTGGTGTAAATCTGTACAGTAGTTTTTGAGAAATTTAACTCAAATCTTATAGTGATATTAGGCCTGGGCGGTGAACTTCGCTCCGTTTGCGGAGTTTTCTGCACTCCGCACTCTGCGGAGCTTGCAGAGTTCAGAAAACTCCGCTTTGCGATGTGCGGCGGAGTTTTTTCCCCGCTCGCGATCGCAAATGGTAAGTTTGCGATCACGAATGGTAAGTTCGTGAGCTCGAGCTGCCGCTTGGGTAGAATTTCTACCCGAGCTGCAGTTCACACTGCACTCCGCCACTCGCGGAACTTTGCAGAGTTTTTTTGTAACTTCGCGAAGTTCCGCATAGCAAAACTCTGCGAACTACGCCCAGGCCTAAGTGATATCTCTGGCCCCGGATATTTTACAATGTTTTTGCAGTTAATCACGAATGCACGTGCCAACAGGAATGCTCTGATTGGCAACCAGAACAGAAAGTTGCGGCTGCCATTTTATCTATCAGGAACAGTTCCCAGGACTAAAACTTGCTGTGAAAGCTAACATAATGGGTCAGAGTGGAGGTACTCTGACCCCATCTTTGAGAAATGGGGGTGTGACACAAGTTATGTGTCCAAAATGTTTTTTTTTCGTGATATTGGCGATGATGCCGCGACCCCAAGCGCATCCCCCTGTTAAAGGGACATCACGATTATCGTGGTGAAACTGTGAATATTGGTGGAAATATAAAAAAAATATATTTCTAAACACTCGCCGGCCACTGTCACAGACTCATGTATCTACTCACATATAACCCTGGGCGTAGTGTGTGTAGCAGGGCTACGCGGAGGGCCACAGAGTTGAAATCAAACTCCGTGGAACTCCGTGAGCTCCGCTACGCCACCCGCCTCCATCCCCCACTATTACAAGTAAGTTAACATTAAGTTAAAATATATTTAACCGTGGGTGGGCGCGCATGTGCAGTTTTCAACAGCATTACCCATACAGCGAGGAAGATGACGACTGCAGCCCAGGGACGCTGCGGTATGTAGGTAAGTGGATTTAAATATATTTTAACTTAATGTTAACTAACTTGTAATAGTGGGGGGTGGAGGCGGGGGCTGGCCAACTCCGCTTCGCTACGGAGTGTGCAGAGATTTGCCTTCTCCGCGTTCTCTGCGGAACACGGAGAAGGCAAATCTTCGCACACTCCACGGGCAGGGCGGAGGTCTCCACCTGGGGTTACTCACATATCCACTCAAACACTCATACACCCACTCACATACCTACTCACACACTAATGCACCCACTCACAGACTCACTCAGAGACTCATGTGTGTACTCACATAAACATTCAGAGGCTCATGCACCCACTCACAGATGCACTCAGACTCATGCACCAACCCACAGTCTTATCCAGACACCCATGTACCCACTCACAGAACCACTGAGAGACCTTTGCTTCTACTGACACACCCACTGATAGAGAGACCCACTCAGATACTTATACACCCACTTATATATCCAATCATAGTCTCATGTGCCCTTTTACATACCTACTCAGAGACTCATACACCCACTCACAGACCTACTCAGACACTCATGCACTCAGCCACAGACCTACTCAGACACTCACGCACCTAGTCAAGACCCACTCAGACACTCATGCATCGACTCACAGATCCACAGAGAGACATGCTTCCACTCACACACCCACTGAGAGATTGATGCACTCAGTCACAGACCCATTCAGACACTCATGCATCGACTCACAGACCCACTTAGAGACTTATGCTTCCACTCATACACCCACTGATAGACAGACGCACTCAGACACTTATGCACCTACTCACAGACTCAGTCAAAGACTCATGCGTTTACTCACATATCCACTCACAGACTTATATACCAACTCACAGACCCACTCGGAGACTTATGCATCCACTAACATGACCGAGTGAATCATTAATACACACTGTTATAGAGATATTGAGATTCTGATAAATGTTTTTATAGAGTTATTTAGATAGTGATTTATCGAGTGTGATGGTTAGAATTAATTTTATAATTATAACTTTTTAATGTGATGGTGGCTACTCAATTCCTGCTTTTGCTGTCAGAACGCAGAACTTCATTGAAGAAAAAAGTAAGTAAAATTCTATTTAAAATGTAACACTACTACTACTCTTCAACACAAAATATTTATAAAAAATAAATAAATTAGGGGCCCATTACGTTGGCGGGCAGACAAAGTCCGCCCGCCACCATAACGGTAAACGGGACCGACCGCCAGAAGTCCCGCTGTGCCCATTAGGATGTGACCGCCACCGTGGCAGTCGCATCCTGCATTGTTTACATTGCAGCGGGCGGTGCTGTCAGTAACACCTGCCACAATGTAAAGAATGCATGCAGTGCATTGGCATGCACAATGTGACAGGCACCGCGCGGTGCCTGCCACCTTGTGCATGCCAATGTAGGGGGTACCATAGGTACCCCCCAAGTGCAGCCACCCAGCCCCCAACCCCCCGGGGGCCCACAACGGGCCCCCAAAGCAATTCCCGATGCCACCATGGAAAGGCCTTCACCTCCAGGCATCCTAATATGGATGGCGGTGTCTTCCAGACACTGCCACCATATTAGGCCCGTGTTCCGCCCGGCAGGCAATCGGAACGATTGCCTGCCTGCGGAAATGCGGTGGACGGTCTTTCCATCCGCCGCTGTCCCCCCTGCCATAATGACCCCCTAATATCTATGTTTTAAATTTATATCTCCTCTACAGATATTTTTCAAAGCATACAAAAAATCCAAGAACAGCGTGAACAATAAACTCATAAATAAAGTATAAAAATATTTTATATAAAACAGTTACCTAAAATACTCACCCAAAACCCCACTTTATCCCAAATTCCCCACCACCTAGTACCCAATAGAACAAAAGTATTAAAATTATCTTTTTTTCTACCAACAGAAACATCTTCAACAAATCTGAAATAAAACACCAAAGAAAGTGCAGCAGCATTAAATTTTACATCAAATTCAACATTGTAAGTATATCAAGAACAATATATATATATATATATGTGGTGATCCACCCGCCATCACAACTTAATTTACCCCCCGCCATATTACTATGGTGGGGGGTACCGCGACGGACAGAAAGTCCGTCCGCCGCTTTTCCGCCGGTCGGCAATCGTCACGATTGCCGGCCGGGCGGAACTCGGGCATAATATGGTGGCAGTGCCTGGAAGGCACTGCCATCCATATTATGATGCCTAGCGGTTCTGGCCTTTTCATGGCAGCGATGCCGCCATGAAAGGGCTGGTGGGAATTGCTGTGGGGGCCTGTTGTGGGCCCCCGGGGAGGTGAGGGGGTGGGGGGCTACACTTGGGGAGTACCTATGGTACCCCCCTACATTGCCATTCTCAAGGTGGCAGGCACGGTGCCCTGTCACGTTGTGCATGGCAATGCAGGACACGCCTCTTTGGCATTGCAATGTTGGAGATGTGGGATGCGACCACCAGGGTGGCGGTCGCATCCTAATTGGTGGTGCGGGACCACCGCACTGCTGGCGGCCGGTCCTGGCACCATCCACCCGCCACCCTAATAGGCCCCAAAGGGGCTCATTATGATGGCGGAAGGACCGCCACCGCCGGGCCGACAGTGGCGGTCGTTCCACCATCATACTGAAAATTCCCACCCCCAAATTAGGATGCCGGTGGGAATCACAATGGTTCCGCGGCGGACGGAAAGTCCATCCACCATGGTTCGGCAAGGCGGTCCTTTTCCACCCGCCTTGCAGAACCCGGAACCAGGGCAACATTGCGGTGGTGCCGTAGTGAGTAGGGTATGCCCTTCCGCCTGTCTTTTTACGGCGGATATGCCGCCACAAAAAGACAGGTGGAGACTGGCTTTGGGGGCCCGTTGCGGGCCCCCTCTGTGTGGGGGGGTGCACTGGGGGGGTACCCATGGAACCCCCCTGCAATTCCATGCACCAAGTGGCAGGCACCATGTGGTGCCTGCCACGTGGTACAGGGAAATGCTGTGCATGCTCTTTTGACATTGCGGACGGTGCTGCAGCCAGCAGCACCGTCCGCAAAGTTAAAAGGCCTGGATGCGCCCACCAGTATGGCGGGTGCATCCTAATTGCACTGGTGTGACTGCCGCACGTCTGGCGGGCGGTCCCAAAACTGTTATGATGGCGCGGACTGATGTCCGCCTGCCATCATAATGAGCCCCTAAGGTTTGAATATGAAACTGACAAGTACCAAAGTAGGGGAGTGATTCGATTCAGGAGTACAGAGGCTGGAATCAATTATATACTAGCAAAACAGAAAATACCTCTTAAACCATAAATAAAACGTTACTTATGCCACAGTAGTCCTTTTTTATTAACTCTGGGCTTCGTTCATTTGAATTCCTTTTTTTTGTTTAAACAAAGGTTCTTTTCACATGGTAAATTTAAACATACACCTCTAAGTTTTATACAAAATTTCAATAATGCTGTGACAGAAAAGCAGTATTTACATGACGTACATACATTTAGTCAATAACCACTAATTTTCTACAGACATGAAGACGACATCAAACAGTACTGTACATATAGTTCCATTTTTCAACATAACAATGTTTCCATTAGAACGTATTGTCCTACTAACTTTTGTGTATTATCGGGACTTTTTTTGTTTGTGTCCTCAATACAATTTATTTCAGGGGTCCTAACGAGGTCAGAGTCTTATTTAAAAAAAACTCTATTCCTGAGCTTGTTCAGTCTAGCTCGGAAAATCTTTTATTTGATATATTATTCTGCTTGGTTACTCTTGGCCTCATATAGATAAAAGCCAACGCGTTTCGACCTTCCTTGGGGGACCAAAACGATGTGCTCAAAGAAGGTCTTCATCAGGGCAGGGCAGGGTTCAAGTAGGAGGTATGTTACCAAAATGAAGGAAAATAATAGTATGTTGAGTCTGTTTTCTCTTATTTTTTATGACACTTGATTATTGCTTTTGATGAGCTCCTTACTAGGCCTGGGCGGTAAATTCCGTTCGCTCGCGGAATTTGCGGAATTTGGGTAATTTCGCGCTCCGCGGAGAACGCGAAATTGCCAAAAATTCTGCAATCTGCGACTTCGCGGAATTTTCTGCTTGTTCGCGCTTTCAAAATGCGTGTTCGCGAGATATTTCTCCCCGAGCACGCAAACAGCGCTCGCGAACAGGAAAAAAGCATCGCGAACGCGCGGAACAAGCAATTCCGCGTGTTCGTTGAACTTTTGCGTGCTCGCGGAGATTTTTTACCGTTTCGCGGAGCTTTGCGTAGCGCGACTACGCAAATTCCGCCCACCCCTACTCCTTACATACCAGGTAGAATTCTACCTGGTATGTAAGGACCCCTGAAATAGATTGTATTGAGGACACAAACAAAAAAAGTAACGATAACACACAAAAGTTAGTAGGACAATAAGTTCTAATGGAAACATTGTTATGTTGAAAAATGGAACTTTATGTACAGTACTGTTTGATGTCGTCTTCATGTCTGTAGAAAATTAGTGGTTAGTGACTAAATGTATGTACGTCATGTAAATACTGCTTTTCTGTCACAGCATTCTTGAAATTTTGTATAAAACTTAGAGGTGTATGTTTAAATTTACCATGTGAAAAGAACCTTTGTTTAAACAAAAAAAAGGAATTCAAATGAATGAAGCCCAGAGTTAATAAAAAGGACTACTGTGGCATAAGTAACGTTTTATTTATGGTTTCAGAGGTATTTTCTGTTTTTCTAGAATATGTAACTGACAGTACTTTTGCATATCAAGTTAAAAAACTTGTAGCACTGGCCTACGTCCCAGTTACTGACTTGGCCGAGCACTACAACCTATTACTAGAAAGTCCATACTACCAAAGAAACGAAAAAAAATTAAGTCCCCTTTTAGATTATTTTGAAGATACCTGGGTGAGAAGACTCCACAGATCAGGACACAGAAGAATACCTAAATACCACATTTCATGGTGGAATTGTTATTGTTATTTTAATTTTGTAAGGCGCACAGCTACCCTAGGGTTTCCCGGCGCTGCCTGAAAGGAGCCAAAAGCAAAAAGGAAGGAGATCTACATATTAAATAGCCAAGTTTTTATGCCCCTCTGGAAATTCTCATAAGAAAGTTCACTTCGGAGACCTGCAGGAAGGGAGTTCCATAAAGAAGGACCCAGATGCGAAAAGGAGCGATCGCCCATACGCACTAGTCTCGTCCTAGGAACAATAAACTTGGCCTGAGTGGCTGAGCGGAGTGCACGAGATGGCACATAGGAGTGAACAAGAGTCTTCAAGTAAGGAGGTGCCTTTCCAGATTTTATCTTAAACATAAGACTCAATGCCTTAAACTTAATGCAGCTCTCAATCCTGAGCCAATGGAGATCTCGAAGTGATCCAGAGATGGAAGCAGTTTTAGGAATCTTACAGAGCAGCCTCGCAGCAGCATTCTGTGCTAACTGAAGCTTGCGTAACACATCCTTGGTGGCACCCAAATACAAAATGTTACTGTAGTCCAGTTTAGAGGTGATGAGGGCCTGGACCACAGTACGTTGGTTAGAAAAAGGCAATATCCATAAGATTTGTTTTAGCCATCTAAGGTTTGTGAAGCAAGTAGAGGCTACTCTCACTGCTTGCTGCTTCATAGACAGTTGATCGTCAATTAATACTCCCAAATTTTGGACTTGGTGTTTGGGCTGGGGCAAAGGACCCATTTCAGTGGGCCAATGCTGGGGGCCCCACAGATCTTTATTTCTGCCCACAATCAGCACTTCCGTTTTCTCGCCGTTGAGTTTTAACAGGTTGGTATGCATCCAACCTGCAATATTCCTCAAGCCGGCCTGAAGTAGGGAGGGTTTAAATGCCCCATCAGCAGAGAGGGGGAAGACAATCTGGGTGTCATTGGCGTATGAAAAAAGGGACAACCCTGCTTCGTCTGCAATCCTCGCCATAGGCCTAACATAGATGTTAAATAGTAAAGGGCTGAGGATAGAGCCTTGGGGAACCCCATAAGGTGAATTATGAATCTCAGAGCACGCTGTCGGCGAGAAGACCTGAAACGTACGATTCGTCAGGAAGTCTGCAAGCCACTTGAGTGCCCTGTCGGTCACCCCCAGTAATTGCAGAGCCTGCAATAACACGGTATGCGAGACAGTGTCAAAAGCGGCACTTAGGTCTAAAAGTATAAGTGCCACAGTGCCGCCCGCGTCAACTTGCTGACGTACCATATCTGTGAATGTATACCTTAGCACACTAAATAAAGAGGCCAAAACAAACAATGCTGTTGAAGGATGGTATAATGCCTTCCAAGCAACAACAGGCAGAGGTCCACCTACTCTACAAAAACTCCTACAATCTCTCCAAAAAGAGCAGAGCTACCAACAACTAAGAATGGAGCAATCTGTAACCCAAATAGGCCCAAAACTTACCAAAGAAACTACACAAATATTTGAATACCTACAAAGTAAAGTAAGACTATATCCAACAACAAGAGGCCTAGAATACCTATCAACAATAGCCAAAAGCCTACAGTAACCTAGAAATCCACCAATAATACTAATACTTTCCTCCAAAAACAGTTAAAAAATATACAATCATTTTTTTATATTTTCAGAAACATAAATAATTTGTCAGATATATTTATTTTAAAAACATAAATATATATTAACATTTTAATTATGTTTCAGAAAATATAACACATAATAAAAATAATTTGTTTAACATTTCCCTCCCACAATAATAAATATAAATAACTTACCGTTTCTGTAGATAAACAAAGGATATCCCAACTCCTGTAAATCCATCCAGATATATCATAATACCAATTGTCCCAAAAATGCCCCCAAAAAAATGAAAAAATCCATCTGTTTAAAAAGCAATCCAAGTTGGATAAATCCAATTCGAATAAACCAAAAAAAAACAAAAAAATATTTAAAAAATAAACGCTTCAGGAAAACCCGCATAATTAAGAAAGTGTTAAATAAATATTATTTTGCAAAACTAATACACACTTCTTAATGAAAAAAACGCAATATTCTCCGAACGGCGACTTCCAACAACGAAAACCTGTAAAAAATAGAAAAACAATCCCACCCACACAAACATACACATATACCATAATTAAATACAATTAGAAACATTTCTAACACCATATTCACATATATTTCCACATATTCTAACCTCTCTAAACTAGGCCTCAAACACTTAGGGGTCGATTCCGATGTCGCCAAAAGTGCCTTCCCAATGCCATTCGTAGGCTTACCTTACGTCCGACTCGTATCCGGAGCTTTTTCCTACAAACTAGCAGGTACGATGCGTATAACAGGCAAATCTCCGACCGAATCGTCCGCTCAGATTCGTGCACTATGTCAGTAGCGAACAGGCTCAGGAAACATGGAAACCGAGTCGTACGGAGGCGCAACCTAGCCAATTTCCTGATACGCAAGTACGATGCGTCCCCAATACGCGTCGCACAGGGCGCCAGCTCCAGCACGTCACAGCATCCGGAAGAGGCGTATGAAAGCTCCGAGTCGCGCCAGAACACGATCAACGGGGACGAGACAGAGCAGCCATGTATCCAATCGCGCATGTCTTCCCTTTACTGTACGCCCATCGTTATCGACGCGCACAACGCAGAAGGTAAGTTAGACACCTACCACACACCAAAATGTCACGAGTAGACGAAAGGAAACACCACCATAGGGGGGTGGATGCCTATCCCAAATAGCATATCCCACCCATAGGGGGGTGGATGCCTAACACTCACAGTATTGTCCACCCCATAGGGGGGTGGATGCCCATCACTCACAGCATATCCCACCCATAGGGGGGTGGATGCCTATCACCCCCATTATTGTCCACCCCATAGGGGGGTGGATGCCTATCACTCCCAGTAGTGTCCACCCCATAGGGGGGTGGATGCCTATCACTCCAAGCATGTCCCACCCATAGGGGGGTGGATGCCTATCACTCCCAGTATTGTCCACCCCATAGGGGGGTGGGTGCCTAACACTCACAGTATTGTCCACCCCATAGGGGGGTGGATGCCCATCACTCACAGCATATCCCACCCATAGGGGGGTGGATGCCTATCACTCCCAGTATTGTTCACCCCAAAGGGGGGTGGATGCCGATCACTCCCAGCATGTCCCACCCATAGGGGGGTGGATGCCTATCACTCCCAGTATTGTCCACCCCATAGGGGGGTGGATGCCTATCACTCCCAGCATATCCCATCCATAGGGGGTGGATGCCTATCACTCCCAGCATATCCCACCCATAGGGGGGTGGATGCCTATCACTCCCAGCATATCCCACCCATAGCAGGGTGGATGCCTATCACTCCCAGTATTGTCCACCCCATAGGGGGGGTGGATGCCTATCACTCCCAGCATATCCCACCCATAGGGGGGTGGATGCCTATCACTCCCAGTATTGTCCACCCCATAGGAGGGTGGGTGCCTATCACTCACAGTATTGTCCACCCCATAGGGGGGTGGGTGCCTATCACTCCCAGTATTGTCCACCCCATAGGGGGGGGGTGCCTAACACTCACAGTATTGTCCACCCCATAGGGGGGTGGATGTCTATCAAAATGACCAACCCCACTCATAGGGGGCAGGATGCCCATCAACACCAGGATACACACACATAGGGAGACTAAGCAAACCACCCCCTCTACCATCTTTGCAACATTGCATGTTTGTATGTGAAAAATGCTCACAACACATATTGTGGCAGTGGACATACAATGTGACTCACAACACGTGTGCCCAAAATGTTAATGTGTGTCACTAATATCCTGCAGCAACTGATCACTGTGGTAATGGGGTCTAAACCCCCCATCACCACAGTGACCAAAAGCTGATTGTGTGTATCAGAATTCCTGCATCTACTGATCATTGTGGTAATGGGGTCTAAACCCCCCATCACTACAATGACCAAAAGGTGATTGTGGGGTTCTAAAATCCTGCATCTACTGTTCATTGTGGTAATGGGGTCTAAACCCCCCATCACCACAGTGACCAAAAGGTCATTGTGTACATGAAAATAGCAGCATCTTCAAAACAGCATCCATGAGACCGTGTCCAAATTGCACAAGCAATGTTGTGGCAATGTAGTGGTTGTGTCACATACAAACATAAATTTGGTTTGGCAAATATTGCCGTGTATCACAAGAACACCCTCTGCCATGTGAAGACAAGCAATGGCCATGATCCTTGACAATGACTCCAGTGAACAGTTAGACAATGTGCAAAGTGAGCACCATGAGGAATACACACATATCTACACCAACAGACACACACACTAAGGAATCCTGTGGAGACTGTAGATGTTAGGTGAACAAGTCCCATACCATGTCAGCAATGGGAGATACCAAACATGATGAATGTGCAGGCTGATGAGCCAGGAGACGCAGGGACACTAGGGTAAAACCTCCCAAAAACATACTGCCAATGGCCGGGAAAAGACATAACAGTGCAGTGGTGCCGTAGCACAAACACAGACACCATTACAACAGCAAGTTCATGATACACATCATCAACATCATGTACATTATATGCAACACCACTGGATAACAAAAATGGCTTTATTCAGCAATAAAATCTCTATGAATGTTCATGCCACGATGCGAAAAGGCCAATGGCCAGTCCATCAAAGAGTCCTACCAGGGTAACATGTGAAAACTTGTCATCCATTTATTGCCTGCACTGCTATGGATCAGTGACATCTCACCCCTTGGAGGGGCATACATAGTGGCAGGCCAGGCACCGCAGGGACAGGATCAGGGGACAGGAGAATGGGGCAGGGGAGGTGTGGTAGGTGCAGGAGTGACACCAGAAACTGCAGTGGAGCGGTCTGACACAGTGGGCGCCGTCACCACTGCTGGGCACAAGTCAGATGTGGTGTTTTCCTGCACCACTGCAGTGTGCGGGAGAGATCTGGTGGACGGGCTCTCAACTGCAGTGCCCAAATCAGATGGGGGGATGTGCCTCCTACTGCAGTGCTAACATCAAGAGGAGTGAAATGGGGTTCAGAGGAGGTGGGCAGGACAGAGGGGGGAGACACGGTCTCCACACCAGTGGCAGGAACAGGCTGAGCATGTGAGGCAGGGGTGGAAGTGCATGTGGAAGGGGGGAGGGCCTAAGCATCCTGGGTATGTGGTATGGGTGTGTGGGTGAACCTGGTGCAGGGAATGGCCGTAGGACCTGTGTATTGGCGTCCGAGGGGTGCATGATGGAGAGTGTGAGGTGGAAGCCTGTGCTTTTGGTGGTGTCTTACCCTTCCTGGTCCAGGGAGACTTGTGGGTGGGGGCCTCAGTGTCCATGTGCCTGGGGGAGGGTGTCTGTTTTGCAGGGGAACTCCCCTCTGTGCGTGGTGACTTCCTCTTCCCCTTGTAAGTTGGAGCAGATGGGTCTGTGGGGAAGAGGCCAAGGTCACAGAGGAAGAGCTGTTTGGAATTGGGGGTAGTAGGTGAGGCAAGGGAAGGTGTTTTGGAGGGAGAGGCATCTGAGGAATGCGGAGTGCTGTGGATGCCTGTATGTGTGTCTGTGACACATCCCCTGTGTGTGTGCCATCAGTCCCCAGAGTGTGCGTGCTTGTGGATCTAGACTTTGGCTTGCATGTCTGTGTGCTGCTATTGCCTGATGTGGTGTGTGCATGTGCGGGTGTGTGTGTATGTTGGACAGGCAGGGGAGTGGTGATTGTGGATGTGGCAGAGGTAGCAGGGGTGAGGGCCTGTTGGAGGATGGACACTGCTGCCATCTGTGTGGAGGCCATGGCCTGAATGGTCCGATGTAGGGCAGACATGTTTGATGAGATGCCCTACATGAAGGACACCAGTTGTGTCAACAGACTGGTGTGGGAATGGAGGACACTCAGCATCGCTGTGTGACCTACATGGAGCTGCTTCAGTAAGTCCACAGGCTCCACACTAAGGGAGCAGGGGAGACAGGGGCAGGGGGTGCGGTGCCTGGCACGAAGGAGACATGCTCCCTTACACGGGAGCCTCCACGGACATCTGGAATGGGAGCAGATGGGAGGGTGGAGATGGTGGTGATGGCGGGGCCAGACTTGCTAGGTGTTGTCTGCGGGCTGCTGGCACCCGCCTCCACAAGGGAGTCATCACTGAAGGTGGCGTGTTCCTCAGCTGAGGTGGACGTAGCCGAGGTCTCCTCAGTGTGGCTCCCCTCACCCTCCGTTCCACTGGGTCCCTCCGAATCCTCCGCAGCAGACCCTGTCTGGCGCTGTGGCTCCTCATGGTCCATGGAGCTGTCTCCTCCAGTGTCCGTAGATGTAACTGCAAATCAACAGGTAAACAGAGAAACATCAGTCACCTGTATAGACATCACACAACAGTCAGTACAGCACATGACAGCGCACGTTTGTCCATCATTTGCAGTAAATACTCTTAAGTGCAGACACATATTTGTAAAACACACATGTCAGTCTGCCAGTAAACCATGCCCCTCATATATTACATGTCCATGGAGACATCAGTCTGGTGCATGTAGCCAGACACTACTCATGTGTGCACACATGCACCACATAGACAGTTGTCTGAACTGCAGGATTTGTGATGGAAATGTGTCAGTACACACATATACCATCTCCTGCCACTGAGTTTGTACATGTGTCAGGTAAGAGAGGTGTGGTGCAGCGGCCAGGGCAGCTGACTTTGGAGCACAGGGTTCACGGTTCGATCCCCGGCTCCGGCGGCAGCTCAGCTCAGCACCATGTGACTCTGGGCAATAGCTCACTTAATTTCCACGACGGAACCCAGCGCCTTGAGACCCGTAAGGGTGAGTAGCTCGCGCTTTACAAATACGGATTTAGATTTAGTAAAGGGATGGCCAAAGTAATTGTCAGTAATATGGATATGCTTCCTTCACCACACGCCATGATGTGCTCATGTCTTGCTGGACGATGCCACAATTGAGTGCATGCAGGACAACTTCCATCACTGCAGGATACACTATAGCAAATGAAACAACATGCTACAGGACAGTCTGGGTAATCAGTCATTGCTGCCTTCTGTCACTGGGTCAGTGCATCACAAAACCAACAGTCTGCACTGTATCTCAATCATGTAGTTGTGGGGAATATAAGCCCTGCATCTGTCAAGTGCACATGTTGCACCACTGCTACCCACATGTTAAGGCAAATGATGATCCCACGTCATACATATGCCACAGTAGAGTGACAGCAAGCACAAGTCTGGCAACATGATCACATCACAGTCTGATGGCAATGAAGTATAGCTGCCTGCACTTAAATTTTGGATACACCATCAGGCACAGTCAAGTGATTACACGCCGATGTTTGACCACATCGTGAAGATCCAACAGCCACATGTCAGCTGGCTGACCACCCAAAAATAATTGACACCCCAGGAGTCTAAAAAGCTAGCCCACTCCACAATGAGACAGAGGCTGACACCTGATTGCACATTGCACAATGCATTTAATTTACTTTGACACACATGATTAGGAGAACTGAGTGTACACCCTGTCCGGAGTAGGCATACCTGACCTGGTCCATGTGCAACATGGGATCAGCCTGAACAGTAGACATGTGTCCATGCATGTGTGACACACATGATGGACATACTTCAAAGATCACAACATTGTGACACATGCTGCATGTTTGTTTGGGAATCACCCCAGACACATATGGCGAGGCAGAGCATCAACTAGGACACGTATATATGGCCCACACAGAGTGCATGTCACATATCTGTCAATGTGCAGATACATGTCAATAAATTCCCCACTCATGAAGGCTAATACAGTCTGCCGGTAGCAGATGCAGTCCCCCACATCAACCTTGGACAACAGCAGCCCCCCCCCGTGAGACATGTCACTGACTGAAAGGGACACACCTGTGTATCAGATGAGGAAGGGCCACTACAGAAATAATGGACATGATTCTAGTTCAAGCAGACAGACAAACTGTGGTAGCGTAACCAGGCTGAAGGAATGCAAAGATCATGTTAGACACAGTTCACAGACAAGGCATGCACTTACCTCCTCCTTGCTGCTGTCTGGCCTTAAACAGCCCATCCAGGTCAGGGAAGCCCACTGGCAGAATCCAGCGCATGTGGGGGGGTCAGGGTCTGGTGTCCGCCCCTACTGCGAGGAGGCGACAGCTTCAGCAGGACTCTAGCAATGCGTCTGGTCCAGCCACGTAGGTCCTGCCACCTCTTCTGGCAGCTGCGGATGCGACGCCTGTGGACCCCCACAGATCAAACAGCCCTGGCAATGGTCAGCCAGATGTCCTGTTTCTGATGGGCATCAACCTGTGAGGATGACAAAGTTAAAGAGCCATTAACACACATACAACATGTTTGTGCATCACACAGTTGGATAAACATGTGCTTTTCACAAGGGCATCTGATGTACACAGGTAGTGCAACTATGTGGATGGACACTTGTCCTGCATCACCAACATGGAAACATTGCCTGGGTAGCATGACCGTCTCTAAATGCACTCTCACAGCACAGTACCTGTTCACTGCAGGTACCTGCACACTTTGGGTGTGACACTGTGAACGTGTGGGAAGTGTGGGCCGGATACACAGATGCGGAGGCTGGATGTAGGCTGGATGTAGTGTGCAATGTTAGGGGTTTTATTGATAACAACAGGCGGTCTCGGTGGTATAGCGTGACTAGATTCCTTTTTCTTGGTAGGCGTTTCCTCTCGCTCCGGCTCGGTTCCTATGGCCTCTACGATGGGTTGGTCTCTTCCTGAGTTGGCATCCGAAAGCGGGGAGACTCTCCGGAGGCTCATACATAGGGGAGAAACAAAAAGGATTCGTCAACTCTCCTGAGTTGCGGCCGCTCTCCAGCATCCTCCGGTGGACTCCACCACTCCTCGCTCCACTCTTCTTCTCGTTCGGTTTCGTCTGTTTCGTCCGCTCGGCTCCTCTTCTCTTCTCGGTCCTGACTCTCCTGTTCTTCTTCCTCCTCTCCAGTCGACGAACCACCTTCGCTTTTGCTTCCTCTATTTAGCGGTCCTGAGGTACCGTTTCCGGGGTTAGTTCTGCCTCCTACCGCCGATCCCCGCGTCAGGATTGGTTCCTGTAAGAACACATGACAAGGGGGCGGGGTTAGCCCTGACGGCGTAGCTCTGTGTTCCACTGGGCTTCGGGGAAAGGGTGGAGTGTCTCTGGCATGGTAGTCCGGAGGATCAGGTAAGGGATTATCCTCTATGTACGCCGCCTCACATCCCCTTTCCCTAGCTGTCCTTCTTGTAGGGGTTGTGTCCATAGGGTACCGTGACAAGAAGTCCACATTTGATTGCTCTGTCCCCTTCCGGTGTTTCGTAAGGAACTTATAGGGTTGTAGGGACAGAAACCACCGTAGAACCCTTTCGTTGTGTCCTTTATTGCGTGCTAGCCACTTCAACGGGGCATGATCTGTAAACAGAGTGAACTCCCGACCTTCTAGATAATAGCGTAGGGAGTCAATCGCCCACTTTATAGCGAGGGCCTCTTTCTCAATGACTGCATAGTTTTTCTCTCTTGGATATAACTTTCTACTGATGTATAGGATCGGCTTCTCCTCCCCTCTGGCATTACGTTGGGACAGGACGGCCCCCAAACCTTGGTCTGATGCATCTGTTTGCAATATGAAGGGGAGTGTGTAATCTGGGCTGATGAGAACAGTGTCAGTAGTGAGTGCTGCTTTTAGGGCCTCAAAGGGTTGGATTAACCTAGGGCTGGGTTGTTTTAACAAGGCTTCTGTCTTCATGTTTTTCTGTAATAAGTCTGTGAGGGGGGCCGCGGTTTGGTAAAAATTGGGAACAAATCTCCTATAATAGCCTAAGAGGCCTAAAAATGCACGAAGATCTCGTTTTGTCTGGGGAAATGGTACTTGGGTGATGGCTTTAACTTTGCTACTTTGGGGCCGAATGAGTCCCTCGCCCAGAAGAAAACCCAAATATTTAACCGACTGAGCGGCTAAGCGGCTTTTGGTCGGGTTTACCTTCAGGTTACAGCGGCCTAAGGCATGAATGACTCTATAGAGATGAACAAGGTGTTCTTCCCAGGTCTCGCTGTAGATAATGATGTCGTCGAGATAAGCCCCGGCATATTTCTCATGGGGCTGTAAGACCAGGTTCATGGCTCTCTGAAAGGTCGCTGGGGCACCGTGTAATCCAAAAGGCAACACAGTGAACTGATATAACCCGTCAGGGGTGGAGAAGGCTGTTTTCTCTCTGTCTTGTGCCCGTAAAGGGATCTGCCAGTACCCTTTACATAAGTCCAGGGTACTGATGTACTTGGCGCTCCCTATGCGTTCGACCATTTCATCTTCCCTTGGAAGAGGGTAGGCGTCGAAGTCAGAGATTTTGTTGACTTCGCGGAAATCAATACAAAATCAGACCGAACCATCAGGTTTCGGTACCAACACAATGGGTGAGTTCCAGTCACTCTTCGAGGTTTCGATTATCCCTATCTGTAACATCTGTTTTATTTTGTCTCTGATCGTAGCCCTACGTGCTTCAGGTATTCGGTAGGGGCGAAGCCTCACTTTCCTACCAGGTTGAGTTTCTATGGAGTGTTCGATCAGGGTTGTCCTCCCAGGGATCAGGGAGAAGGTCTCCTGTAGGGGACCGAGAGTGTCTAGTAGGGTTTTTCTCTGAGATACGGGCAACTCTCGATCGATACACTGCTCCATCAGAGGAGCCGTCTCTACTGCTCCACCGAGCAAGACAGGGAGGGGTCCAACCCATTTTTTTAAGAGGTTCACGTGAAATATTTGTGAGGTGCCCCTGGTTGGATCTAATTCTACTCTGTAGGTCACTGGGGTAATTTTATCAAGTATGTTGTAGGGACCCTGCCACTGGCCCAACAGTTTATGGTCCGAGGAGGACATCATTAGTAACACTGGGTCTCCTTTCGCGAAGCTCCTCTCTTTTGTTCCCTTATCATATTGTTTTTTCTGTGCCATCTGGGCGTCTTCCAAATTCTGTCTGACTATTGTGCGGATCTGAGCCAAATGCGTTTTAAGGTTGTCAACATATTCTACTAAGGGTTTTGTCTGGTTCGGCTCTGCCTCCCATGTTTCTTTGGCCATGTCTAAAAGGAACGGGGTTGGTGTCCGTACAGGAGTTCAAATGGAGAATAACCCGTGCTCTTTTGGACCTTACACCGTATGGCGAATAAAGCAAGAGGCAGCATGTCTTCCCACCTCCGTGTTTCTAAAGACAGGAGTTTCTTTAGAGTCGTCTTAAGAGTGGAGTTATAACGTTCCACTAATCCATCCGTTTGCGGATGGTACGCTGATGTACGTATTTGTTTAATGCCCAACTGATTACAGACCTGCCTCATTAGTTTTGAGATAAAAGGGGTCCCCTGATCCGTAAGTACCTCTTTGGGGAAACCTACACGTGAAAACACTGTTATCATGGCCTTGGCTATGTTAGGGGTGTCAGGTCGTCGTAAAGGGATTGCCTCTGGGAAGCGGGTGGCGTAGTCGTCAAGGACGAGTACGTAGCGGCACCCACTTCGGGACGGCAATAATGGTCCTATTATGTCCATCCCTATTCTATGGAAGGGTTCATCAATAATGGGAAGTGGTTGTAGGGGAACCCGGGAGGGTTTATGTCTGCTATTCTTCTGACATATCTGGACACCTTCTACAATAAGCTCGGACTTGTTGATAGATTCCTGGCCAGTAAAATTTTTCAAGGATGGCTTGCTCGGTTTTCTCGTCACTGAAGTGACCCCCCAATAAATGACTGTGAGCAAGGTACAATACTTTCTCGCGAAAAGGTCCAGGAATCAGTAGCTGTGAGGGCTGGGTAGGGCTACTTTTTCGATACAACAGTCCGTTTTTCTTATAGAAATAGGGACCTACTTGCAGAGGGTCTTCATTTCCTAGGGCTTTATTCCAGGCCTCCTGTAGAACGGGGTCTTCTCTTTGGGTAGCGTGGAAATCCCTGTCGGTCTCCCAGGGATGTTCTTCGACGCATACAGGGTAGACTGCGTGGATTTTTCTTTTTTCTTTTCTCCTCTGATTTCGGCTCTTCCTCACCTTGGATGGGGGCCATTCGTGTTCCCTCACTTGGGCAAAGGGTGCTTCATTCCACCAGTCTGTTAGTTCAGGAGCAGATCCTTTTACGAGATCGGTCAACTGTGGATAGTCATTTCCTAGGATGATTTGTTCTGGTAAGCGGGAGATGAGACCCACTTTAGGGAAGAACCCGGATCGGTTGGATGTTGTATGCGAACCTGGGTTGTAGGGTACTGTTTTGTATCGCCATGAACGCACTGTATGGCTACGGTCCCATCAACCGTTCCGGGTACCTGGTTAAGATCCTGGGGTTTTAACACGCTCTGTAAAAATGTAATATGTAAGTCCGTTTTTATATAGCGCAGCTACTCACCCTTACGGGTCTCAAGGCGCTGGGGGCCGGAGTGGAAATTAAGTGAGCTATTGCCCAGAGTCACATGGTGCTGAGCTGAGCTGCCGCCGGAGCCGGGGATCGAACCGTGAACCCTGTGCTCCAAAGTCAGCTGCCCTGGCCGCTGCACCACACCTCTCCACTCCACTCTGAAGACAGCCGGTGTCAGCTAGGGCGGTCAACGGTTGTCCATTCACTAACACCTTGCAGCGATAAGGGGGTACCATTCTCCCTTGTTGTGCACAGTAATAATTACGGGTGAATCCCACCTCCATCGGTTCCTTTTTTTGAGGACAGAACCGCGCGATATGTCCTAGGCCTCCACAGGCATAGCATTGGGGCCCGGGCCCCGGAGCTCGAAACAGGGACGGTCCGGGTACGATGGTAACAGGTTCCGGTTTCCGTGGTACTGGGGGTTGAGGTGGACGGTGTGTTCCGATGTTTCCAGCTCTCCAGGGACTCTCTTCACGTCCCTTCTGGATCTCCTGGGCTCGATTGAAAGCTGTTGCAATCTCCACCGCGGTTTCCAAAGTAAGGTGGGCGTGTTGTCGCACCCATCTCTGAATGGGCGGATGCAGGGAGGATAAATATTGCTCCAAATACACTTTGGCCATAATTTCCTCTTTTGTTGAAGTGGAGGGCTTTAACCATCGGTCGGCTAAGTCTTTTACTCGAAAATATAGTGCCCTTGGCGTTTCCTGGGGCCCTTCTTTCAGTTGTCGTAAACGTATACGGTATGTTTCGTTGTCTATCCCCAATCGTTCGAGAACGCTCTGTTTTATATCAGCATAAGGGGTGGTGCCGTGTATGTTTGCAGCTTGGTAGGCAGCTTGAAGGTCACCAGAGAGCAAAGGACCTAGGTACTGTCCCCACTTATCGGCGGGCCATGCGGCAGCTAGGGCCATTCTCTCGAAGTTACTGAAAAAGTAATCGGGATCTTCTCCGCTCACGTATTTCTGTAGAACAAGGGATGGAAGAGCAGTATTCCCTCTTTGTTGACCGAGGGCTTTGGTAAGTTTACCTAAGGCGGTCTCTTGGGATTGGCTCTGACCACTGAGGGTTTGTTGCATTCGGTCGTGGTCTTCTTCCACGACCGTGAGGAATCTCTCCATGGCCTTTCCCAGGCTCTCTTGGCTGTCGGCCATCTTTTTGATTGCAGCCTCCATATCTCTGGCGAATCCCACTTCTGACACCAACTGTGAATGTGTGGGAAGTGCGGGCCGGATACACAGACGCGGAGGCTGGATGTAGTGTGCAATGTTAGGGGTTTTATTGATAACAACAGGCGGTCTCGGTGGTATAGCGTGACTAGATTCCTTTTTCTTGGTAGGCGTTTCCTCTCGCTCTGGCTCGGTTCCTTAGGCCTCTACGATGGGTTGGTCTCTTCCTGAGTTGGCATCCAAAAGCGGGGAGACTCTCCGGAGGCTCATACATAGGGGAGAAACGAAAAGGAGTCGTCAGCTGTTGTCCTCTAGTCTAATTTAGGGACTTAAGCTATCCGTCACCACACCCAGTCGGTGATAAGTAAAACAGGCGGCGTAACACACAGGGTTTGTGTGCCGGGGGTGAAGATAGGACAAGACATGACCAAAGGGTTCAACGTGACCGTTACAGAAGTTTTTAAGGAACCAAAGAGGGGGGGGCATGAAGAAAGGGGTCTGTGAAGGGAGGTGAGGTTTAAGGGTTCTTCAGGGCTTGTGCGTGTTTCGTGCTGTACACCCCAACCCTCCCTAGCCCACCCCTGGTATAGAACCACCTCCCGTACTCCCGTTTTCCCTTTCTCTCTCTCTTTGAGACTCACCGGCTCCGCCGCAACTCTCCTGAGTTGCGGCCGCTCTCCAGCATCCTCCGGTGGACTCCACCACTCCTCGCTCCACTCTTCTTCTCGTTCGGTTTCGTCTGTTTCGTCTGCTCGGCTCCTCTTCTCTTCTCGGTCCTGACTCTCCTGTTCTTCTTCCTCCTCTCCAGTCGACGAACCACCTTCGCTTTTCCTTCCTCTATTTAGCGGTCCTGAGGTACCGTTTCCGGGGTTAGTTCCGCCTCCTACCGCCGATCCCCGCGTCAGGATTGGTTCCTGTAAGAACACATGACAAGGGGGCGGGGTTAGCCCTGACGGCGTAGCTCTGTGTTCCACTGGGCTTCGGGGAAAGGGTGGAGTGTCTCTGGCATGGTAGTCTGGACGATCAGGTAAGGGACTATCCTCTATGTACGCCGTCTCACAGACAACTACTGAGTGAACATGCTAGCCACTGCTTCACACAATGCCATTAGTGCTAGTCAGACAAGATGCACAATGAGAGAGGATGTGGACTGCACACTCACCTGCTCCCCTGGTTTCCCATACAGCTTGCTGTACTGTGGTAGGAGGCTGTCCAGCAGGGCCTGGTTTTCCTCCTCTGTGAAGGCTGGGGCCCTCTCCACAGTACGTGCCATTCGTGGAGCCAGAGGACACAGAGACAGCAGCAGTGGTAGCAGAGATGTCTATATGGAGCATTCAGTGCAGGCAAGTGAGCTCTCAGGGCAAGAGACAGCCTTATATCTGTGCTGCAGAGGCAGAATTGGTCCCATGCGTACAAAGCGATAGGTCCGACTCGTTCGCATCCTATGAATTAGTCCAATCCATGAGATAGGACGCATCGGACACGCCTACCGCAACGTTCAAAATACCTGCATCATGACAGTTTAGATTTTGATACATTTGTTAAAAAAGTAAACCGAATCGTACCGTAGGCGAATCGTGCACGATGTAAAATGCGCGTCTGTCACCATGACGACCAACAGGCAATCAGTGCGTCCGGGTCGGTCAGGATGTGGCAGACGCATGTATTGAAAACTCACCCGCGTCGAACAGCATTGAATCAAGCATGCAATCTGTCAGTCCGGCTCGGTCAGGATGTGGCAGACGCGTGTATTGAAAACTCACCCGTGTCGAACAGCATTGAATCAAGCATGCAATCTGTCAGTCCGGCTCGGTCAGGATGTGGCAGACGCGTGTATTGAAAACTCACCCGCGTCGAACAGCATTGAATCAAGCATGCAATCTGTCAGTCCGGCTCGGTCAGGATGTGGCAGACGCGTGTATTGAAAACTCACCCGCGTCGAACAGCATTGAATCAAGCATGCAATCTGTCAGTCCGGCTCGGTCAGGATGTGGCAGACGCGTGCATGCAATGCCCACTCATCAACTCAGACAATGTATGTATGAATAATGGCATGCTGTATGCCCTGTGTGGATGGAGTTCTGCAAATCTGCACATGTCAAATGGGAAAGACACAATAGACAAGACTACTCACATTATTATCCTAGCTTACAGTGCAACTATAGCAGTGTTTGTGAGGGACATGACTAGTGTGAGTGACCACTTCACAGATCATCCTCCTATGCTTGGCCACTGTCCCAGGGATCATTGTGTTGTGTAGGTCATACATCACATCATGACAATGTCCAGACCATGACAGTGTTGTGCATGGTGACAAGCTGTCTGTCTGTAGTGTTGTTGCTAGGTTGTAATACCTTGTCCATGTCTGTGTACATTCAATTCATGTGCTATTTAACCTAACAATCTATGGCTGATACTTAATTGTGTGTGTGTTGTGCATGTTACAATTGATCACATGGAGAGTGTCAGAGAACAGTGAGTAGTCACAGTACTACACTGTATTATTTGGTAATATATGACATAATTGTGTGTATGTTCATGCTCACATTGCTGTAATTTCTGGATTAGGTCAACCTCAGACATATGACTTCACTGTGTCATCATTGTAAGTGCCACGCAATCTGTTGATACTGTATTACTTGAAGTTTAATTCATATAGTATTATGTGTACATACTTTGTCATGTGTTCCTCAGGGCACCAAATGTCCACAGACCCTTCCCGGATCTTGAAACCATGGTGGAGCGTGAGTGTATGAGGAAATACAGGTTCACAAGGGCATTAATTTCGGAATTGACAGACCAGTTGTCACCACACTTGCTACCTGGACGCACATATCCCTTTGCCCTGACCCCCAAGGTGAAGGTGATGGCGGCACTAAATTTTTTTGCCACAGGTTCGTTCCAGTTTACTGTGTCTGATGCTGGTGGGATGTCCCAGACGATGTTCAGTCGAGTGCTCCGGGATGTGTGTGAGGCCATGTTGAGGTTCCTCGACCTGTACATACATTTTCCCACACCGCCACAGTTCCGTGCCATTAAGGGTGACTTTTATGCCCTTGGACACATGCCACATGTGATTGGATCGATTGATGGGACACATGTGGGTTTGGTTGCACCACGAGCCCATGAACAGGTTTACAGGAATCGTAAACACTTTCATTCAATCAATGCCCTTGTGATATGTCTGGCGGACCAGATCATCTCCCATGTATGTGTGCGTTTCCCGGGATCTGCACACGACGCATACATAATGAGGATGAGTCGGATCCCCCAGCTGATGTCCCAGTTCATGAATGAGCGTGCCTGGCTTGTTGGTGAGTCAAGTTGTCAGTGTCAGTTGTGTGATCATTGTCTGTCATGTTGTACCCTGTTGTTGCTCAACTGATCCTTCATATTTGATAATTTAGGAGACTCTGGATACCCAAACATGCCCTGGTTTCTGACACCACTCAGGTACCCGGTCACACCTGCTGATGTCTGATACAATGGGGCACATGGGCGGACCAGGCGTGTGATTGAGCGCACATTTGGGCTGCTGAAGACCAGATTCCGCTGCCTTGACCGGACAGGAGGTGCCCTTCAATATTCCCCAGAGAAGGTGCAAAATCATTATAGTGTGCTGCATGCTTCACAACAAGGCTGTGAGGAATAAGCTACCGCTCATTCAGGATGACAGGGACCAACGTCCTCCCTCATGGGAGGATCCAGGCCTGGGGAACGTTGCCAGTGAATAGGAGGAGGAAGAGGAGGTGGATGTCAGGAGACTGCTCATTGACAACTTCTTTACTTGAGTGTAAGTATGCATATATGTCTGATGATGCCTTTCCTAAGCGTGATGTGTGTATGTAGGACAATATGTTGTTATATGTGTGTGGGTCTGCTAATTTACAGGGTCATTGCCGTTGTACAGTGTATGTTAAGTTATGATGGTCTCCACTACATTGTTGAAATCACTCCTAGCAATTGGTCAGAATTTACAATGGACAATAGTGAGTCAATAATTGGATATGTCATCATGGCAAGTTGCATTTAAGACTGTACTATGTCTCTCCTTCACAGGCTCCTTTGGCTGTTGTGTGGGTACACACAACGCTGTTCCATAATGGTTTTTCAATTTGGACCAGTACTCTCTGACAACCAATCTACTTGGTCAGATTTGTCTTTTCTTTGGTTTATTTGGATACTTGGAACTGTAATCAGTTTGCTTTTGTGTTGAGCAGAGCTTCTGCCTGTGTAATAAACCTGTTACACACATTGATGTTTGCCTTCTCCGTTGCAAAAATATGCTACAACAGTTCATATCATGTTTTTCTGCTATGGTGTTCATTTCATTAGACAATGGTCTTTGTTTGTGCGGTTCAATGGTTTTAATTTGACAACAGTGTGTGCAATGTTTAATGTTGCATGTGCTATGTGTGTTGTGCTGACCTTGCGTGGCTGTCTCTGGTATGTGTCATGTGACATTTCTTCATGAGGCGGTAGATGAATTGTAAGCTTGTCCCTAGGATCATGCTGTATTATGCTAAAGTAACCAGAGCCAAGCTGACATAATAGCTTTGTGTGTGACATTTTAGCACACATTCTTTCTGTGATTGTTGTGCAAGATGCCTTTGAGTCCACATGAGATCATTTTGGTACTGTTGAAGCGCTGCGCCACAAGGTTGAAAAACAGGACTCTTTGTAATGGTAGAACTAGTCAGCACGGATAGTTTCGCTATGAAATGCTACACTTTGTTACACATAAGTGGAATACTTGCATTACATTGACGCACAGGGCAATAATCTACACAGATGGAAGATCTACATATACGCACCAGTGCTTTGCTGTGCATATGCTGTGACCAGTACTCCTACTGTCTGAGGTGAGCGGTTGACCCGTATTGCCACAGAGTTCTTCAATGGTTTGTAGAATATGTCACCATCACAGGGAGGGTGGTGCGTTCCACACTGAGGTTGTAAACACATTTCACCTGTAGTATTATGTTTGATTATGGAAATGTATAATGTTTGAGAATCATGTTTACTGCTGCTGGGGCTAGCTCGTATGCTGCATTGTAGGACAACAGTCAGAGATTGTTTTTTCTCAAACGTGAATTATAGAACATTACACACACTCTGATTCATGATTTGGTGGACAAGCATGGGTGAGTGAGTGTGAATGTGTGCATTGCTACCTTGCTTCGGAGATGTTGTTAGTGCTGGCTACTGGGTGGTAGAATCATTGGGTGTCTTCTGTATATTTGGTTGAGATGATGAGACACCAGAGGTAGTGAGTCATTGGATTGTGTGTTCTGATGTGCAACTAATGTCCAACCATCCTTCAACAACGGCCTATTTTGCAGTTCATACTTCTGTATGAGAAGAATCACTACCACAGAACTCATGCACCTCATTGTGAGACAGTGCCAGGTGATACAGATCATGAGCTGATAAGTGGGTACAGTGTATAATTCACAGATGACACAGGGATTGTGTGAATATGAATTTATTAATGTGCATGTGAAAAAATCTAACAGGTAAAGGTGATTGCATTCCCAAATTTATTATCCACAGTTCATAGAAGAGTTGGAAGTGTTGTCAGATGAAAATCCTTCTGAGCGAAATTCACAGTCCATTTGGCATTTAGTCCAACTTACATGCTCCATCCCATGTGGGAGAGTCCAGGGACTGTCAACAAAGTGAATGATTTGCACACAATGGAGGATATCCAGAGCATTTCTTTGGTTCCTGGGGGGATGCATGTCCATCAGTCTCTCACTTGCCATCCTTCCTTGGACGGCCCCTCCTCTTCTTTGTTGGGGGGACCCTCAGTATCAGGCTGCTGCGGCGGAGGGGACTCTACGCCAGACTCCTCATCCCTCCCTGTGGCAGTTGCCGATGTTGAGGCAACAGGTGTGGAGTACACACGGGGAGGTGGGGTAATGTTGGTGGTTATCTGGCGTAGGCATGTTAGTATGTCCCTATGCACCGCAGTGAGATTGTCTATTTTCGACCAGTTGGACTACATACGGTCCAAGTGCTGGTCCATACGGTCCATGTGTTGGTCCACACGGTCCATGTGTTGGTCCACACGGTCCATATGGTTGTCCATCCGGTCGAAATGTGCAGCCTGCTGATGTTTTATGTCCCTGATGATCCCGACAACCTGGCCAAAGTCTCCAGTGCATTTGCGATATACATCGAAAATGCGTTGTAACTCGGGGTCAGCTTGTTCTCCGACCCCAGCTGTGGGACGTGTCCTCCCACCACGCACCCTCACACCACTCCTTTACCTACCCGCACGGACATTGCCTGGCGTAGCACGCACTGACAGCTCCTGTCCTCCTTCATTGTTGACAGGGCTGGTATTTCCTGCCAAATCCAGATTGGGCTGTATTGCTGTGCTCCCAGGGTTTTGTTTTCTGGGTGTGTCCATGGGGATCCGGGGCGTCTGGATGTTAATGGACGTTGCAGGAGTGGTCGCTGGGGCTGCTGATCATACTGGTGCTGCATGCTGACCCACACCGGAGGTGCCAGGTTGGTTCCCATCGCCCGAGGAGGTGTGATAGTCATCCACACTGGAGGTCTCAGTGTCCGACGTTGTGCTGGAGCTGCTGGTGGACTCTGAATCTTCTCCAGATGATGCCCTCTGTTATGGAGTGCCTGTGGGTAGTAGAGAGACACAATGTTAGTTGTGTATTTTCAGATGTTATGTTGTCATGCACAGCCAAATGTGAAGATGTTGTGGATGATGTTGCGTTTCCTTCTTATTTCTACTCATCAATCGTCACAGACACTGAGATATTTTGTAATCGGACATTGTTATTTTGGAGACATGTGCTTTACTGAGCATGTCCAGCTCTGTACATCAATGTGCATGTATTGTTATCCTTGACTGTTCGTATAAATTTTTTGGCAAGTGTCACACTGTGCATGAGCCAGGTGTATTGTTATTTCACACATCAGTGTTTTCACTATGACATACATACTGTAACTAATCTTATGTTTGGCAGGAATTGTGCATCTGTGCTTGCCTTTGTGGAGTTTCTCACAGTTACATTGCTGGGGTGACATGTAAACTCACTCTCCTGAATATGTGTCATCATTAGATGATTTTGCTTGGATGTATGTGTTGATGTGAACAATCAATGACATCACATGTGTAACCTCGTATGCAATAGCAACGCGTTTCTTCTGACAAATGCATTGTTACATGGCAGTCCTTGAAACACAGCTCATTACATTGGCATGCAGTAGGGGAGTAACTGACATGAGTAGTTGTATTATGCGATAATAGTATGATCTGACATTCCCTAATGTTGCCCATACTGGACTTGTAATGGTGAATAGTATAAGTTTGTACTCCTGCGCAGAGCCTACAGCAAGTTTGTGTGATGTTTCGCATTGTGCTGTTCTGCTATGTCCCAACATGGTTGTTCTTATGCGTGTGTAGTTTTTGCATTGTTTGTGAACGTATGCAATGTGAGTAGTCATATTTATGTTGATATTTTTCATCACTTTGCACACATGTGTATATCTTGATGTGGTGCATTTTGTTGCTGCATACTTTTGCACATGATCACTTCATGTACATTCTATTTGTTCTCCATGGACAGAGATCTTTCCCAGGGATGGTCTTTTGCCTTTTCATGGTCAGAGCTGTGAGGTACAGTGTGTTTAGTGCTTGAGTTAGGCTGTGTTGACTTCTACCCCACTTTCCAATGGCAAACAGACCAGCTTACTGATCATTGTCAGAGGAGCAATGACAGTGAGGGTGGTAGTTTTCAAGGATGCTGAGACCGCTGACTGATGTTGAATTACAATGCTACACCCAACAATGCCTTGTGCACATGACACAACGCAAGAGTGTCAGCCATCTTGCATTACACCTCACATCTACTGTCCGTGGGCATTGTCCCTGATGTGTGTTTATCTGTGTGTGTTTTGTGTTATGTGGTGTGACAGCTAATTAGAGTGTGTCCTGTCCTCCACACACATTTGTAGCATGCACATTGAGGGCACATGTGACTGATCTATACCTGTCAGTGTGTGTAATGTGCAGTTAAGATTATGGTCTGTAGTTGTGTGAGTAGTCCAAGAACTGGCAGTAGATATTTCCAAATTTCGTACAGGATGGCCCTGTGTAGCCATCTTGACAGGGCATTTGCATTCACTCTCAGGGACAGCATAGTGACAGGTGTGTTCTTGTGGGACTGGGGGGGGGACTATTGTGTGCTGGTGGCAGTAGTCATTGCTTCCACTTCTCCTCCCACCCAGGACAAATGGGCCAGCATGTTCCAGGGTTCCATGACAGTGTGTACAAAGTTACATTCAAGATGTGTTGCTGTGGTGTCAGTGGCTGTGTATTTGGGGTGAATTTAGACTATTTGTACATGTACTCACCAGGTTCTGGGATTCCAGCTAGTCCAGTTATGGCCTCCTGTGGGAGGAGGTCCCGCACCTTCACCTCCCAGGTGGTGAAATGCACCGGTTTATGACGTCCACCGCCAGTCTTGGTGCTCAGGGCATGTTCTCTGGCAATGAGCCTCTTTACCCTTCTGCGAACGTCATAATACCGGTTCCGGATATCCTCCTTTGTGCGCAAGGTAGGTGTATGGGCATTCACCTTATTGACAATCCTCTCCCACATCTTGGTTCTCTGGGACTGGGAGGTCTGTTGGGCCAAGCTGCCAAATAACTGTGGCTCAACTCGGATGATTTCATCTATCATCACTTCCAACTCAGTAGCTAAGAACTGTGGATTCTTCTTTGGGGGCATGGTGATGGGTGTTGGTGGAGATGTGTGTGTGTGTGAAGGTGAGGGTGAGTGTGTGTGAGTGGAGGTGTGTTTCTTTGGTGCTAGTTGTGTGGAGGTTGTTTGGTGGATGAGATGTGTGTGTTTGTGGTAGCTAGATGAGTTGTCTGTCTAGTGGTGTGGTGTGCTTGCATGTCTGTCGCAGTAGCAAATGGTGTTGGGAAGTTTTGTCTCCCTTTATATAGGTTGTGTTGTGGGTGTGTCTTGTTAATTGAAAATGTGTTTTTTGGAGATGACAATGCGTTTTTTGGTAGTCTTCTTTCTGTTTCCGTTGTTTTATTTTCTTCTCATTTTGTAAGTCGTTTTGACAGCACTTGATGCTTGTTCTTGTGTAAATTGTTTTGGACGAGTCTGTTCCATTCATACTGGGCTATGTGGCATCGTTCGCGTCCGAGTCTGTCGTGTCGTGTTGATGCTTGGCTATGTGGCATCGTTCGCGTCCGAGTCTGTCGGGTCGTGTTGATGCTTGGCTATGTGGCATCGTTCGCGTACGAGTCTGTCGGGTCGTGTTGATGCTTGGCTACATGGAGTCGTTCGCGTACGTGTCTGTAGGTTGACGCTTGGCTATCTCGAATCTTGCGCGTATGAGTCTATTGCGTCAGGCTCCTTTCCTGCTGACTCGGACGTATAATATATTTTCCGGCCGAGTACGTCGCAAATTTCGAGCTTTGCATCGTACTCAGCTATTTGTAAGGCGTGTGTAAGGTTCGGTCGGAAAAAATGACGGGTCCGTGTCGGGTAGTACGTTTTCCGGCCGAAATCGGAATCGACACCTAAATATCGACATCTCGCTAAAATCTAACTTACACATAAAACTCGACAAAATTACAAAAACCTAACACTAGACACACTACCTACCACCTAACAGCTTCAAATTAAAGTCAAAAGTTAGTTAAATTAAAGAAAATTACACTTACCTTCCTCGAAGCGACGCAGCTTCCAACCACGAGCTTCTCCCCTCAGAAATAACCCAAAACAAAAGTAAGCGGTTACAAAATACTAACTGTAAAACAAATATGCCTGCTTAAATTATTAAAAATGAATACTTTAATTCAAAAACATGTTAAACACTAATGAATAAATTACTAAAATGTTTTCTAAAAATACAACAATATTTTACTTCTATGTTAAAAATTAAATCACATTGTTTCTACATTGTAAAATTATAATAATAAATATTATAAAATATATAATAATTATTATTATAATTCCATATTTATTTATATTATGTACAATGCTTATTACAAATATGTACAAAATGTAAGAAATGTTAAATAAATACTTACCTATTACAAAACATGTTTATATAAATGTAAACAATGTAATAATTAATATTATTAATATTTTATATATCAATAATATTAATTAAAAATTACTAGTAAATGTTAAAAAGTGTTATACATTTAAAATGTTTACTTGTATAAAAAATTTGAAAAATGTTATACTATTTAATTTTTACAATATATGTAACCAAATAATAAATGTTGAAAATACAAAACAAAACTGTACAACTGTTATAAAAAAATTATTTTGTAAAATAAATGTTATAAATAAATGTAAAACAACATTTTATATTGTTACAAAATATACATACCTGTATTAAAAAATTTACCAATGTTATAATTTTTTTCTGTAAAATTATTATATGTGAAATTATAAACATTTAAAAAATCTGTTATGTATAAAAAATAAAGATAAATATTTTAAGTTCACAAAACTATACACATATATAATTTACTATTCCCACTCCAGTTAATATTAACTCAGGGAAGGTGCTGGACACTACACATATATAATTTACTATTTCCACTCCAGTTTGTATTAAGGGGCTCATTAGGATGGCGGGCGGAGGCACAACCACGGTGCTGGCGGAAAATGACCTTTTCCGCACTCCAGCAGCGGTCTTCGCGGCTGCCATATTACAATGGGCAAACATAGCCCATTTTCCGTCCGCCGCGGAGCGACGTGAACCGCCAGATATTTGCACCCGCCACCGCGGTGGAGGGAGCCAATAGAGACCCACAGACATGCGGAATGATGTCCCGTCCGCCGTACAAATCACGTTGCCCCAAACAGCCCATCAGACCGCAGCGGAGAAACCACCCACCCCGAGACAATGGAAGCACGACAGCGAAGCGCGAAACCAGACTCCCGGTCCCCTCCACCCAGTACGGACCGCAATGGATCCAGCTCTTCAAGCCTTTCCGGTGCTGTACCTCATCCACTACCAGCAAATAATGGACCGTTGTGGACAACGCCGCAGGTTCGCAATTACACAACTCCGCACACAACCACAACACACAACTCCTGGGCTGATATACAGTTCCTGTCCACATCAGACAGTCTACCCACACATGTCCTACATCAGAAAATCACCCCTCCACATCCGGGTCACACATCAACCGCGAAATCACTGCAATGTCCCGGTCACGTCTCGCAGCAGTGAAGATGCGGGAAACCCTGCGCACAATGTATTAGGCAGGGCCAGCACCAGGCATGGGCAGTCCACAAAGATTCACAGGGCTCCACCTCCACCCTGCACACACTACGCTTGCCATATCCATTTGGGAACATGCTGTGTGCTCCTCCTGTGTCCCCCCTGCACAATTCATCTGTCAGGTGTACCCAGACCCTGCACCTCACACACCAAAGGACAAGGGAGCCTGTTTTGGAAGGTGGGTGTGAAGAGGAACACCGTGCACAGAAGCTCAGGGGCTGGATAACCCTCCTCTTCACACCTACCTTCCACTCATGTGAAGATAACTGAGTATAATCACAAAATGAAGACTCACACTGCATATGAACATCCAATGAACTGTTCACACTGCTTGCCAAGTCACCCACCGACACCCCACACTGACACTCTGCCACATACTCATACCATGGGTCAGCAGCAAAGGAGGATAATGAATGGGCCAGCCAAACGTGAAGTGGACAGTGCTGGAAAACCATGGAGCAAGCCACATAGCATCTGTACATCACATGCAAGAGAAGGAACATATCACACCACCCTTTGGCCATCAAATCAGACATGGGTTGTACAGTGAGTGAAATTAAACCAAAGTGACCTCAACAACTCAGGGAGACAGCAAGGCAAGCCATGCATAGGCACAGGGATGATAGGAAGTGTCTGAAGTCAAACAGTGACCAGCCACACATCTGTGTCAACTTACTTGACAGATGTATGTCATCAGCACAACACACATGGCTCAATGTCACACTCCCTGACTGTCAAACACAAGTAGGACCTTCACACATACCCCTCCTCCACCCACCACCCACCTCACACCTGCAACACTCAACACCAGTGTTAAACACACAGAATGGTGCAAATGATGTCCTGTGAGTTCACTGACAACCAGTCACACTCCCTGGGGTGCATCCACAAACATCACACTCGCACTCAGGGATGCCTGAACCGATGCTGACACAAAAACAATAGCCAAACACAAAGCTCACAAACAACATACACAGAAGTCCAACAAGCCCACATATGGCCAGCCAAACAGTGGAAAGGCAATGGGACCCCAGACAGAACAGGAGTACACAACATTGCCACTCAAGGCCAATGCACAGACACCATACCCCAACACAAACAAGAATTGCAAAATCAAAAATGAATCATGAACACTAACTGGGATCAATGGGACAATCAGCTAACACAGACAGAGACACCACACCACCCATTAAGTCAACATGGTGTCATAGTGTACCACAAGCATGCACATGCACAATCCTGACAAGTAACAGGTCAAAAATAGGAAGACAAACCACCAATGTGCACTCAAAACAAGATCAGGCACAAGAATCCGCCTTGCTGCATGTGACATACACAGAAGTAATGCACACTACACTTGCAACACACATCAGAATGTATCACAATGCACAAACTACTCACACACAATGTCATGCAAATAGAACATCACACACACAGAGCATCTGTCAGTAGAAGGAGCCAACACAGGCCAAACACTGCATACATCCACAACAAAAACACAACAGATGCACAGACCAATCCATCACATTGCAAACTCAGCTGGACATCAGGGGGATGCACAACAAGCAAGTACAAGGCAACATACAATGACAACACTGCATGCACAACAAGCAGTGTGTGCACACCAACCAAATCAGTAGCACACACATCTGAGTACCACACCATGTACTCCCACAACACAAATCATCACAGCACACAGATAACATCACACTCAGGAAGAGTAGCAGTACCTCAGCAAACACACATACAGCTTACCCATCACCCACAGATACACAACTCAGGGACACCCAGGTATAAACAACTTTACCAGAGGACTGTGCTGCACAAACATTTGCACTGCACATGAGCAACCATGACTGCAAACCAGTACAAGAAAATAACACATAACTAATTGGGAAACTGTCCCGAGTGTCACGTTGGTCCTGTGCACTGATCAGCACCACAAAGCATAGTGTAACAAATGAAGTGGTGGGGAGGCTCACATACTGGCAAGCCAAGGGTGGGAGACATGAGATTGAAGTGGTGTGTATGTCAGTAGTGGACAGGTGAGGAATGTACTGTACACAAACACATAGAGGAGTGGGTAGGCATCAGAAGCACAGATAGGGAATGGTATGACTCCACATCCCACATACCATACTGGAGCCAAAAATGGATCAAGTGACAGCAATGCATGAGAAAACTCACAAATAATGTCAGTGTGGCTGAGCAGGTCTGCACAGTGAGCACAAACTGTAACAAGACACATGGCTGATCAACAAAATACAACACAGACTTGGCTGTCACACACTCTGCATACTCACAACTGGTAGCAACAACCAGTAGGTGTCCCCCAGGATTGCAAGGACACACCAACACACTGCACAGTGCTCAACCTACAACTCCTACATGTGCCCACAATCAGAAGCACATGGCTGACAATTCAAACAAACAGGCACTCATTTCCTGGATCATACATGTGTGCAGTTGGCATTGCAGGGGCACACACACATCAACACTAGTTACAATGACAGCTCATTCACATTGTATGACCACTCAAGTTCACATATTTAAATGTACCCATGTGACTAGGAAGACAGGCCTACACAAGGTGACCACACATCAACACTGCTGTTCACACATCAAGAAAGATCACACAGATATGATGGACCCTGGCCACCCCGCAAGTAATCCTGTGGATAGAATTCACCTCTGTTGTGGTATTGCATCCTAACATGACATGTGTACAATTTAGCAAACCTGACCATGAAATGATTAGGATAACAGTAGATGATCACAAACAACCACCATTGCACCCTCAAGCCTCAGAGTCAAGAAGAACTAAAGTGCCCCTCACCTCTTGCAAACTCTGAAAAAGTAAAACAAGCAATTTGCAATGTTAAAGTGGCATACAGAGCATGTGTCACATGAAACCATACCCATACATAAAACCTTTTATTTAGCAAGGACATTGACAAAGCAGACAACAGGAGTAACTGTCTTTATTACATAATACACAGATAGGCCTCAAAAGTAGACAAGAGCAAGGCCAGTGTCCAGTCCATAGTTCAAAGGAGGTACATGTGTGCATGAGAACCTTCACAGGGAATGGGCATCCAAAGTTACAAACAGCAAGGCCAGTGGCCAGTCCATAGTGCAAAGGAGGGACATGTGGGCATGAGAACCTGAACAGGTAATGGGCATCCAAATTTACAAACAGTAAGGCCAGTGGCCAGTCCATAGTGCAAAGGAGGGACATGTGTGCATGAGAAACTGCACAGGGAATAGGTGACACCGTACACTGCCATGGTCAGCAACACAGCTAGGGGGATAACAATGGGCAGTCCAGGCACCGCTGTGGGAGAGATAGGTTTGGGAGGGGGACTTTGCCTCAGACTTGGGGGCCGATTCCGATTCAGGCCGGAAATCTCCCCGACCGAGCCAGACCCGGAGAGATTTCCGACCGAATCGGACTCTAGCAGTCCGACCGAACGAGTACAATGCGCACGCATGCTATCGGACTCGATTCGGTCGGACTCCCATTGAAGTCAATGGGAGCCGGTCGTACAACGCGTACGCGGGCTCCCATTGACTCAATGGGTGTGAGGCAAACGAGGGCGCCCCCTACAGCGGGTTCGCGTCGATGCGATTTGCGCCGCACACGCACAGGTAGTGGGGACCCATGGGTCCCCCCTGTGTGCGACTCGCGCAGCTACGCGTACAGGGGGGTCCGACACGGACCCCCAAAGTCTGGCTCCGACAGCTGTTTCGTGCCGGACGGTGCGGGTCGGTCGGACTGCTCAAGGCGCGCATCGTACTTGCCCGGCCAGGGAACGTCTCCATCGCGCGGTGCGAGTCGAGTCTGAGCGAGTCGGTCGGTGCAGTTCGGACCCGTGAACGAGTCGGTCGGCGATTTCGCGTGCGCTCGGATCGTACTCACTCGGCCGGACACGCATTCAAATCGGTCAGAAAAGAGGGCTCCGAATCGGATCCGGTTAAGCCGAATCCGATTCGGTGCGCTACCGGCCGAGATCGGAATCGGCCCCTTGGCTGTCAGTCAAACTGGGAGGTGGCTGATTGTCGGGCCCAGTTGGAGAACTGGACCTGGGAGAGAGAGGAGAGGCATCAGTGGCTTTGGGAGCTGGAGGGCTGCTTGGACCACGTGGCTTGGTGGCATGTGGAGGCGGAGACATGCTGCAGTGAGACACAGTATGTGAGGGTGAATGTGGAGGGCTGACTCTCTACTTCTTGGGGATTCGATAGCCCAGAACCATCTTGGAAGGAGTGGGAAGTGGGGCGGGCACAACAGGCACACTCTCCACCAAAGGTGCATCAGGTGCAGGTGGTGGTCCTCCCTCTGGGGATCTGCTGGATCTGGTGGTACGCTTGGCCTGGCCTTGCCTTTTTCCCTCCATCCCCTGTTGACCAGGTGAACTCCCCACAGTGCCCTCCTGTCCCAGCTTCACAGGGATGTGGGTGGGAGTTGGGGTTGTGGGTGAATCTGCCTTAGAGGGCTGTTTCTGCAGACTCTTAGAAGGCACCAGCTTCACAGCAGGCACGGCAAATGTTTGCCTGTCTTTGGGAGCCACTTTTGGGATGGGAGTGTCCTTGGATGGGGCTGATTTTGAGGCATGTGAGCCTGAGGCCTGCTTCTTGGCTTGATGCCCCTGAGTGTCACCTGAAGGGCTTTTGCCTTTGCACTCCTGTGTGACTTTTTTTTGTTTGGGGGATGGTGTCTGCGCTCTGGGCCGCTTGGGGTGCTGCTGTTGTGTGCTGCGTGTGGAGTACCTGGAATCTGAGGGCTGTGGTGTGTGGTTACTCTCGTCAGATGTTGCCACTGGCAAGGGGGTTGCCAAAGGAACTGGAGCTGGACTCTGAGCCTGTGACAGCTGAATGGCTGCAGCACTGTGGAGGACAAAGACTGGTCAGTTCTGTGTAGCCCACCCACGTCAGAATGAATGCCCTCCATGAAGGCACCTACCTGTGCCAACTTCTTGTCATGGTCTTGGAAGGCATTCAGGAGAGTTGTCGGACCCACACACAGCTGGCGCAAAAGGTCCACAGCCTCAACACTGAGGGCAGCAGGGGAGACAGGGGCAGGGGCAGAGGTGCCTGGGGGAAGGACACTCTTCCCTTCTTACTGCTGCAGGCAAGTGCAGCACTAGTGGAAGTAGCTGAGAGGGTGGGCACTGGACGATGTGTGGTGGAAGAGGAGGCAGATTTCCCACTCCCTGTGCCCGCCAACATCGAGGAGTCACCGCTGGCGTCAGATGACATTGAGGTTGGTGTTTCTGGGCGTGATTCTTCAAGGGCACTCCTGTCCCCCTCCGAGGCGCTGGTCACATCAGTGTCAGTGAGATCATGTGTAGCAGTCGTGCAAGATGCCTCACCACTGGTATCCGTCCCCTGTCCTTCTGTGCCCTCAGTAGATGCTGCAAGAGACATACAGATTCCTGTAAGCATACCTGTAAGCATACCTACGTGCCTGTAGGTGACAAAGATGTACATCTCAACATGTTGCCACAGTCACATATGGAGTCACTTTCAGGGGACAACACAGATACAGACTCCAAAATGTCCTTTTGAAATGGCCATAAGCTCCTGCTATCCACCATGTTGTGCTTTGAAGCACAACTACAGTTGCACAGTGGTGTCAGATGTGTAGTTCAGACAATTTTGAGGTCAGGCACTGCACACATCGACGACAGCACAATAAGATGAGGCACACTGCCGTTCACTGCCCAGTGATGTCCATGACTCCCCTAATGCAGCAGATGCCATAAGGCCACATCTCAGCATGCAATGTCAAGGGCCATTACATTAAACTCATGAGAAAGTACATGTGGCAAAAATGCATGACAGCTGCACTCAACACAGAGGCCACTTACAAGCCATTGCATCACACTAGAAACATCACAGAGCTCTGCACTGGCTCAGTGTTCGGATACATGCAGTCACTCACAGCCAAAGTCACCCTTCGCAGAATACTCACCCCCAACTTGCTGCTGATGGGCCCTCCAACGTCCATCCAGCTCTGGCTGTGTCACTGCCAAGATGCGGGCCATTAGTGGTGTCATGCTCCTGCGCGCCAACCAGCCAGTCCGAGGGAGCAGCCCCAGCGTCATCTCTGCCACATTTTTGCTCAGCCGGCAGATGTCATCCCACCTCTTGTGACAGTGTGTGTGCCATTGGTTGGAGACGCCCAGAGCCCGCACCTTGCATGCAATGGCCCTCCATAAGGCCTTACGATGGTGGACTTTAAGCTGCAGGCATGGGAGACAAGAGGAGGACATATCAGTAACACTGGGTTATGTCCCACTGTGTCTCAGTACAGGAGCATGCATACATTTAGCACAGCTATTCAGATATGTTCAGCAGAGGCCATACAGCATGACACTTAGTACATTAGCATAAGACAATCGTACCTAAATGCATGCAGGTGTGAGGATGGACACAGTACCTGACCATCTCATGCACATGCAGAATGCCAGCACAGAAAGCAATGTGAAGAAGGCCCTCATCTGCAATGCAGTTTGTGAGTGAGCAAGATATACATTACATTGGAAATGATGTTTCGGGGGAGACTCACTGGGTCCAACAATGCACACCCCTCAATGTCCTTGGCCTGTGAATGGCTCACTGTGTCATGGAGGTCACATTTAGGGACATGATCTTATATTCCCACACCCTTCTCACGAGGTCTGTCTTGTGCAATCCACAGGCCTAAGATAGCTCATTGAGGAATAGGGTGGCAGACAACACATATGTCTCACTCTGTCCATTCAGTGATGGGTCCCTGTCGAATTGGGCAGTAACTGTGCAGGCCAGGGGGGCTCACACTGATGTTAAACGTGGGCCATCAGAACTGTCACATGCATGTACAATATGAGAGGGCAAACAGTGCCTACACATGCGAGTCAGTACACATAAGGAAAAGAATGGAAGGGGTATGTTCCTGAAGTACAACAATCTGCTGTGTCATATGCCAAGAGTGTCACCCTCAGTCATTTCACCCTTGTGCATACTGCTCACAGATCCATGGTGGCAATACAAAGTCAAACACACTTCCATCAGTACCCTCTGGGCGAAAAGTCTTTGAAATGTCACAAATGAGCATGAGAAAATCTCATGGACTCAAACATCCATTAGCACAGGCAATGTCTGTTCTGACTTCCACTTTCCAAACTAGCAGTGTCACTGTATGGCTGCAAAAACACTGCATGTCACTCCCATCCTGAAATGGAGCACGGGAAATGTGTAAAATAGGCAAGAAACCCCATTTTCCTGAAGTCAGCATGCTAGGCAGTGTATCACACAAACCCACACTCTCAGGTACATACTGCAGCAGATCAACTTCATGTGTGCACTCCCCTACTTTCACTCTGAAACACTTACCATGACATCAGGAGCACCATATAGCCTCCCATACTGTGTGATCACCTCGTCCACCAGGACCTCCAGCTCCTCTGTGGTGAAGGGACGGGCCCTGATGTTCTCAGTTCTCACCATCATTGGGTCCAGGAGACAGGAACAGCAGCAGTTGGTGGTGAAGAGTGTCAGTCAGCAGTGTCTGGAAGCAGTGGAAATGTGTGGCTCTCTCCCACACATATATAGCCCCCTGGGGTAGTTTCAGTGGTACTAAGCTACTGCAATGTGAGTTCCAGGCTGGCTTTTTTCAAATGCGACCAATGTCTACCGCAATTGCGGTTCCCATTGGCTGCAAGGGCATGGGCATTGGCCGTGACACACCGCAGGGGCCAGTCGGTCGCTACCGCGATCGTGCATCTTTCAATTGCATCCAATGACCGGCCCCGCGGTAGCGGAGCACGCCTACCGCGATTTTCAAAAGTGCATTTGTCTACTGCGATTGCGGTACCCATTGGTTGAATGGGCATGGGCATTGGTGGTGACACACCGTGGGGCCCAGGCAGTCGCTACCGCGATTTGGCAGCATGAAATTGGTGCGTATGGCCGTGATTGTTGTGGCGGAGCACGCCAACTGCCATTTTGCAATGTGTATATCACTCCTGCGATTGAGGTTCCCATTGGTTCAATGGGTATAAGCATTGGCGGTGACACACCGCGGGGCCCAGGCGGTCGCTACCGCTATTTGGCAGCATGAAATTGGTGCCTGTGGCCATAATTGTGGTGGCAGAGCACACCAACCGCCATTTTGCAATGTGTATATCACTACCACGATTGCGGTTCCCATTGGTTGAAAGGGCATGGGCATTGGCGGTGACACACCGCAGGGCCCAGGCGGTCGCTACCGCGATTTGGCAGCATGAAATTGGTGCCTATGGCCGTGGTTGTGGTGGCGGAGCACTCTTACGGCACCTATGGACACATCATGCTGTAGCAGTGGCAATGGCCAGTTCTCAACATTGAACAGTGGACACTTACTATGAATCATGCCACTAGATATTTCAAAACAATGCTATTGTTATATTTGACTCACTGATGACTACACATGCCATGTCAGTGCACAGGATTACATGCATTGGCATGTACTCCCTCACATGTCACTTATGAAATTGTTGTGCATGTACACAGATCTGTGGTGTGATGGACTCTCCAATATGTTCACATGTCAATGTGTGATATGGCTAAGCAACACACAGTGATGAAGGTCTGACTACATAATGTGCCTATTTCACTGTGTACATTGCTTTGCTCATGTACATACTTGATCTGTATGCACAGACTGTGCTCATTGTGTTGTTAATGTGTGCCCTGTTCGGCTTACGCAAGAAGGTGTGGCAGGTACAGCAGCTACGTAGAAGCCAGCAGTGTTGCTGTTTCACACATGTGCTGTATCAACTACTCTCAGGGCTGGTTACGCAAGATGTTGAAATGTACCTTTTGGCATTCACATAGTCTGAATTTTTTTGGAGGGTACTCACTGTGTGAATACTGGACAAGTGTACAACTAGTTTAGCTCAAGTTGTCCCTACATGTAACTTGTGCTGTAAGCTGAAGTTTGATGCCAGTCATTGTTGGCGCTGTGTCAGTCAAAACGTAAGATGTTGGACACATCTCATAGGGTGAATTGAATTGACATGTGTCCCCTTTCATCTCACCTAGGAGGCGACTAAATGTGCATCGTCCATTCACATTGCTTGCGGACAAGGAGGATGAGGACATCATACGTAAATTCCGTTTGGATCGACCTAACCTTCAAGCCCTATGTGGTCAGTTGGAGCCACATCTGAGGCCTCGCAGGACCTATCCGACTGCTTTGACACCAACGTGTAAGGTGATGGCGGCCCTGCATTTCTTTGCAACTGGTTCATTCCAGTACACAGTTTCCAGCACAGGTGGGATGTCTCAACCAATGTTCAGCATGGTGCTACGTGATGTCCTGTCCGCTATGATGACCTACAAGGACAGCTACATCCATTTCCCCAGGAGACATGCATTGGCAGCTGTGAAGGGTGGTTTTTATGACCTTGCCCACATCCCTAATGTTGTTGGTGCCATTGACTGCACACATGTTGGCCTGGTTCCACCACAGGCACGTGAGCACATTTACAGGAACAGGAAGCATTTCCATTCCATTAATGTGAATGTGGTATGCCAAGCGGATATGATAATCTCCCATGTCTGTGCCAAATATCCTGGATCAGCCCATGACTCCTGCGTCCTGCGTAACAGCATCGTACCACAGCTGATGGCAAATCTGCATCCAGAGCGTGCGTGGATTCTGGGTGAGTACGCAGAGTCAAGTAGTGGGCTATACGTGTGACATGCTGTCCTCTGCCACAGTTATATTACAACATTGTTCTGTGTATCTCACACCTAGGTGACTCTGCATATCCCAACCGGCCTTGGTTGCTGAGCCCACTGTGGAATCCCAGGACCCCGGGTGAAGTCCGCTACAATGATCCCCATGGGAGGACTCGTCGTGTGGTGGAGCGTACTTTTAGTCTACTTAAGTCACGATTTTGCTGCCTGGACAAGACCGGAGGTGCACTGATGTACTCTCCCCAAAAGGTGTGTCAGATCGTAGTTGCATGCTGCATGCTCCACAACCTGGCCTTGCGCAAAGAGATCCCCCTGGTCCTGGACTATGATGAGCAGACGAGGCCCCCGCCTGCAAACCCACACATGTCCAGTGATGAGGATAGTGGAGAGGAGGAAGGTGTCGACCTGCGTCAACAGCTCATCAACCACTACTTCCCTTGAAGGTGAGTGAAAATGTACAACGGTGCCATTGTCTGCTGATTTTGTTGTTGGTGAAAAGGCCTAGGGGAGCTTTGTGACTGCTGCCTGTTGTTGGCTCTGTGCTGAGTGCTAATGTTTCTGGGACAGGGTAGTTATGCTCAGCTACAGGATGTCTATGTCAGTACTGTTGCTCATTGTAATGTGTGCAGATTTGAGTACCTTGATAACAAGTGTTGTGTAATGGCTGTGATGCCATCACCTGACAAGTGAAGATGGTTCTCTTGTGTTTTCATAGGTACCTTCAGCCTCTCAATGACTCAAAACAATCAGTGCTCCTGGTACATTGTAATTAGAGTCAATATTGTACATCCTGTGATAAACATGGAGCTGACACCAAAACATAGGTGTGTAAAGAGTGTTTATTTACAATAGGTATATGTGACAGGGAAGTGAATATTTACAAAAAGGCGAAAAGGGAATCAATGAGTTGTCAGTGATGGTAGATGAGACAATAGAGTAGTCACCACATTGATGTGGTGACACAGTCCAACAGACGCCTGCCATCAACATGGCAGTGTGGGTAAGGACAGTCAACAAAGTCAATGGCAAGGTGAAGAGAGGTGCCAGCATGGCTGGCTCTTTGACTGGCGTTTGGCTGGTGCTTTGCCACTTGATCCTCCATTGGTTTTCCTTGGACGGCCCCTTGAGCTTTTGGCAGGGGGGGCCTCTGCTGCGGGCTCAGCAGTGTCTGAGGACTCACCCCTCTCTGTGGCCGCAGGGGAGGTGGTGGGACTGTCATCCTGTGGGCCACTGGAGGGAGGTTGAGCTGTTCTTCGGGCCACAGGCCTGTCTCTCAGGACAACCACAAGCTGGCCCAAGAGGTCCACGATTTGGCCCATACGTGTGTCTATGGACCTCAGCAGCAGGCAGAGCTCATGTGATTCTTCCAGAGCCTGGCCCGTGTGTCTCTGGGCTTGTTCATATGCCCCAAGGACTCTGGTGATGTTGGCCAGGGCTTCGGTCCCAGTGTCCTGTTGATTTTGTCGCCCAGTTGCCCTCCCACCTGCCCTGCTGTCCTGGCCCTGTGGTGTCACCAATCGTCGCTTTCCGCGTACTCTCCCTGCCCTCCTCAGATTGTGGGGTGGTGTGGGCATCCTCTGAGGCAGGGACAGTGTTGCAGGTAGCACTGGTGGTGTTGGTGGTGGCAGTGGAGGCCGCACAGGTCATTACAGCAGGGGTCAGCAAATTGTTGTTGCTGAGGTGGTGGCGGTGGGGACAGTGGGGGCCTGGGACCTGGTGTGCCCTGGCAGGCCTGATGGGCCGGCTTCTGGGTCCGCATCCAAGGAATCTAGGGAGTCTGCATCAGAGAGTCCATGTTTCAGGGGGGGAGACTGGCTCTGCAGGTTGGTGTTGTCATCTGCAGCAGTCTGTTCTTGGTCACCTGTGGAACAGAGGAGAAATGGTCATTGAAGTGCACCCCACAAGCTTGGTGTTAGATGTTTGGATGTTACATGTTATACACCACACAGTTTACATTGACATCACTTTGTATGGCTGCACGGTACTGAGCATCATGACATGATGTGAGGTACATACATTACTTGTCCATGGTGTGACATGTCAATAGATACCATGCGCCATGTACAGATTGTGTGATTACAAGGACATATCGTCATCTAATGACTAGCAGCACAACAACTTTATGTGAAGCATCTTTGTTGTTTACTCTGCATGGAAGACATTACATCTGAGCATGAACTAGCCATTGTAATCTCATGCATACCTTTGTCATATCATGTGCTTTGCTTTCTTTTTACTACTGACCATGCTTGTTTTGTTTTCATATGGGCCTTGATGCTCTGCCCCCGTGGCACTTACAGATAGCATTCAGTGCTGTGCATTATTGTGCCCTGAATTTCTTCAACATGTGATTTGGTGAGTCACACATTGGTTTCTGTGACAGTTACATATGCTTAGCTGTCTGCACACTGGAAGTGGCTATTGGATCTATGCCAAGTTTGGTGAGATGTGAGGGCTGGTGTGGTCATATAGCTCCATGCTTTTTGAGAGAAATGACGGGGTGCATGCACTGTCTACTTACATGTTCTGTGGCACATTTCGGGGGAATTTCTGACACATCTTTCTGGGTGTGTGGTGGAGTGCTCCATCTTGCTCAGCTTTGGGACAAGGGTGCATGGTGGGAGTTGTAGTGCAGGCTTCCCAAACAAAACCACCCCCTCCCTGTTAAGATGGCTACCTACCTGTTAGGTGAAGGTAGGCAATGCAATGGCTGACAAATGGTTGTGGGTGTGGGGAGTGCTCCATCCTGCTCAGGGGTGGGACAAGAGAGCATAAGATGGCTACCTACCTGTAAGTTTGGAGGGAGCAATGCAATGGCTGCCACATGCTTATGGGTGGGGTGGAGTGCTCCATCTTGCTGAGCTGTGGGACAAGGGTGCATGGTGGGAGTTGTAGTGCGGGCTTCCTAATCACAAACCCCCCTCCCTGTTAAGATGGTTCCCTCCCTGTGAAGTTGAGCAGAGGGAGGGAATAGGTTACACATGGCTCTTGGGTGGGGGGAGTGTTCCATCCTACTCACGGGTGAAACAAGAGAGCATAAGATGGCTACCTACCTGTAAGTTTGAAGGGAGCAATGCAATGGCTGCCACATGCTTCTGGGTGGGGTGGAGTGCTCCATCTTGCTGAGCTGTTGGACAAGGGTTCCTGGTGGGAGTTGTAGTGCTGACTTCCTAACCACAAACCCCCCTCCCTGTGAAGCTGGCTACCTACCTGTAAGTTTGGTTGGTGAAATACAATGGCTGCCACATGCTTCTGGGTGGGGTGGAGTGCTCCATCTTGCTGAGCTGTGGGACAAGGGGGCCTGGTGGGAGTTGTAATGCTGGCTGCCTGTACACATGCCCCCATTGTAATGTTGCTAGCTACCTTTGAGGTGAATCAGAGGGAGTGAATGTTGGATCTGTGAGACATGTGTTGGGGAGAGTGTGGTGCACATGAATGGAATTGGGCCTAGGGGGTGTAGCTTTGTAGTTGTGCAAGACAGTACATAGCAGTGTGATGGTAGACATTTGTTTGTACTTACCAGCCTCCACTCCCCCGGGTATTCCTGTGAGACTCTCTGGATGCAGTATGGCAAGCACCTTCTCCTCCCATTCAGTGAATGTCCTTGGTGGAATGGGAGGGCCACCGCCAGTCATCTGAGCCAGCCTGAGGTTCTTGTTGTTCCTCTCTTTCACCTTGCTCTTGAGGTCATGCCACCACTTCACAATCTCCTTCTTGGTGCGCAGGACAGTCCCTACTGCATTGACTTTGCTGACTATCCTTCCCCACATTTGTGTTCTGGTGGATAATGGTGTCTGTTGGACCAGGTTACCAAACAATTGTGGTTCTACTCTGATTACCTCATCTACCATGATTGACAACTCATTGTCAGTGAATTTGGGCATTTTCTTCTGTGCCATGGTGTGTGATGTGCAAATGTGTTAAAGGTGCAGGTGTGAGAGTGGTGGTGGTGATGTAAGTGGTGTGTGTTTGTGTTGTTGTGCTGGTGAGATGTGTGGTGGTTTGCCTCTTCTTTGTGCTGTAGGGTTGGTTCCTTCAGGGGTGGAGTATTGCAAAGGATTCTGGTCAGGGAAGGGGCTGGTTTTATACTCAGCTATGTGGGTGTGTCAAAATGGAGTATTGTTGTCAGGTATGTTGTGTGGGTGGTCCTGGGATTTGTATTTTTTTAGTTGCCATGGGGATGTGTCATTGGGGTGTGTTAGGTGTTTTTGGGGGCTGAGTTAGTTTGATGTGTACACTTGGTGGTCTTGTTGTGTGTTTTTTTTGTCGACTGCCATAAATGTTCCGGAGCGGCCGCGGCGGTGGGTATGCAACCGCCCTTCCGCCGGCTCTCCCATTCATCAATGGTTGCGATCGCAGCGGTCGGAAACAGCGGATCATTCCACTGTCACCTCAATGGTATCCTAATTGGACGTGCGGTCAATCCGCTGGCCGTGCGGCGGTTTTGGGTTTTGCCACCGCGAATCCGACAGCCGCGGACGGATTTTCGCCTGCTCCACCCGCTACCGGCAGTCTTTCGTGGCATCGTTCCGCCGCGGTCAGATTTTTCTGGCGGTTGATCATAATCTGCCCGCCGGTTTTGCACGGTACGTGCGGACGGTTCATTTCCGCTTTCACGGCGGTAGGACTGGTTTTCTGCCCACCATCCTAATAGACCCCATAGTCAGGGAAGGTGCTGGACACTAATCCTATATAATTTACTATTCCCACTCCAGTTAGTATTAAATCAGGGAAGGTGCTGAACACTACACATATATAATTTACTATTCCCACTCCAGTTAGTATTAAATCAGGGAAGGTGCTGGACACTAAACCTATATAATTTACTATTCCCACTCCAGTTAGTATAAAATCAGGGAAGATGCTGGACACTAAACTCGCACCATCCCATCCATTGCCCATCATACCAACCACGCCACATGCCATTGCGACTAAGTGCAAGCGCGTGCGCCACCACCCCCGAGCCCTCCCCAGAGAGGCCAAAGAGTGAATGTGTGGGCCACCAGTCACAGACGGACGCGGCCTGGCCGCAAGGGCAGCCACAGCCACTGGGTGTCGCAGGTGGCGGATCCGGAAGGCGAAGACTGTGATGCATAGTCCATGCAGGCCGGGTCTCCATTTGGGGCACCACGCAGGTGGACGGCGTCCCGCCACACATCATACCCTGAGACAGCCCACTCGTGCAACTGGACCCACACATACACTCCTTGCCCTCTCTGGTGCGAGCTTGGGGCTGCCTGTGCAAGCGCTAGCCACGCAGGTGAGCATGCATATTGGGGGCGAGGGGAGGACATGAGGGCTGGGGCGAAGATGACCGTATCACTGTCAGTTAGTACAAGGGATGACCCAGATGTGGAAAGGAAGAGACGTGTCCCGTGTGTACTGCAACTAGTCGCCAATCCAACTACCCCCCATGTCCGGAACGTAAGCCCGCACCTAGGCTCGCCCATCCGCCACATCGAACATACCACCAGCACGACAACCTTCCCATTCGAAACACTGACTGGGGTGGCGACCAGTGAACAATCATGTGTAGCCTACCCACGCGTACATGTGGGCCCTCCATGATCCATGTCACCTGCGGCAAAGACATGACATGCGCAATGAGGGAAGTGAGGAGAGCTGTCCGCCCCACGCACAGAAGGTGCATCAGCTCCACAGACCCAGCAGCGAGTCCAGCAGGGGTCACATGTGCAGGGGCAGCGGTGCCTGGTGTGAAGGCACATGCATATAGACAGCACATCGACCAATGTGTACTCTGCCCACATCCACAGTCCATCATCATGCGGACATAGGAATTGAACACAGGGCAACACATCTTAGTTGGTGCACCCACCGTGACCAACAATGCGCAATCATCGACGTACCCGCCCTGTGCATGGCCCCCCACCCAACGGAGGCACATCCAGTGCCACCATCCCACACACACAAGCCTTCCACGGAACATGCTGTGTCCAATGGTCAGTACAGAGTCAGCGCCCATCTGGTGGATCCTGAACAGGAGACACATGCACACACATGCCAGCTCCCACTATGTACGTCTGCCACCTGGCACGTGCAATGTAACCTCTCACCTGTGACGTGTGACTGCAAGCACACAGCCGTCTTGGCATGGGGCTGTCAATGTGGACACCAGTCAATGTTTCGGGAGCTGTGATCCGTACAGTGCTGTACATAGGGTGCAGTGCTGACACCTACTACTGTCTCATATCCCCTCGTGCCACAGGTCCCACTTGTATTGGCCGCTCAGCCCGTGCCCACATCGTCGTCGTCGTGTGCCATACTCATCCAGCCTCGGAAGCAGTTCCATGCTCAGCAGACACTCATGTTGCCGTGGCGTTGCCGCTTGACGAATATGCAGTCAGTCCCCATCAGCACGCCCGCAAGTCATTGGGGCCTAGATCCCCATGTGCATGCACATGGCAGTGGTATGTCTCACTTGCCATTGCCATTGTTGGGAGACCTGTGTAAGTGTATTGTGGCCGTGCCGTCCCAGCTTGACAGCTGGGCTGTGGCTCATGTGCTTGCTCAGTCATGTCAGTGATGTGTATGCGAAATTGCTATGTGCCGTGTTGCTTTGACATGTGTCCTCTGCCATTTACCCCAGGCGGAGACCGAACATTGACCGCCCATACCAATTGCTGGCGGACATGGACGATACAGAGGTTATCAGGAAGTTTCGGCTGGACAGGCCAACCCTGCATCGACTGTGTGCCATGTTAGAGCCCCATCTCCGTCCCCGCAGGGTGTATCCGACTGCTGTCACCCCCAAGGCTAAGGTGATGGCCGCCATGCATTTCTTCGCCACTGGGTCATTCCAGCACACAGTGGGCAGTGGAGGAGGGATGTCCCAGCCCATGTTCAGCAAGGTGCTGAGGGATGTACTGGCAGCCATGATGCTGTGCCGAAACAGGTACATCAGATTCCCCAGGGCTCGTGAATTGGCGGCAGTGAAGGGTGCATTCTATGCCCTTGGCAGAATCCCACACGTCGTGGGAGCCATTGACTGCACACATGTTGGCCTTGTTCCACCACAGGCCACTGAGCACCTGTACCGCAACAGGAAGCACATGCACTCCCTGAATGTGCAAGTGGTGTGCCTTGCGGACATGGTGATCACCCACGTGTGTGCCAAGTTTCCAGGCTCGGCACATGACGCACACATAATGCGCAACAGCATCTTGCCACGACTGATGGCCAATCTGCAACAGGATCGTGGCTGTATTGTCGGTGAGTATGTGGAGTGGTGTAGCGTGCTGGTTGTGCGATGCTGTCCCCTGTCCAGTTGGAATAGCAACGGTTCTCTGTGTCCCTCACACCCAGGTGACTCTGCGTATCCGAATGGGGCATGGCTGCTCAGTCCATTGAGGAATCCTCGCACCCCAGCAGACGATCGATACAATGAGGCACATGGGAGGACCAGACGTGTAGTCGAGCGTACCTTTGGCCTCCTCAAGTCCAGGTTCAGGTGCCTGGACCGCACCGGGGGTGCACTGGCGTACTCCCCACAGAAGGTGTGCCAGATAGTGGTGGCGTGCTCCATGCTGCACAATCTGGCCATTCGGAAGCAGATCCCCCTCATTGTCGATGACGGAGATCAACCAGGGCCCCAGCCCGCAGACCAGGACAGCTCAAGTGAGGTGGACAGCGGAGAGGAGGAAGCTGGGAATGTGCGCCAGCAGCTCATCGCCCGCTACTTCACTTGACGGTGAGTGTCCATGTACGACGGATGATGTGTCTGTATCTGTGCAGGTGTGTGTGTGCTGTGTCAGGGTGGCCGTATGTTCACTGCGTGCAGTGTGTCAACGCTCCATGGCCAGGGTAGTAAGCCACTGTTGGTGACTGTGGCATTGTGCCCTATTGCTCTGTGCGATGTGTGTACATTGCTTGTAGTTGTTGACATGTACTGTGTGATGGGTGTGTGACACACTCATTGAATGTGCTCCTGTTCTGTCTCCCACCCCTAGGTCCCTACAGGCCCTCCGGATTCCATTGCCATGCCACGCATCAGGTGCCTTTCCGCCCAAGGTGGCCGTTGTATTCCGTACAAATAAAACACAGGGCACAAACAGCAGTTAGTGAAAAAGGTGCATTTATTCCAAACTGTGACATGTGATTGTGTGTAAGGTGATGACAAAAGTGGTGCGTGCAGTGACAATGAGCTGTCGGTCATGGCTGCGTGAAGCTCAGGGTGTACCCACTGGTTCTATGTCCATAGTCCAACACACACATGCCATCCAGCTGGCTGTGTGGAGTGGGATCGTAGAGCAAGTCAATGCAGTGGCTGGTCAAGGAAGGCTGGCGGAAGGCTGGCTGGCTGCCTCACTTGCGACTGGAGCGTGCGAAGTCCTCCCGGGAGATCTGTTTCCTCTTCGGACGGCCCCTTCCACGTTTGGGAGGGGGGTGTGTGGTGGCGACCTGCTGGTGGTGGGTGAGGTGTGCTCACTGGCTGTGGACGCAGGGGAACTGGACACTGCTGCCCGACCCTGCGCCCTAGCAGGTGGTCGCGGAGGTGGTGTTGCTGGCCTTGCCTGTGACCCCACCGCCACCACCAGCTGGCCCATGAGGTCCACGAGTTGGTCCATACGGGACACGAATTGGCCCATATGGGCGTCCATGGACCTCAGCACCCCCAGCACCTCCCGCGTGTCTGTAGCAGACCTGACCCATTGTTCTTGGGCCTCCTCATAGGCCCCAAGGACTCTGGCCATTTGAGGCAGGGCATGGCTCCCAGGGGAGGCTGGCGTTTCCCTGACCCTGCTCCTCCTACCAGTCCTGCTGCCACCGGCCTGCCCACTAGCCACATTGCACACCACGGTCCTCGCTGTGGCTCCCAGGGTGGATCCAGTCGGCCGGGCCACCACCTGCGCTGGGGCTGGTGCCAGCGAAGACGTGGTGGTGGTGGTGGCGGTGGTGGTCGGTGCGGCGATGGTGGCGGTTGCGGCAGTGGTAGTGGCCGCAATGACCGTGGGTGTGGCCGCAACGACAGTGGCAGCAGGGGGCTGGGACTGTTCAGCATCCCTGGATGATGGGTTGGTGGGTAGGAGGGGTCCTGGGGAGCGGCTGGGCCCTGCCACACCAGATGGGCCTGCTTGGTGGTCCGTGTCCGAAGAGGAGGACAGATCCTCCAGATCCGTGTGTCCTCGTTGGGGGCTTGTGGGCTGGCTGTGCTGGCTGCTGTCTCCATCCCCAGCATCCAGCAGTTTGTCACCTGTGGAGAGAATGAGATTTGTTATTGTGTTGCACCTGGCGAAGTATGTATTTGTCGTCTGACATTGGCAGTTCGTGCAATCTCGTACATGGGTTTCCCGGAGGCGAGTGTGTGGCTGTGGCATCTGTAGTTGTGTGTGCTAGGCAATGGGACTGTGTGCTGTGCACATGTGGCATGGGACGGATTGGCCATGCCGATGGGTGTGTTGCTGTGCCCCTACTCATTGTGACTCTGGTGTATGCGGGCTCCTGGCCCATCCTGGGTCTGGTTTGTACTTTGCTTTTGGGGTTCAAATGGAACGCTTAGGAACGCATATGGCAACATGGGGGCCATGCCCCAGATTCGCATTTGGGAGGGGATATGCTTTTGGGGTACATGCTGTAAGCCATGGGTGCCGAACGTGACATGTGTTGTGGCAGCATGACAGTGCATGGTTTGAGGTGTGTGCATGCTTGACATGGCCTGCATATTTGCTGTCTGTTGTGATTACTGGACATGGCATTGGACGCATCGTTATGAGTGAGTGTTGGTTGTGTGCCAGCCAACGTATTGCAGTTGTCCCATCTCCTTGGTGTGCGTGCTGCCCTGTGCCATGTGCATCACTGCAGTGCTCGGGGGGGCCCATGTTGTGTGTTGCTCACAGTGTGTCGTGCGCTTCATTGACTTCTGGCACATGGTTGGTCATGGGCATGTGTCTTAGCGTGACTGCTGTATATGTGGCAGCTGTGCGGATGACATGCCTTTCATGAGACTGGGGCTGACGGATGGGATGGATGGTATGTTGTATGTGCATGGTGTGTCTGTGTGTTTGATGGGTTCAGTGGTGTTCGTGTGCATTTATGTTGTTCCGCTCTGTTGCGTCTAGTGTTGTTTGTCTTACATAGGCGTAGTTGTGGGGTGTGTGGTTGACAGGCAGTAGGGGCTACATGGACTGGACTTCAATGGTGTTTCGGTTGTGTGTGATGGGTTGCACAGTGGCTGCCGTGGTGGTACTATGTTCAGTGTGGCTCGTGCATGCAGACGTGGCTCCTTGGGTGTTGCTGTGTTTGTGATGGGTCATGTGGGGTGTGAGTCTGTGGTTCATGTCCGTGTGCACATTGTTCACTTGTTCGTGACGGTGGGCGGTGCTGCGTGTTCGTCTGCTACGTGACATGTCCCATGTGTTGGTCGTGTTACGGCCCTCATGCCTCCAGTAATCCAGCCCTGTCCAGTTTCCCACCTGCAGGTTGTTCGGGCGTGCACTGTACTGGATGCCACATGGTTCTAAGCGGGGGTGCTCCATGTTGCAGGTCTGTGGGGTGGGGGTGTTGTGGGTCGTAGTGGTGGCTGGACACCCACTGACACCGATTGCTGTGGACCGTGATGTCTACCTTTCGGCTGTCGTTGTGCACTGCGGTGGCTGACACGTGGCTGTGGGGTGTGGGGGATGCTCCTCCTTGCTGTACTGTGGGACTAGGGGCCTGGTGTGTTTTGTACTTGGGCTGTCCACCCTCCCACCCACTGCACTTTGTGTTCCTGCCACTTAACTGTTACTTGTCGGTTAGTGCAGCTATGGCGGACACATGGGTGTGGTGGGTGCTCGTTGTGGCGCTTCTGGCATATTTGGGGACCTGTTGGTGGTTACGTGGCTGGCTGAGTGTACACATGTCCCCACGCATCTTACAGTTGTTCTGTTTGGGCTGTGTGTGGTGGTGTCTGTTGCATGTGTGTGTGATGTGTTGTGTATTGTGTGCTGGACATGGGGGTGTTTGTCCCTGGGAGCTGTGGCATGGTGGTAGTGCATGTGAGTACATAGCGGTGTGCTGGTATACATTAGTTTGTACTTACCAGCCTCCACTCCCCCTGCTAATCCGGCGAGGATCTCGGGATGTATGATGACTCGCACCTTCTCCTCCCACGCTTTGAAGGTCTTGAAGAGCGCGGGATTCCCTCCGCCAGTGACGGCAGCCAGCTCTCTGTTTTTGCCCTCCTTCTTCTTGACCAGGCTCTTGACGTCATTCCACCGTTTGTTAATTTCGACTCTGTTCCTGGGCAGGGTCCCGACTGCCTTGACCTGGTCTACGATCCGGTTCCACATTCTGTTTCTGGTGGCTAGTGGTGTGTGTTGGACCATGTTCCCATAGATTTGTGGGTGCACCTTGATGATCTCGTCGACCATGACCGTCAGCTCCATGGGCGTGAACTTGGGCATTCTTTGTGGTGCCATGGTGTTTGTGGTGCTGGTGCGGTGTGTGTTGTGTAATGTGCAGGGGGTTTGTGGTGCCGGTGTTTGGTGGTGGTGGTGGTGGTGGTTGTGATGTGTGCGTTTCTGTGGTGTGCTGCTGTCCTTGCTGTGTCACTGTGTCCTCTCCTCTCCTCTCTGGTTTGCGATGTTGCAAGGGGTTGTGGTCTGTGGGAGTTCTGCTTTTGTACTTACCTATGTGGGTGTGTCCTCATGGTCTGTTGTTTTCAGGTGTGTTGTGTCTGGTGTTCTGGCCTTTGTAGTTTTTGTTTGTCCAGGGGGTGTTTTCGGGATGTGTACTGTGCTTGTGTATTTGTGCGTGCCTTGCTGTGTGGACTTATTGGCCATGTTGTGTGCTATTGGTTTTGTGAGCGGATGGTTTCTGTGCAGGGACGTGGGCGCCATGGTTTCTGCCGTGTCGATTGGCATCGGCGTTGTTTGCGCTGGCGGGCGGTATATTTGTGGTTTTCCCGCGCTCATGGCGGTGCGATCGTAATTTCACGTGCGGTGTGTCGGCCGTGAGGGCGGGCGGTTTTGTGTTGTCGTGCGTGTTTCCGTCCGTGGCGGGCGGTTTGACTCCGACTCGGACGATGGCGGGCGGTATTTTGTGTGATTTTTCCGCCGATGGCGGTTTTCGGTTTGTGTTATCGTAATGGCGTGGTCGGTGTTCAGACGGTGTATGCGGGCGGAATTTTGCCGCTTCCATGCCTGGCGGATTTATTTACGCCGGGTATCGTAATGGGCCCCTATTTTACATAAAACAAAAATATTATTTATTAGTTATTAACATAAGTGAAATAGTAAATATTAAATATTATGAAATATTAATAAACTATAATTTATTATGTTAATATATTTAAAATTATCCACTAGTAAAACAATATATTACATTTTGTTTTAAATTATAATTTCACTCACAAATTCATTTTTAATTATTTTAATAACAATAATATATAAATTACATCAAATTACACACCTTCATTCTAAATAAAACAATCAAAAAGAAATATTATTAATTTATAATCAATTTGTTAAAATGATTTAAAAAAATTATAAATATTATATTATTTTAATACACTACCCACCCTCATCCCCTATAAATTCTACATCCCACTCCTAAAAAGAAATTGATAAATTAAATTTCTTATTTGTTAAATTTTTTTATTTTTATTTTTAATTATTTTGAAACACTCCCCACCCCTCTCCCCTATAAACACAACATCCCACTCATAAAACTACATTTTAAATTCTCAATGTAAAATTTCAACATTATTTCAAATTTAATTTCAAATTTTTAAAACACTCCCCCATTCTCCCCTATTAACCCAACATCCCGCTGCTAAAACAACATTTTAAATTAAAAAATTTACATTAAAATTTTAAAAAAATTACATTTCTATTTTTTTAAAACTCCCCACCCTTATCCCCTATAAACCCAACACCCCCCTCCGAAAACAACATTGTAATTTTAAATTTATAAATTTTAAATTTTTATCAAATTAAATTTAAATTTTTTTAAAACACTCCCCACCCTTATCCCCTATAAACCCAACATCCCGCTCCTAAAACAACATTGTAATTTTAAATTTATACATTTTAAATTTTTATAAAATTTAATTTCAATTTTTTTAAAACACTCCCCACCCTTATCCCCTATAAACCCAACATCCCACTCCTAAAACAACATTTTAATTTTAAATTTATACATTTTACATTTTTATAAAATTAAATTTCAATTTTTTTAAAACACTCCCCACCCTTATCCCCTATAAACCCAACACCCCCCTCCGAAAACAACATTGTAATTTTAAATTTATAAATTTTAAATTTTTATCAAATTAAATTTAAATTTTTTTAAAACACTCCCCACCCTTATCCCCTATAAACCCAACATCCCGCTCCTAAAACAACATTGTAATTTTAAATTTATACATTTTAAATATTTTTAAAATTTAATATAAATTTTTTTAAAACACTCCCCACCCTTATCCCCTATAAACCCAACATCCCACTCCTAAAACAACATTTTAATTTTAAATTTATACATTTTACATTTTTATAAAATTAAATTTCAATTTTTTTAAAACACTCCCCACCCTTATCCCCTAAAAACCCAACATCCCTCTCCTAAAACAAATTTATAAAAATTATTTTTATAAGTTTAACATTTATTTAAAATTTCTAATCAATTTTTTAAAACACTTACCACCCTTATCCCCTATAAACCCAACATCCTACTCCTAAAAATGAAAATTCAATTTATATTTTTTATAACATTAATCAAATAATATAATACCAAAAACAAACATAAAACATAAGAATAAAATACTATAACGATATTTTGACTGTACGATATTTTAACATTCGATATTTCAAACTTCGATATTTAGTACTGTCGATATACTAAACACGATATTATGGTATGTCGATATTAAAAACTCGATATTATGACCACTTACCATTCGCAACCATCGTGACGTTGTCGCAAAGATTCCCAAAAACTGAAAAAATTATCTTTTTTAAAGAAACTTAACAATATTTCAGGTACTAGGGTGACTCTAACAAGACCCCTGTTGACTCCACTCTATTTAGATCTGGCCCAGAAAAAAATTACTCACAAAATTGAGCTTAGATTGGTTACATTCTAGCATCAGTTATGGTCTACTGCAGCACTTGAGTCTTATAGCGTGGGCCTCAGTGAACTGATGACACCAACATGTGTGAATAAGATCCTGTGGCTGCGTACCGTCAAGAATATGTTACAGAGGTTAAGTCTAGGTGCATATTGGGACCAACCAGAAACTCTGTGTCACATTAACAAAATTAGCCTTAAAGCGGTTTGCTGGGGTTTTGCTGAGATTAAACTTATAAAAAAATTTAAAGGATCGCTCTCGGCTGCTTTTATCGATTTTAAACCAACACTGTCTTTTGAGGATACTACAGATGAAATTGTACCTTCTCTAGCAAGGAAACTATACCTAAAGTTTAGGTATGGCTGCCTACCTGTTAAATCCTTTAAAAGGAAATGGTGTAAAGTAGGAGACAGGGTGGATGAAAACTGTACCTGCTGCCAAGGGCGATCAGAGTCAATCGAGCATGTTTTATTTTTTTGCACCTTGTATAGTCAGTCTTGAATAAAATGGATAGCCCCACTTTGTAGAAACTTGGGAGTAAGAAAGTACAAGGAGGCGTACAGGATAATGCAGTCAGACACAGCTCGTATTACTGTATTCTGTTTCTAATGGTAATGTTGATCAGACGTGCCAAGTGTTCCCTTGATAGTACTTAGGCTGTTACCTCATCGAAGGGTCTTGCTTAACTGTTTTTGGTAACTTGAATTATTTTGTGTGACTTTTAATACTAATTATGATATTAATTGATTTTTAGGCTGATTTTAAAGTATTATGATGAATTCTTGATCCTTTTAAAAATGTAACCTTTACCGTTTCATTGTGCTGCTATTGTAATGGACCTTAAATGCGCATTATAAACGTCTATGTTTTTATTGTGTCTGTGTTTGTTTTATGTTGTACTTTTTTTGTCTATAGTGATCGAAATAAAGGGGCCGATTCCGATTCGGGCCGGAAATCTCTCTGACCGAGCCGGACCCGGAGAGATTTCCGACCGAATCGGACTCTAGCAGTCCGACCGAACGAGTACGATGCGCACGTATGCTATCGGACTCGATTCGGTCGGACTCCCATTGAAGTCAATGGGAGCCAGTCGTACGACGCGTACACGGGCTCCCATTGACTCAATGGGCACGACGCGAACAAGGGCGCCCCCTACAGCGTGTGCGCGTCGATGCGGGTCGCGCCGTACATGCACGTGTAGGGGGGACCCATGTGTCCCCCCTGTGTGCGACTCGCGCGGCTACGCATACAGGGGGGTCCGACACGGACCCCCAAAGTACGGCTCCGACTGCTCTTTCGAGCCGGAGTGCGCGGCTCGGTCGGACTGCTCGCGGCGCGCATCGTACTTACCCGGCCGGGGAACGTCTCCATTGCGCGGTGCGAGTCGAGTCCGAACGAGTCGGTCGGTGCGGTTCGACCCGGGAACGAGTCGGTCGGAGCGGTCGGGACGCCCGGACGAGTCGGTCGGCGATTTCGCATCGTACTCGCTCGCCCGGACGCGCGTACGAATCGGTCGGAAAATAGGGCTCCGAATCGGATCCGGTTAAGCCGAATCCGATTCGGAGCCCTACCGGCCGAGATCGGAATCGGCCCCAAAGTCTTTTGAACTGAACTGACTCCAACAAGATCCTTTCTGTTGATTGTGTGTATATGATAGCTACACATGAGACCGGATGCAGAGTTTCAGCTTACTTAGAAAAACCCTGTTGCCTTCATCTGTAAAGTGCACTCCATCATTTCTATAAATTCCATGCATGTCAAAATGCAGATAATGGTCTCTGGGGAATGTAGTAACAGCTTTATTAACATGTTTCCCGGCTTTGTCAATCTGTGGACAAAACCAATTTGACCATTTCCATTTCTGTCTTTGGCATATATTAGAGTACACCAAGACAGTGTGAGGTAAAAGTGAAATCAGTTCTGCAAAAGTATCCTTCATTAGGATTTCTAGCCCTACCCCAGTCAATGTGCCTAGGTCATTGCTACCACAGTGCACAATCAGGAGGTGAGGAGCTCTGCAATCCACAATGGTTTTACCCAAAGCCAGCAACTGATGAAACTTTAACCTCTCTGGCCAAACCAAGTAATCTCTACAATTGCCAAACCGAAGTCCCTGTCAATACCACTCATTTTTGCAGCCTCCTTTAGCCCAATAGACTACGGGGCCGATTCCGATTCGGGCCGGAAAACGTAACGACCGACTCGGATCCGGAATTTTTACCGACCGATACGTACCGGTGCAGCCCAACCCGCAAAGTACGATGAAATGCGTGCAAAATCCGACCGACTCGTACGGAATACAATACGAACGACCGAACCGTGCGGAAAAAAGCTATCCGGCCGGAAAACCGCGTGAATCAAACCGACCGACACGCACCAGGAAGGAACCCGAACAAAACGTACCCGCGAACTCCGAGCCGCGCAGTACGATGCATCGCGTGGAAAACACGACCGAGTCGCACGGAGCTCAAGCCGTACGACCGACACGCATACAAAACAGCGAGCCGAAGCAAACCCAATACATTGCGACCGACGCGTACGCAGCACATAAAACAGCACAAACACAGCGTGAACGACTCGGAGAAGCTCGCACGAGACAACTGCAGGGTCCGACTCGGTCAGAAGAATGTCTCCTACATGCACAAAAAGTACAAAGGGAAAATCACAAAAAAAAAGGCCAAACAAGCAATTACAAAGCCAATAAATACTGGGGGGGGGATCAGGGAACAAAGACACACCCACAACTCCACCCATATAAAGGACACAAATCCCTACCATGATCCTTTGCAAATTCAAATGACCTGCCAGCACAGAACACCAACAGACAGCAACCACACACACACTCACAGCTCATCCATCACACAAGCCACACACCATCGGCACCTCAACAAATAGCACCCTCACATACACCCAGCAAAACACACACTCACACACCCTCACTTGCACACCAACACACACATCACTCAGCACCACCACCCATCACCATGCCCCCCAAGAAGAATCCAAAGTTCCTAGATAGTGAATTGGAAGTCCTGGTAGATGAGATCCTCAGGGTAGAGCCACAGCTGTTTGGTACACTGGTCCAACAGACCCCCATGTCGCAGAAAACCAAGATGTGGGCGAGGATCGTCGACAGGGTGAACGCACAATCACCATGTTTGAGCACAAAGGAAGACATCCAGAACAGGTGGTATGATGTGCGCAGGAGGGTCAGGGACCTACTGAAGAAGGATTACATCTTGAGCCAACACACCGGCAGTGGCCCTCCTGCCAAACCACTATACCTCAGGCCCTGGGAGGAGAAGGTGCGGGCCATCCTACCACCAGTGAGCGTATATGGACTAGAAAACATCCCAGAGCCTGGTGAGTACACAACCAATATACCCAATATTGTGTGACAATACACACACATCACTGTCAAGGGGATAGTCAAACCATGCACCCTCAGCAAATCCACAGCAACAAAACCAGAATCATCCCAAGATGTGTATGTCAGTCAGATTAACACAATACATGCCATCTCATAGTGATATGTAACTGTGTCATGACATGTACAAACCCAACAACAAATAAAGATAGGCAGTGGCACAAATCTAACCAACAAACACTGTCAGATATGTAGCCACCACTACAACACCACCACACAGGGAATCCCACAGAAAGGAAGTGTATGCTGGTCAAGTCAGTGTAGCCAATAGCATCATGGGAGTTGTAGTCACAGATATTGCCCACCATCACAATACGCCCATCAACACCACTCTGAACCATGCTCACATCACAGGGAGTGGAAAACAACTGACAAGATGGCTGACACTGGCTACTGCTGTGGGGAGCACAAGGCCCTGCTGGGAACTGGGCACCAACAAACAGCAGGACACCACTGACTGACATCCTGAAAGACAACTTGCACTCCCTGCAATGGAAGCACGTTCCATGGTGGGATATCTGGCTGGGTGGGAAGGAGGACTGACAGCTATGACCATAGTTACCAGCAGCTCTTCCCACACACACCCCTAACACAAACTACACACAACTCACCTGGGAAAATGCATTGCCTCACACTAAAATTAATTATCCCACAAAGAACCACCACCCTGGGTCATGCTGTGGGAAGCACAGTGACACACATGGAACTTGTAGCCAAACAAACGCCAGGACAACACTGTCAGCCATCCATTCAGCACAGGCACACTACCCCACAGGGAAGCAGAGTGAGAAGGAAGGAAGTATGCGCAAGCTGGGAAGGGGGGTGGAGGCAATAGCATGATGGGAGTGGTAGTCACAGCTCAACATCCCCCCACCCACATGGCCCAGCAAGCTCACACTGAAGCATGCACACCTCACATGGAGTGAAAAGCCACTTCAAAGATGTCTGAGACTGGTGCTCTGCTGTGGGGAGCACAAGGCCATGCTGGGAACTGGCCACCAACCAACAGCAGGACACCACTGTCAGCCATCTTGCCATTCCTGTCACACCCACACACAGTGAAGTACACTCAAAAGGAAGGAAGTATGGGCATGCTGGGCAGGGGGGTGGAGACAATAGCATGATGGGAGTTGTAGTCACAGCTCAACATCCCCCACCCACATGGCCCAGCAAGCTCACACTGAAGCATGCACACCTCACAGGCAGTGAAAAGCCACTTCAAAGATGTCTGACACTGGTGCACTGTTGTGGAGAGCACAAGGCCCTGATGGGAACTGGCCACCAACCAACAGCAGGACACCACTGACTGACATCCTGAGAGTCAACCTGCACCCACTGCAAGGGTGGCATGCTTCATGGTGGGATAACTGGGCTGGAGGGAGAAGGATATCCGGATGACAACCAAATACCACCAATGCTGGCCATGCACACACCTCAACATTCACATTGAAATGCTTCATGTTGTCAGGACAATGCGCTACACCAATATCAACAGCTGACTGTGACAACTTAGGACAATGCAATGTACAGGCCCGCATCCAGAGGTACAGTCACAACTGTCAGGTGTTTGAACCATTGATGCCTGTAGAAACATTACATACATTGTGTGTCTCTTCCAAATACAGGTGATGATGGGGACACAGCAGCAGACGCTGAGGAGTCCCTGTCCCAGGCTCCGGGGGACACTGAGCCCACTGGTGTGGAACAGCCTCTGCCCACCTCGGATGACGAAGACCTACCTGGCACCTCCGCAGTGAGTCATCATGCAGCACCAGCAGGACCACCAGCTGCACCCCCTGCACCCACCCCTCCAACAACTGCCAACACACAGACCACCCCTGCCGACACGGACAGACCAAGGACCACCACCACCAACAGCACACGGACCCCGGCCCAACGTGGAGCTACGGACACCAACACCAGCAACAACCCCCAAGGGGGCCCAGGGTCACCTGTGCGTGCCACCGCAGGTCCTTCACGTGTCGCCAGGGGCGGTGGGAGGGGTGGTAGACATAGGTCGCTGCTTGCAGAGGGGTCTGGACTGCATGATGACCCACAACTGGTACGCATAGCTGATGCGTACCAGACTAGCACCGGAGAGTTCAGCCAAGTAGTGGGGATCCTCAGGGACATTCAACAGCAGCAGGCTGCCCATCATGCCCGCTTGGACTTACACATGTCCCGCATGGAGTCCAAGTGGGACACATTGCAAGAACAGACGGCGGTGCATAGGGACATATTACAATGCCTCCGCCAGATTTGCACCAACATGTCAACACCTCCCTGTGTGCCCACAACATCTGGTGCTGCAACAACTGCAACTGCCACAGGGAGGGAGGATGACTCTGGCGGAGAGTCCCCTGCACCGCAGCAGCCTGCACTTGAGGGTCCCCCCAAAGAAGAGGGGTCGTCCGAGGAAGGACAACTGAGAGGCTGATGGCCATGTACAACCCCCAGGAAGCCAACACCTGTTCTGGAAAATCACCTTTGTGCGCAAACTCTTCACCCTGTCGAATGCAACACAACTCTCCCACATGACATGGGGAGCTCAAGTTGGACCAATGTATCAGATGACTGTGGACTTTACTCAGGACATTTCTGCTATCAGGACTTCCAAATCATCTAGGAACTTTGGATTACAATCACAATGTACGGCACCCACCATCCTGTGCACTAAACTCACACATGTATGTCAATAAACTCACTAATACACCATACTTGCCGCTGTTGTGATTCCAACGTTGTTTCTGAAGTCGAGATGATGATCTGTGAAATGACACTGTGCATGCTAACTGCTACAGCAAGTACAACACCGGCATGTGAGTCATGGCGACATGACACATATGAGGGAGACACACCACCAGGACTACACAACACATACACACCAGGGCCATCTAACTCATCCCCTACACTGATGTTGCCAGGAAATATGGTGCAATGCACAGACCCAATAATTATTCACAGTCTGTGTTAACTAGCCCACTGGTGCAGTAAGCAAATGTCAGTCAGATGTGTGACCACAGACAACGCACATCACAAAGTGAAGCACAGGTTTATTACACATTTGCAACATGTTGTAACTACCACAGATGCAAGGTAATCCCACCTGGCAGTGGGCACACAGTCAACAAGTGTAGAAGAAAGGAAGTCCATGGGTGTGGCGCACATCACCTGTAGGGAAACAACAGCTACCACCCTGGTAGTTAATTCACGGTGTCGGGGGATCACAGTTGACCAAACAACTCTGAAAGTACCCTGTGAAGGACAGAAATGACACACAGTCAAAAGCACTGAAGAACAGGACAGAACTGCAATACTCATGCCCAATACATGTCACAAGATACCCACCCAGAACCAAGTTAGCATGTCAACACTGTTGTGGAGTACAGACTACCTGTAAGGACACATCGCTGCACGCATACAGTCAAGTAGCACATGGACACACTCAAACAGCACCAGAGCACCACCAACACATATCATGCAAACTCACATCATTGACATAACATCCCTGGATACTCACATTCAGCTGAAGAAGTTGGTGATGAGCTGTGTGCGGACATCACCTCTCATCATCATCATCACTGGCATTGTGGTCCAGCCCAGGAACCTCCACAGGTGGCGGATGTTGGTCATCGTCATCCAGGATGAGAGGCAACTCCTTCCGCACTGCCAGGTTGTGTACCATGCAGCAGACGATGACAATCTTGCACACCTTTGCTGGGGCATATGGGAGGGCCCCTCCTGTCTTATCTAGGCAGCGGAAGCGGCTCTTCAGGAGACCAAATGTCCGCTCAATCACTCTCCTGGTCCGACCATGTGCCTCATTGTAGCGCATCTGGGCTGGTGTCACAGGGTTCCTGAGGGGCGTCAGCAACCACGGCATGTTGGGGTATCCGGAGTCACCTACATACAGACAATTGCACATTAGCTGATTTGGAAAAGAGGGTGGAACACTACATTGCAGAACACACACAACGGTACAAAGTCAGTACACACCAACAAGCCAGGCACGCTGGTTCCGCATCTGTGACATCATCCTCGGGATGCGACTACTCCTCATCACGTAGGCATCGTGTGCAGAACCGGGGAAACGGGCACAGACGTGTGAGATGCTCATATCTGCAAGACATACCACCAGTGCATTGACCGAATGGTAGTGTTTGCGGTTCCTGTATGCCTGCTCTTGGGCCTGTGGTGGTACCAAAGCCACATGTGTCCCATCAATGGAGCCAATGACATGCGGCATCCTCCCCAGGGCATAGAAGTCACTCTTCACGTCAGTGAGTTGTTGAAGTCTAGGGAAATAGATGTACTGGTTCAGGTATCTCAACATAGCCTCCAAAACATCGCGGAGCACACGGCTGAACATGGTCTGTGACATCCCACCAGCAGACGCCACAGTGTGTTGAAAGGTACCGGTGGCAAAGAAGTGTAGGGCTGCCATCACCTTCACCTTGGGGGTCAGCGCTGTAGGGTATGTCCGGCCAGGTTGCAAATGTGGGGCCAACCGCACCGTCAATTCCTCAATCAGTGGCCTGGTGAAGCGGTACCGTCGGATGCAGTCCCGTTCAACCATTGTTGCAAGGTCAGGGAATGGCCGATGGACAGCTGGTGCCCTGCAGTGCATAGGTGAAGAAAGAAAGATTGTCAGTCACCCCACATATGTGGCATAGACCAGACTCAATATCACATGATACATCATTACGAGACACAAGTACATGATGCGTGTGCCGTTCCGTAAGGACATGTATGGCACCTACATGGCTAACATCTAACATCACAGTTCAACATGTGTCCTCAACAAGTCCCAGGTTGTGCTATGGGATATCATTAGGCTGTGTCACAGTACCCATGTACTGCTGTCACGTTCCAAACACACACCACAGTGACATGTGAGGACAGATGTGCCCCAGGCATCACAGCTCATCGACAGGTAGATTCCCAGGGACCCTGTATTGCCACATGGACACTGGCATGACATGGTGCATCATGAATACACCACAGCTAAACAACCATGACCCCCACAGGTAGTGGTCCCTGTTGCCTCGGCAGGACAGACATGGACGTCTGTGACACACACACGCACAACATCAAAGTCCATGCACAAACAACGTGGATGTGGAGACTGTCTCCCATTGTGCACATGGAATCAGAGACATTGTAAACACAACATGCACACAGACTGTGGAGGGCCATCACAATTGTGGCAATGGGTCACCCTGGGACGTACATACCGTCCCACATGGGACTCAGGGGGTATGTGACATGACATACACATACACAACCGTGAAATGTGACCATGCCACATGCCCTGAAATGAACAGTTGCACACCACAGTGTTCATGTGCACAACACACCAAGGATTCTGTCCCCATGAACACGTGCACAGCCTGGGAGTGGCTGCCCCCAAGTGCCACCCAAAAAACAACATGTTGACCCCCATACACGGAACAGGTAATGCAGCCTTACATGCCTTAGGACACAGTGTGGTCAGGCTGTGGTGTTGTAGGTGTGCCTCTCACTCCCTGGGAAGTATATGTGGCTGGCATATGTTCACCTGTGACAGGCATGGTGACATATGCCAGTGACTTGTACAGGGACGCGTTGTACAGCAATGGACCGATTTGTGTGCACGCATTGGCCATTGCATACAATGTGAGCGGGTACGCGTTGTATTCGCAATACGCGTTGTACAGCAATGGACCGATCGGTGCGCACACATTGGCAATGGCCTGGCCTGGCAACGGACGCGTTTTCAAATCTTTAACGAGTCTGATGCTGTGAATTCAGTTGGTCACCCACAACAATGTTGCAAATTCATGGGTGTCATGAAGTTGAACTTTGAAGGATGCTGTGGGCGTGTGTAAGTGGTGCAATTCCATGGATTGGCCAGATTCAGAAGATGCAAATGACTTGGACCTATCACTTTGGACACATGGGACAGTATCTGCCTCTGCAGCACACATATAATGCTGGCTGTTCCCCTGAGAGCTCACTTGCCTGCACTACATGCTCCAGGACGACATCTGCCACCACCACTGCTGCTGTATCTGCACCCTCTGGATCCTGCAATGGCACGTACTGTGGATAGAGCCCCAGCCTTCAGCACTGAGGAGAACCAGGCCCTGCTGGACAGCCTCCTTCCACAGTACAGCAAGCTGTATGGGAAAGCAGGGGAGCAGGTGAGTGTGCTGTCCACTGCCTTACTAAATGTGCATGTTGTCTGACTAGCAAGACTTACAGTCTGCACGCCACTGGCTAGCAGGCTCACTGAGTAGTTGTCACCCCCCATAGTGTGTAGTTACATGCACTGAACAGGTATAGTGCAGTGACAGTGCATTTAAACAAGGTTTTACTTCCCAGGCAATGATACCATGTAGTAACTGCTGGCAAACTGTCCATAGCCATCGTTGCACTGCCTGTGTACATCATGTGCCCCTGTGATTGAGACATGTATATCCAACTGTGTAATGCACGGATATGTTGAATGTGTAGTAATGGCATTTTCACTTTGTCATCCTCACAGGTTGATGCCCACCAGAAGCAGCAGATATGGCTGACCATCGTCCGGGCAGTGAGATCCGTGGGGGTCTACAAGCGCCGGATCCGCAACTGCCAGAAGAGGTGGCAGGACCTTCGGGGCTGGACCCGGAGGATCGCACGGGTCCAGCTGAAGCTGTCGCCTCCTCGCAGGAGGGGCGGACACCGGACCCTGACCCCCACATGCTCAGGATCCTGGCGGTGGTCTTCCCTGATCTGGATGGGCAGCTGAAGGCCAGAGAGCAGCAAGGAGGGGGTGAGTCCATGACTGCATTGTGAACTTTGTCTGCCATGCTATGTGCCCTCCTCTGGGCTGGTTAAACTTCCACAGTACATCAGTCATGTGGTCCAGGACCCATGTCCCTCAATTGTGCACTGCCCACTCCTCATCTGATACCCAGGTGTGGCCCTTACAGTCAGGGAATTGTGTCACTTGGGTACTGTGTCCTTGCATTTTGCTTAGCTCAAGGTGGGGGACAGCATTTGTTCCCCTAACTCTGTGGTGGGCATCATGGGTGGGTCCATTGCTTACACAATGCCTGTGTTCTGACATGTAATCTGCGTGTTACTTTGATATGTGGTCCAATTGCTGAGCTGATCCACCACATGTGCCTGGGGTATCTGGCACACACCCATGCTGCGGGTGGGAACAATGTTTGGGCCCCAGGAGTGTGTATATTACGTGTGTCACACATACTTAGCCACCTGCCTACTGTCCAGGGCTCATCCCTCATTCACGTGGGGCAGGACAGTCATGCCTACTCCAGGCCATACAATACACTCTGTACTCCCACTCACGTGTATCAGCTGACACGTTGTGCTCAGTGATATGTCCCCTCAGGTGTCTGCCTCTGTGTCAGTGTGCTGTGACTTCGTTGTCAGGACTACTGGGGTGTTTCTCGGTTGGGGCTCAGCATGCCACCGGAGATGTGACCATAGGAGACGATACTTGTGTGACACATAGGTGTTTGATCACCTGACCGTGCAGACTGGGGTATGCGAATGTGAAGTTCAGGCAGCTGTTTCCCATTCACAGCAGATTGTGAGGTGCTCAGGTTCCGAGGGTTGTGTTACAGGTCTCCCATATGTCCAATTGGTATGACGTGGACAGATAAGGGTTCAGATGATGTGGTGTGTGGGGGATGTACATGTGCACTTGTTCAGCTCCAGGACTTGCATTCCCCATGACCTACTATTGTGACACAGTGCAGACTGTTTTTGTCTGGCTGCCCTGCCCATGTGACTGGAGACAGTGATGTATGACTTAGCAGGCATGCCTGTGCCATGGCATGAAACTTCCTATGAGTGATCCTGCAGGGGAGTGACATGTGCTACATGCACACCATTGTGGCAATGACTATCAGGACATGGGTGCATCATGGTGTCTGTCGCTGGTATGCATCACATGCATTTCAAAATTGACTCTGGGCATCCCTTTATCCGGACACCTGTACTGACTCAGTGGCAAGAGTTGTGATGTGTGCATGTTCACATGCTTCACCGTGTTCTCTGCACTGTCCAACTACTGTGTAGGTGGTGCATGTGTCCACACTGGGGTATTGCCATCCGACAGACACCAGACAGATGGGTGCAAGGCCAGGAGGGATGTGAGTGCCATGGTTGACCATCAGACTGACAATTGGCTTCCCCTACTCTGTTTGGGCACTTTTGGCAATGTTCAACTAAGGATGCCAGGGCTTGCTCTGTAATGTGCTGTACTTACTGTGGTGTGTGCGTTCGGTGCAGGTGACTGATGTCTGTCTGTTTCCCTATTGTTTGCAGATACATCCACGGCCACAGGAGGGGACAGCTCCACGGACCAGGAGGAGCCGCAGAGCCAGACTGGGTCAGCAGCCGAGGAGTGGTCGGAGGGACCCAGTGGCACGGAGGGCGAGGGGAGCCACACCGAGGAGTCCTCAGCACCATCCACCTCAGCTGAGGACCACAGCAGCTCGGAGGATGACTCCCTTGTGGAGGCGGGTGTCAGCAGCCACCACACCCCAGCTAGTGTTGCTGTCCCCGCCACCACCACCACCACCACCGCCCTCCCATCGGCTCCCATTCCCGAGGTCCGTGGAGGCTCCCATGTTCGGGAGCGTGTCTCCTTCGTGCCAGGCACCGCACCCCCTGCCCCTGTGTCCCCTGCTGCCCTGAGTGAGGAGTCTGTGTACCTCCTTCGCCAGCTCCATGTAGGGCAGACAGCGATGCTGAGTGTCCTCCATGCACACACCACTCTGTTGACTCAGCTGGTGTCGTTCATGGAGGGCATCTCATCGGGCATGTCTGCCCTACAGAGGGGCAATAGGTCCATGGACTCCTCCCTGACGGCAGCAGTGTCCCTCCTCCAACAGTCCCTCACCCCTCCTACCTCTGCCCCATCCACACTCCCCAGCACCTTACCTGTCCCAAGCACACACACACCGGCACAGGCACACACCAGCACAGACACAGGCAGCACACAGACACACATGCCAAAATCCAGACGCACACGCACGCACAGTCAGGGGACTGAAACCACACTCACAGGGGATGGGGCCCAGGCACACACACACGCATCCACGGGCACTGCGCAGTCCTCAGTTACCTCTCCCTCCAAGCCCCTTCCCTTGCCTCACCTGCAACCCCAAAGACACAGCGGCTCTTCCTCAGTGACCTCGGCCTCTTCCTCTCAAATCCAGCTGATACAGCATTCAAGGGGAAGAGGAAGCCCACCCACACAGAGGGGAGTGCCCCTCGCCCCCGGACACCCTCCCCCAGGCACAGACAGACTGACGCCCCCATCCGCAAGTCCCCCCGGACCCAGAAGAGCAAGACCCCGCCGCCGCCCTGCAGCTCAAGCACCAAGTCTCCTTCCTCCATCCCTCAGGCCCCCACTCCACAGGTGCCCCCACCACACCCTGCCCCAGGTTCCCCCACCCACAGATACACCATCCCCAAAATGATCCGGCCTTCTCCCCCTGCCACTTGCTCTTCCGGCACCACACCCCCGCTGCGCATGTCTGTGCCACTGGTGTGGAGACGGTGTCCTCCCCTCTGTCCTGCCCACCTTACCTGAACCCCATTCTCCTCCCCTGGAGGTAGGCACTGCAGTGGAGTCCACTTCCACCCCGTCTGACTTGGGCACTGCAGTGGGGAACCTGTCCACTCCATCTGCACGGCCCACTGCAGTCGTGCCGGCACCCACACCATCTGAGTCATGCCCCCCAGTTGTGCCGGCACACACCATGTCAGACACCTCCACTGCAGTTGTCAGTGGCTCTCCAGCACCCACCACCCCTTCCCTGCCTCCTTCTGGTGAGCCCTGATCCTGTCCCTGCGGTGCCTGGCCTGCCCCCCGTATGCCCCTCCGAGGGGATTGTCCCTGGTGTGTAGCAGTGCAGGCATGCGTAGGGTGACATCTGCCACTGTCACCCTGTTTTGACTTTCAGAATGGACTGGCCATTGGCCTTTGTTTCTTTTTTTCTGGACTTTAACTTTTGAACCCACATATGCTGAATAAAGCTACTTTCTGTTCTCTAGTGGTTTTGCTTCTGATGTACATGATGTTGATGATGCTAACCGTGCCCTTGCTGCAGTGATGGTGATTTTTGGTCTCATGAAAATGAAGTGATACTGTGCAGGAACCCATGTGGTCCACGGGTAATGTGTCCTATCCTGTAGTGTATCCATGTCATCCTTAGCAGCATATGAGGGTGTCATGTTTTCAATATTTGGCAATGGGATTTCCTACTTACATTTGCAATATCACATCTGTGGCTTACACCCCTGCACATCTGTTGTGCTTGCCATTGTTCAATTAGTCTACTTCCCTGACCGTGTGGCCATCTCCACTGGACATGCAAGTTTGGGCATCAATGGGGAAGGACTCATCTGTGTTGTCAGTGCAACTTGCTATACATGTGTGTTGGATCTGTGCTGATGATTTCGTTGACACTCCCATGACCAGGCTGATATGACGGGAGCCTTCATTTCGTGCTAATTGTTGACTGTGTGACCAAGTGTTCTGCTGACATGATGGAGCCCTACTGAGGCAACATATGGCACAGCTTTCCTCACACAGGAGTGGAGTCCCCTCATGGCAGTGTGTAATCCTGTGACATTGCCTGAGCCCAAGGTGTGTGTTGTGTGAGCATGTCTGTGTGTGTTCACTTCCATTTTGCTGTGCATGCTGGGATCCCTGGTGATGTTCCTGTTTGTGATGCTTGCTGAGTTGACCTATGTTCCCCCAAAGTCTTCTCCCTGGGTTCTCTGTGATGTGGGTGCATGGCACATTACTGGTCATCAGGGTGTCACCCATAGGTGTGTTTGCTGTCAGGGCTGAGTTTGTGGGCAAACGCAGATGGGACACAGTCAGGATTCCCCTTGGCACTTGTTGTTTACACCTGTCATGTAATTTCCAGTTTGTGTTAGCTTTCAGTGATTGTTACACGTTGTGTGTGTGACTGCTGGCACTCCTCAGGGTCAGGGCTGCAATGTTGGTAGTTGTCTATGTGTGTTCTTTGTGGGTGACCTTGGCTTCTTCATTGGTGTGGGACTGTGGCTGGGATCCCATTGGTTGGTGTGGTATTGCCGTCATGTCCATGTACAGCGTAGTGTGCAGTGTGTCAGACATTCAGGAGTCTTGTTGAGTGGCCATGTGTGATGTGTTTCTGCACCTTAGTTCCCACCATCCCCCATGGGATTGTCATGGGTGCATGTGCAATGTCACCAGTGCATGTGAGCTTCACTGCTGCACATTGTTGGAGGTCGAGGTGTGTGGTGTTGAGTGTGTGCAGATGAGAGTTGTTGCCCGGCTAGACCCCTGCCTCCATGTTGGCCTTGGCTTACTGGCTGTGCTGATTGATTTGTGCTTGTGTAGGTGTGATGGTAGTTTGTTGATCAGGACACATGACTGTGGTTCACAGTGTGAACGACATCTAGCTTTGTCATCACAGTGGGATTGTCCTGCAGCCCAGGGTCACCACATTGTGGGGACCCTGGGGGTAGTGCTGTGGTGTGTCTGTGTCTTGCTGTGTCAGTTGCTGTTCCTACATGCTTGTGTGACATGTGTGATTTGTGCTCCCTCTCATCTAACAATGCCTGATTGCCCACATAGGGGATTTGGATCCATGAGTTGCCTTTGTGTGGCACTGTATGCACATCTGTGTAATTGGTATTCAGGCCTCATCATGTGTTGTGTGGTTGCCTGGGGACACTGGCACCCCCCTCACCTGTTGTGTTTGATGTGCAGTGTGGGGCTGCCTGTTTGTGTTTGTGCATCTGCACCACTGCATTGGCATATCTTTAGTGTGCCATTGGCTGTATGTTGTTTGGTGGGTTTCCCCTGCTGTCCCTGGGACTCCTAGGTCATCAGTCAGCACAATGATCATGGTTTGTATGTCCCATTGCTGCCATGGTATGGTATTTGTTCACCTCACATCTACAGTCTCCACAGGATATCTCCATTTGTGTGCCCATTGGTGCAAATATGTGGGTCTGCATTATGATGGTCACTTCTGTCATTGTGTCATTGATGAATGTTGACAGTGTCAGCCCCCATGGGTGATGTTTGTCTGCACATGGCCAAAGGTATGTCTTCTTTGCACTGCACTGTTTGCCTCCCCCAATCTATGTTGCTATGGGACACAAGCACTACTTTGCCACTGATGTGTTTGTTGTTCTGTGACCAGGAATCATCCATGCAGTTTGGCAGTTGCAGCTTTTTCAATGTCAACACTTACATTTTGGTCACTGTGATGATGGGGGTTTAGACCCCATTGCCACAATGTTCAAAATGTGCTTCAGCTATGGACCCCACACTTACATTTTGGTCACTGTGATGATGGGGGCTTAGACCCCATTGCCACAATGTTCAAAATGTGCTTCAGCTATGGACCCCACACTTGCATTTTGGTCACTGTGATGATGGGGGCTTAGACCCCATTGCCACAATGTTCAAAATGTGCTTCAGCTATGGACCCCACACTTACATTTTGGTCACTGTGATGATGGGGGCTTAGACCCCATTGCCACAATGTTCAAAATGTGCTTCAGCTATGGACCCCACACTTACATTTTGGTCACTGTGATGATGGGGGTTTAGACCCCATTGCCACAATGTTCAAGATGTGCTTCAGCTATGGACCCCACACTTACCTTTTGGTCACTGTGATGATGGGGGTTGGACCCCATTGCCACAGTGGTCATGGTCTGCTTGCATTGTGGAGGCCACACACATTTATGTGTGACACATGTGATAGGGGGTCACATTGTATGTTCAAAGTCATGTTCAGTGTTGTAGACATTTGACACAGTCTACACACGCTTGTCATGGTGTTGGGGGGATGTCTTTTTCTTGCACTCCTTAGGTTGTAGTGTGCTGGTTGTGTCATGCATTGTCCATCCTATGCGTGGGGGTGGTGTTGGTGGTAGGCATCCAGCCCCCCATGGGTAGGGGTGGTAGTAGTGATAGGCATCCAGCCTCCCATGGGTAGGGGTGGTAGTAGTGGTAGGCATCCAGCCCCCCATGGGTAGGGGTGGAAGTAGTAGTAGGCATCCAGCCCCCCATGGGTAGGGGTGGTAGTAGTGGTAGGCATCCAGCCCCCCATGGGTAGGGGTGGTAGTAGTGACAGGCATCCAGCCCCCCATGGGTAGGGGTGGTAGTAGTGGTAGGCATCCAGCCCCCCATGGGTAGGGGTGGTAGTAGTAGTAGGCATCCAGCCCCCCATGGGTAGGGGTGGTGGTAGTGGTAGGCATCCAGCCCCCCTGAGTAGGGGTGGTAGAAGTGACAGGCATCCAGCCCCCCATGGGTAGGGGTGGTGGTAGTGGTAGGCATCCAGCCCCCCCTGAGTAGGGGTGGTAGTAGTGACAGGCATCCAGCCCCCCATGGGTAGGGGTGGTGGTAGTGGTAGGCATCCAGCCCCCCATGGGTAGGGGTGGTAGTAGTAGTAGGCATCCAGCCCCTCCTGAGTAGGGGTGGTAGTAGTGGTAGGCATCTAGCACCCCCTGGGTAGGGGTGGTAGTAGTGGTAGGCATCTAGCACCCCCTGGGTAGGGGTGGTAGTAGTGGTAGGCATCCAGCCCCCCATGGGTAGGGGTGGAAGTAGTGACAGGCATCCAGCCCCCCATGGGTAGGGGTGGTAGTAGTGGTAGGCATCCAGCCCCCCATGGGTAGGGGTGGTAGTAGTGACAGGCATCCAGCCCCCCATGGGTAGGGGTGGTAGTAGTGGTAGACATCTAGCACCCCCTGGGTAGGGGTGGTAGTAGTGGTAGGCATCCAGCCCCCCCTGAGTAGGGGTGGTAGTAGTGACAGGCATCCAGCCCCCCATGGGTAGGGGTGGTAGTAGTGGTAGGCATCCAGCCCCCCATGGGTAGGGGTGGTAGTAGTGACAGGCATCCAGCCCCCCATGGGTAGGGGTGGTAGTAGTGGTAGACATCTAGCACTCCCTGGGTAGGGGTGGTAGTAGTGACAGGCATCCAGCCCCCCCTGAGAAGGGGTGGTAGTAGTGACAGGCATCCAGCCCCCCATGGGTAGGGGTGGTAGTAGTGGTAGGCATCCAGCCCCCCATGGGTAGGGGTGGTAGTAGTGACAGGCATCCAGCCCCCCATGGGTAGGGGTGGTAGTAGTGGTAGACATCTAGCACCCCCTGGGTAGGGGTTGTAGTAGTGACAGGCATCCAGCCCCCCATGGGTAGGGGTGATAGTAGTGATAGGCATTCAGCCCCCCATGGGTAGGGGTGGTAGTAGTAGTAGGCATCCAGCCCCCCTGAGTAGGGGTGGTAGTAGTGGTAGGCATCTAGCACCCCCTGGGTAGGGGTGGTAGTAGTGATAGGCATCTAGCACCCCCTGGGTAGGGGTGGTAGTAGTGGTAGGCATCCAGCCCCCCATGGGTAGGGGTGGTAGTAGTGGTAGGCATCTAGCACCCCTGGGTAGGGGTGGTAGTAGTGGTAGGCATCCAGCCCCCTGGGTAGGGGTGGTAGTAGTGACAGGCATCCAGCCCCCCATGGGTAGGGGTGGTAGTAGTGGTAGGCATCTAGCACCCCCTGGGTAGGGGTGGTGGTAGTGACAGGCATCCAGCCCCCCATGGGTAGGGGTGGTAGTAGTGATAGGCATTCAGCCCCCCATGGGTAGGGGTGGTAGTAGTAGTAGGCATCCAGCCCCCCTTGAGTAGGGGTGGTAGTAGTGGTAGGCATCTAGCACCCCCTGGGTAGGGGTGGTAGTAGTGGTAGGCATCTAGCACCCCCTGGGTAGGGGTGGTGGTAGTGGTAGGCATCCAGCCCCCCTGAGTAGGGGTGGTAGTAGTGACAGGCATCCAGCCCCCCATGGGTAGGGGTGGTAGGCATCCAGCCCCCCATGGGTAGGGGTGGTAGTAGTGGTAGGCATCTAGCACCCCCTGGGTAGGGGTGGTAGTAGTGACAGGCATCCAGCCCCCCATGGGTAGGGGTGGTAGTAGTGGTAGGCATCTAGCACCCCCTGAGTAGGGGTGGTAGTGGTGGTGGGCATCGGGCCCCCCATGGGTAGGGGTGGTGTTTGTGGTTGGCATCCAGGCCCCTATGTGTGTATGTGGCATTGGTGATAGCCATCCCGCCCCTATGCTGCTGCTGTTGCTGGTGTAAGTAATTTCTGCATCCCTATGTGTGTGTGTTATATGTCGGGTACGTGTGGTTTGTTTGTGTGGTGGGTGTCTGACTTACCTTCTGCGCCGTACGCGTCCGTACCAGTTCCGGTAATAGATGTAGAGTATTGGTAGGATCGGCGCGATGGGATTCATGGTTCGTTCGTCTCGTTCGTCTTTCTCTTTGCTTCGCCTTGTCCTCGTCGCTGGCTTGTTCGTCTCGTAGCCGTGGATCGTCTTGTGGCGCAAATCGGAGCTTATGTGCGCCTCTCCCGGATGCTTTGACGTGCCGTGCGTAGCGACGGGTTCGGCACGTACGAAAGGCGCATCGTACTAGTCCGGCCGGACGGGGCTGCATTTGGGCTTCCGTGCGACTCAATTCTGCGTTTCCGGATCCGCATCGGTCGGAGAACAGGAGCTGGATTGGGTGAGTGCGACTGGGTCGGGATTTGGGCAGTTATGCGCATCGTACTTGCTCGTTCGGACGTATGTGCGAATCGGTCGGGAAACACGCATTCGCCTGGTTTTTTTCCCAGGTGAATGGTGTTAGGTGCGCCTCCGACCGGGATCGGAATCGACCCCATAGCTGTGGCCTGGAAGTCAGGAAAAGGCTGGAGCTGAATGAGGTAGTTTTCCAAATGCATAGCAGTTAAAATAGGGTGTTTTGTTTTTTAAAGATATATATCATTGGATGCTGATAGCATGTAAGTGAATGACATTAGGCAGTGTATTGGATGCATAAGCAAGAAGTCCTATTATTGGCTGTTGTTTAAAAAAATAAATGTAATACAGACATGGAGATGCTTTTGAATCTGTAGAGTAAATCACACCTGCTGTATCTTATTTGAAAGTAGAATGGTCCTTCTGAAAAAAAGAATTTATGAAAAGAATAAATTCAACTGCATTATTACTTATGGTTTAAAGTGTTTTGAATAGGATCACTCCACTCATCTGGAAAATAAGCTGTGCACTGAGGGGACGTCTCCCGTAGAGGGACGCTTTCATGATAAGATCTTACTACCAAATTAATCAATGCCCCTTTATTTCATTGTGTAGTTTATAGAAAAATAACAGTATAGTATTTTTGAAAGTTACAAAAAGGAATGTATTTAAAACTAAGAATGGTTTAACTGTCTAAGCATCATGTGCAGAATAGACACATCTTTGTTTTTTGCATTCTGGGAGTTGTAGTACTTTTAGTCACATTATTAAACAGGAGTAGTGTAGTCACAAATAAAAGATAAGAAAATGTTCTGCGCCTGTATATCAATCAATCAATCAATCAATTATGGAATTGTGAAATGCACTACTCACCGGTAGCGGTCTCAAGGTGCTGGGGGGGTGCAGCTCCAGACAGTCGAAGAGCTAGGTCTTGAGGGTGTTCCTGAAGATGTGAAGAGTGGGGGCATGTCTGATGTTGATTGGAAGCTCATTCCAGGTATTTGCTGCGATGTAGGAGAAGTCTCTTCCACCCGTTCTGGCTCTGTGGATGCGTGGGGTTTCGGTGAGGGCGAGGTCGGCAGATTGGAGGTTTCTCTTGGGTATGTGGAAGGAGATTCTTTTGTGTAGATATTGGAGGCCGGTGTTGTGGAGGCATTTGTAGGCATGGGTGAATATCTTAAAGGTTACTCTTTTCTCGACGGGGAGCCAGTGGAGGTCTCACAGGTGTTGTGTTATGTATTCGTGTCGAGGGATGCCGAGGACGAGTCTGGCTGCAGTGTTCTGTATGGTCTGGAGCTTGTGGAGCAGAGATTTGTTGATCCCGGCATAGAAGGCGTTTCCATAGTCCAGTCTGCTGGTTATGAGTGTGTGGGTGATGGTCTTTCTTGATTCAGGGGATTCATTTGAAGGTAGGTCTTGTGGAGGATGTGGAGGGTGTTGAAGCAGGTGGAGGCGATGGCATTAATCTGTTGGGTCATGGTGAGGGAGGAGTCGAGAATGATGCCGAGGTTCTGGGCATGGTCCGTGGGGGTGGGGAGGCTGCCAAGGGCGGTGGGCCACCAGCTGTTGTCCCAGGCAGAGGGGGAGGGTCCAAGGATGAGGACTTCTGTCTTCTCTGAGTTAAGCTTCATGCAGCTGCTGCTCATCCATGATGTGACATCCTTCATTCCTTCCTGGAAGCTGAGTCTGGTGGTGGGGGGGCCTTAGTGAGGGAGAGGATGAGCTGGGTGTCGTCGGTGTAGGATACTATGCTGAGTCCATGCTGTCTGATGATGGTGGCGAGGGGGGCCATGTAGATGTTGAAGAATGTGGGGCTGAGTGATGATCCTTGGGGTACTCCGCAGTTGATCTCTGTGGGTTCGGAGAGGAAGGGCGGAAGTCTGGTTCTTTGGGTTCTGCCGCTGAGGAACGAGCGGAGCCAGTTGAGGGCGGTTCCCTGTATGCCTGCGTCATGGAGTCTGGTGGTGAGAGTGCAGCGGGAGACAGTGTCAAATGCTTAGGAGCGGTCAAGTAGGATCAGGGCCACGATGTGCCTAGGTCGAAGAGGGTGAGGATGTTGTCTGTGGCGGTGAGTAGGTCGGTCTCGGTGCTCTGGTTGCTGCAGAATCCGGATTGGAAGGGCTCAACGATGGAGTACTCTTCGATGAATTTTGCTAGTTGGCCATTGACGATCTTCTCGAAGACTTTGGCTGTGAAAGGGAGGAGAGAGATGGGTCGGTAGTTCTTGAGGTCCGTCAGATCTGCACAGGGCTTCTTGAGGAGGGGCTTGACTTCTGCGCATTTCTAGTCGTCTGGGAATGTGCCGGCTTCGAAGATGGCATTGATGGTGTGTCGTAGCTCAGGTGCAATGGTGGCGGTGGCTCTGTGGAAGATGTGTGGAGGGTAGGGGTATGTGGGGGCTCATGAGTGAATGCCTTTCATGGTCGATGCAGTGTTTTCAGTGGTATTTGAATCATAAAGCATTAATACTTATTAGGTATGTATTAGGAAGTGTTTGTTAATGTGGTTTTTAACTCATATGGCCGATTTGTATATGCTTAGATGGTGAGATATGAGTTTTGTTGTTGCAGATAGTTATATATATGTTGGGACTCTTGAGTTTAGTTAAAGATGCAGAGAATATATATTTTTGGAAAGATAGATTGAAGCTGTATATCTATTATGAAATCACATATATTTACATGGTGATCTATGTTTTTCAAGGCTGATTAAAAGGCATGTACATGGTACAGGTGATGTATTTCTTTAAACATGCAATGTTTAAAATTTAGGAGGGTTAATATTGCAGAATTTCTCTTGAGACTTCTTGTGCTAGGTTCACTTAGTGTGTAACTTTTCTTTGAGAAATGCTGAATATATGTCTTAAAGACACAAGAAATATTTAAGAAATGATGTAGGTATGCCATTAAGAAATGGTTTTGAGCTTTGAAAAAGTAAAACATTGTTGTTTTCTGTTTTAGAAACTTACTGATGCATGTACACATTGAGTAACAGAGCAGTGTATGCTCCTAGAGAGCCATGTATCCAAATACATTTCAAGTGTGATATCTAGACTTCACTCCCATATAGCTCAGTAGAAAAGGATAGATACACTAAAAGAGGTAGTTTCATACTAGCAGAAGGACTTAAACAATGAGTCAAAGATATAGTCACAACTGTTATGTATCTAAAAGCAATGGAGGTACTTTCACAGACAGCCAGGCACTCATGCAATCACCCAGCCACTACTCAGGCAGTCATCAAATCACTCATGCACTATCCACACAAGTATGCAATTACCCAGGCACTACACATGAACTCTTGTAATCACGCAGGCACTAAGAGGCCTATTAGGATGGTGGGAGGACCTGAGTCCGCCCGCCGTCCTCGCGGTGTTGGGACCGGCTGCCAGACATGCGGCGGTCCCCCACTGCAAATTAGGATGCGACCGCCACCCTAGCGGTTGCATTCCGCATTTTAACATTGCGGCGGGTGCTTACAGCAGCACCCGCCGCGATGTCAAAATCGCATGCCTGGCATTTCCCTGCACCACGTGGCTGGCACCAAGCAGTGCCTGCCACTTTGTGCAGGAAACTGCAGGGGGGTACCTTGGGTACCCCCCAAGTGCACCCTCAAACCCCCGGGGGCCCACAACAGGCCCCCAAAGCCAATCCCCGCCAGCCCTTCCATGGCGGCATCGCCGCCATGGAAGGGCCAGTATTCCACCCACATCATAATATGGTTGGCAGTGCCTGCTAGGCACCGCCACCATATTACTGGCCCAGCACCGCCTGGCCGGGCGGAAAAGCAGCGGACGGACTTTGCGTCCGCCGCAATCCCCCCCGCCATCATAATATGGTGGGGGTATTTCTCGTTATGATGGCGTAACGGTCACCACCGCCGGCTCGGCGGTGGCGATCGTTACGCCATCGTAATGAGCCCCTTATTATGTAGTCATTGGACTATGCTGGCACTACCCATGCATTTATCCAATCACCCAGGCACTAATCATTTACAAGGTTGTGCTTATGCAAGGTTGTGCCTATGCAGTCATTCAAGCACCCAGGCACAACCCATGCACTCATCCAAACACCCACTTACAACCCCTGCACTCATCGAAATACTGAGGCACAACACATGCACTCATCCAAACACTCAGGCACTACTCATGCATTCATCTAATTATGCAGGGAGTACTATTGCAGTGAACCTATGACCCATCCAGTACATATGCACTCATTCAATTAGTGAGGCAATACTATTGCACTAATACAGTCACCCCAGCAGTACACTTGCTTTCATCCAATCACTCAAGCTTTAACAATGGACTCATGCAATCACTCAGACACTAGTTATGCACTCATCTAATCAACCAGGCGCTACCCATGTATTTATCTAAACACTCAGGCACTAGCGGTTCACTCAACAAAAAATACATGGGCAACAGCCATTTACTCATCCAATCACTGAAACACTACTCATGCACTCTTCCAATCTGCCAGGTGCTCTGCATGCACTTAAACAATCATGTATGCACTATCCATACACTCTATAAATCACCTATATACTATCTATTCACTCCTGCAATCATCCAGGCACTAGAGTTGCACTCATTTAATCATCCAACCACTATATATGCATGTATTGAATTATTGAGGCATTAGTCATGCACTTATCCAATCATTCAGGCACTACTCATGCACTCATCCAAACACCCAGATAGAAGTGACATACTCATGTAAACACACAGGCAGTAAATATGCAGATATGGAATGATCCATGAAGTTCTCATATACTCAGGGAATCATCTCGGCACTACCTGTATCTTCAAAGAATCACCTAGGTACTATCCATGCACTCATTCAATCATCCAGGGAGTATTGATGTATTCAACCGCAAACACATGTATTTACAAGTTTTACTGAGGAATATGTAGTCTTTTAGAACCATGTGGTGATTTATATATGCAACCTGTCACACACTCTTTTCATGTACTCGGAAGAAATAGTGAAACATATGCTCTGTTAGAGATTAATGTTCAGATTTGTATATGTACAGTTTCCTAAAATTTAAATCTGACACATCTAAGTAGAAAAGTACTGAAACACTAAATCTACCAGTGACACAGTGGTAGAGAGGCACAGAAATAGCTCTTAGGTTGTGTTTTCGGATTTTAACATTTACTTCAGAAGGGATAAAATGTTTTTTTACCATGTATAAGTGAGAACTAAGATATGGTGCAGCTGTTTTGTAGGAGAGGTTGCTATAATATTAAAAGTTAACTAATTATTAAGTTTTGTGTTGTGCTTTGGGTTTGGTATATTGAAGTAAGTGCATGTAGTTATATAGCATCCATCAGTAGATTAAAAACTGCAACATAACATGAAAACTGGTTTTGCATTATGTATAAGTCAGTAGTAAAGTAGTTGGTGCGCTGGGTAGGATACAAATTAAAATATTGGGGCCTATTAGCAATATCCGGCGATAATTATCGCTAAGCGCAGTTAGCGCTAGGATAATTATCGTCGGCTATCGCAGGTTTCTATCGCGGAGATAGCGTGCTATCAGCAACGCTTATCTCCAAAGCGATAGAAACCCTGGAGAACAGTGTGAATATCGCTTGGAAATAGGGCGAGGGGGATTTAGCCATGTAATCCACCTTCCATTGGATTACATGGCTAAATCAGGTCTGGACCAGGCGTTAACAAATTATCGCTGGCATGCAAAGCAGCACCCAACCCGGTCGCTATCGCCTAGAAGCTGTCGCTAACAGCAGTTAGCGACAGCTTGCTAATAGGGCGATTGAATTATCGCCGCTTTAGCGGGAAAAAGTCCTGCTAAAGCGGCGATAATCACGTTGATAATATGCCCCATACTTTTTATTTTTTACAGAACAATATCTTCATAACTATACCCAGTTAGAATGTAATGTATTTCTATATAGCAAAAAAAGGAAAGAATATAACAAAGATGGACACATCTTAACCAGGAGACAGAAGCAGTTTAAGGAAATCAGAGCCAGGGTGTGTAGGAGAGTATGATCTGCCTCTTATGGTTACCCCCACTTTTTGCTGGTGTATCACTGTTTTTCGACTTTAGTCTGGCTGGGGCCCTGCTATCCAGGACCCCAGCCTAGCTGCTTCCTCTCTAAATTGATTCCCTGTACTTTAGGTACACCACAGATTGGATTCTGGGGTGCCCTTATAAGTCCCTAGTATATGGTATACTATGTACCAAGGGCATAGACACCCCAGAGGCCTACCAGGGGCTGTAGCATGTATTGTGCCACCCCTGGAAGGCCATTCAAAATGACACCACAGGACTGCTACTGCAGCCTGAGTGAGGTGGTGCATGCACCCCTTACAGAGATATAGGTTCACTATATCTCACCTGACACTGCACATAGAAACCTATCAGTCACCCCTATGGCAGGCCTTATCAATCCTGAAGGCAGGGTGCTTGGTTATATGTGAGAGGGTGCCCATGCATGAGCAGAGCCCCTCTGCAGCTCTTGGAATCTCCTATCCGGGGTTGTCTGTGGTGCAGCCTGACCATATACTCTTAAGTGCATTATATCTAAACGGTAAATGCTAACTTTGGGATGGCTGCACGGAAACATGTTGTGTTTGGTGTCAAACACCTTGGAATCATACCCCCACACCAGTACCTGGTGTGGGAGTATGATCCCACCCTTCTAGAGGGAGAGACATGACAGCAGTGGTATACCCGGTACCAACTAAACAGAGCCTGGCATCACAAAATGGATGCTGCAGCCACAGACACGAGTCTGGCCTCCTGCTGCTGACCGAAACTCCGGCAGGGGAGGCCTGGACAATAGGTTTCCTGTCTCAGGGAGGTGTTACCACCTCCCAGACAGGCCTTAGTGGATTGGGGCTGGGTGGTGCACTCTCTGAGTGCTTTGAAGTCCTGCACTGGGGGCACATTTGGTGTCCTCGTGCATACCCCAGTTCAAACCGGTTGCAGGGGCTGCCAGCCCCTGCTCTGGTGCGAAACTGGACAAAGGAAATTGGTGTAGCCACCCCTCTTTACAAACCCTCCCATAGGTGGGTCCCCAGAGTTAGTCCAACCCTTTTCTTAGTATAAGTAAGGGAACCCTGGCAACAGGACTTTAGATATCCCTGGACGAAACTCTGAAGCTGAATCCTGGACCTTTGACGCTCTACATCAAGATTATAGGACTGAAGAATCTCCCTTGGGGTCAAGGAGTGACTCCCCTGCTTGGCAGGCACCAATGAAGCATCTGTCTGGTCTGCATCACTGAAGCTCCCACCGGACGCCGAAGTCTTTGCATCACCAGAGGTAGATTTCCAGACTTCCCCGAGGCTGCCCTGAGTCCCCAGCAAAGCTGAGGCCCGTAGCTGTCGTGAGTAACGTGGAACCATGACCCCTGGACACCAAGCACATTTGCAAGTGCACCAACTTTCTGACATCTCTCGAAGCCGTGCTTTAGGTTCCAAGTATCCCTAGTTCCAAGCACCAACTGCAGCAAAGATCACTGGACTACACTCCACGAGTGTCCCGTGGGCAAGCTCCAAGTGCGACCACATGAGGCTCCTTTGCGATCATTAGTCCGTTGGCTGATGGGTCCCTATGAAGGCAACTCTTCAATTGCTTGGGCTTTTCTGGTTGCTCCAGAAGTGCCCTGACTTACACTTGCTGGGTGAGTCCCTCAGACCTTGCTGGTCTGCACCACAGCCTTTTCTTCATTTCCCTGTGAATTGCCGTTAACAAGGCTTGTTGGGTCCAATCCGGTCGCCGACACTGCAGCACTTAACAGACTTTGTGGGACAGCTCGATTCCAGCTCCTGGTTGTCGTCGATGCCTCCTGGACCTCGTGGCTGAAGAGTCAAGGCACCCGTCAACTCACCTGAAGCACCCGACATCTGAGGGCATTCGACTATCGTGCCCCTGGTCACTGGCTAGTGACCCAGACTCTGTCCCCTCTGCTTTCAGGTATTCCTCCTCCTCGATCCAGGCTTGGATCACACCGGACACTCTTCCTCTTCACGGCAGCAGCACTTTCCAAGAAGTCGCCATTGAAAACGACGACGATTCCCGACACCTTTTAACACATATGCACCCAACTTCCCTGGGTGAGGTAACTCGAGTATTTCGGTACTCACGTGGGTGGGGGTCCTAGAAACGCTTAAGTTTTAAGGGGTTAACTGGAAGTCCTCTCCGAAGTGTCCTTTTTCTTTAAAAATCCAACCGCGACTTTCCCCATAGAAGTCAACGGCGATTTGCGGCTTTGTTCTCACACTGCACGCGTCCCCGTGGGTCCCCTGTGTCACTACCTTGGGTGGTTCCTTGGGGTCCAAGCACTTCTACAGGCTCTAGGCCTTGTGTCTAGCTCAGTCGTGGTTCTTATACCACTATTTTAGTATATGGTTTGGTACGCCCCTGGGGCTCAAACGTGTATTGTGCTAATAACTGCTGATATTTGCCTTGTAACTTATGTACTTCAAACTCTAGCCTCATAAAGAGACTAGAGGGGTGTGTTTAAGACTAAATACATATATTTTATATATATACCTGGTGTGGTCCTCTTTCATTTGGTCACTCAAGAGATTATAGACTGGTAAAACAAGCTGCTTTACATTCCTTCAAGACTTAGCCTGAAGGCTGCTCTCCATAGCTACCACTAGGATAGCTTTCAATAAAGGTTGTCTTTAACCTATCTACCATAAGAGTCGATTTGGACTGGTGCAAGGTGCCCACTATAACTAGTGGACTGCATATGCCAGGCCAACTTCTCACATTGGTGTGCAGCGTGTGGGATTCCAGCTTGCTATTGTTTTACCAGATAATCTCAAGTGACTAACTGAAAACCACTAAAGGTACCTAAGGTACATATAAATTCAAGCTTAGAAATACAGTAAGTTCTACTGAACTTAGAGTTGTGTGTAAAGGGCTTAGCCACCCTTTCTACAACTCAAGAGAGTTTAGTAGGCCACACTAGAGTAGGTAGTGCATACACCACACCTCACTAGTAATGTCTTCAGGGCCAGGAACCAGTAGGTCCCTGCCAGGAACCAGTGGGCTCCTACCCTCCAAATATAACAACCTCCCATTCTTGGAATTGAGAGAGTTGTGCAAGATTAGGAAGCTGAAGACAGGCAAAAGTGCCAACACCCAACGTCTCATGGAGATGCTTCTGCTGGATGATCTCAGAAGACCCCTAGGGTCTGCAAGGGTAGGCAGAGAGGGTGGGGCAGAGGATGAGGAAGGGAACAGGGGTGAAAATACCCAGGACCTGCCCTCTGAAACTGGCCAGGAAGATGAAAATGATCTTGCCCTGGACAATCCAGCTCCTCCTGCAGATGAGGAGGAGGATCAGAATGACCTCCCCTTTGTCCCACCAGGAAGAGTTGTGAGTGTGCCTAGAAGGTCCAGATCTCCTTCTCAGGAGTCTAACCATTCCGACACCTCAGTAGGGACCTCTGTTTCCTCTCATAGGAGGGAATCCTCTAATGAAAGGAAAAAGAGGCTGCTCCAGTATGAAGAAGCTCAGCTTAGGATCAGAAGAGAGCATCTGGCTATAGACAGGGAGTGCCTAGAGCTTCATAGACAAGGAAGAAAGTTGGGACTAGAGTCCCATGGTGGCAGCAACTTCCCTAGTGGTAGGGAAAGGTCTTATGACCATAGAAACCTGAGCAAGATTGTCCCTCCCTACCAGAGTGGGGATGACATCCACAAATGGATAACTGCACTGGAAAGGGCCTGTAAAGTTCAGAGGGTCCCCCAGGAGCTGTGGGCAGCAATCTTGTGGCTCTCCTTTGCAGACAAAGGTAGAGACAAGCTCCTCACTGTAAGAGAAGAGGATGATGATGATTACCAAGTCCTGAAGAGTGGCCTGATAGATGGGTTTGGCCTAACCACTGAGCAATACAGGTTAAAGTTCAGAGATACCCAAAAGGCACAGACACAGGACTGGGTGGACTTTGTAGATTGTGCTACCAAGGCTCTGGAAGGCTGGTTACTTGGCAGTAAGGTGTGTGACTTCAAAGGATTCTATAATTTAATCATGAGGGAGCAGATTCTAAATAACTGTCAGAATCAGTTGCTACATCAGTACCTGGTTGACTCTGATCTGACCTCTCCCCAAGAATTGGGAAAGAAGGCAGACAAATGGGTCAGAACCAGGGTGAAGCAAAAGGAACAGAAACAAGGTGGTGACCAGAAGAAGCAAGATTCTAAAAACTCTGACAAGGGTGGGGAAAAGGGTAAAGACCAGAAGTCTTCTCAAGGTCCCCAAAAATCTGCATCTGGTAGGGAATCCCAATCTAATAAAGGAAAAGGCCAAAGGAAACCATGGTGCAAAGTCTGTAAGCAAAAGACTCACTGGACCAGTGATTGCACCAAGTCCAAAGACTCCAATCCAGCCACCATTGCCCCTAAGGCAACTGTTCCCCCTAGTCCAGCTACAAGTGGTGGTGGAAACACTCAGAACAAGGGTGTAGTAGGGTTGACCCTGGGTACTGAGATGGGCTCTGGCCTAGTCAGAGTGCCAACTCAGGCTGTCCTAGTCTGTGATGGGGACATAGATATGTCCCCCTTTGTGAGTCCCAATAATTTGGGCAAATACAGGCAGCAGCCTTTAATTAATGGAAGGGAGGCTTTGGCATTCAGGGACACAGGAGCAAGTGTCACCATGGTGACACAAGATCTTGTGGATCCTGGGCAGATTATACTTGGTGAAATGTACCAAGTGACCAATGCTAGCAATGTCAGAACAGACCATTCTCTGGCAGTTGTTAACTTCTCCTGGGGAGGGGTAACTGGCCTTAAGAAGGTTGTGGTGAGTGCAGACCTACCAGTGGAATGCTTGCTTGGCAATGATCTTGAAACCTCAGCTTGGGAAGAGGTGGAGCTCAGGAAACATGCAGAAATGCTAGGGATCCCTGCACATGTCTTTGCTGTGACTAGATCACAGGCAAAAATGTCAAAAGCTGAACAGGCCCTGGATTCTGGAATAATGGACCAGGTGCCTCCCAAGAGAAGGAGCAGTAGGGTTAAGGCAGTGCCTTCCCCCTTGGCTCAGGAGGAAGATCAGTCTTTTGAGGAAGATGATCTCAGGCCTGAAGAAGGAACTGTCCCAGAGGAGCTTGAACCTAATCAGGTTGAGTTATTGGGGACAGGGGGCCCTTCCAGGGCAGATCTGAGCCAGGAGCAGAGGAACTGCCCCTCTCTTGAACCCCTCAGACAGCAGGCTGCTGCTGAGGCTGCTGGGAATGCTAGTGGCACCCATAAGATATATTGGGATGATGGACTCCTGTACTCAGAGAGTAGAGACCCCAAGCCTGGAGCAGCCAGGAGGTTGGTTATACCTCTGAAGTTCAGGGGCTTCCTATTGACACTAGCCCATGATATTCCCTTAGCAGGTCACCTGGGCTAGAACAAGACTTGGGACAGAATTGTCACTCACTTTCACTGGCCCCACATGTCTGAAGACACCAAGGAGTTTTGTCGCTCCTGTGTAACCTGCCAAGCCAGTGGGAAGGCAGGTGGCACCACAAAGGCCCCCCTGATACCACTACCTGTGGTGGGGTTTCCCTTTGAGCGGGTGGGGATTGACATAGTTGGTCCCATGGATCCACAAACAGCATCTGGGCACAGGTTTATCCTGGTGGTGGTGGACCATGCCACCAGATACCCAGAAGCCATTCCCCTTAGGACCACTACAGCTCCTGTGGTGGCAAGGGCCCTCCTGGGAATTTTCTCAAGAGTGGGCTTTCCTAAGGAGGTAGTATCTGACAGAGATGCAAACTTTATGTCCAGTTACTTGACTGCAATGTGGAAGGAGTGTGGAGTGACTTATAAGTTCACCACACCCTATCACCCACAATGCAATGGTTTAGTTGAGAGATTCAACAAATCCTTGAAGGGCATGATTAAGGGGCTCCCAGAAAAGCTTAGGCGAAGATGGGACATACTCTTGCCCTGCCTTTTATTTGCATACAGGGAGGTGCCTCATAAGGGGGTTGGCTACAACCCTTTTGAACTTTTGTTTGGCCATCCTGTCAGGGGTCCATTGTGTCTGGTGAAGGAAGGTTGGGAGTTACCTCTCAAACCCCCTAAACAGGACATAGTGGACTATGTACTTGGTCTCCGCTCCCGGATGGCTGAGTATATGAAAAAGGCAACCAAAAACCTTGAGGCTAGCCAGGAATTACAGAAAGCCTGGCATGACCAAAAGGCTGTACTGACTGTTTACCAGCCAGGACAGAAGGTGTGGGTGCTGGAGCCAGTGGCCCCAGCAGCCCTCCAAGACAAGTGGAGTGGCCCCCATACCATTGTTGAACAGAAGGGAGAGGTTACCTATCTGGTAGACCAGGGAACTCCCAGGAGCCCCCACTGGGTGCTCCATGTCAACAGGCTGAAGCCATATGTGGACAGGGCTGACATGGGCTTGCTCATGGCAACTGATGAGGGACAGGAGGAGGAGAGTGACCCTCTCCCTGACCTGCTCTCCCAGAACCCTGATGATGGGTCAGTGGATGGTGTAGCCTTGGCAGGCAGCCTCACTGCCCAGCAGCAAACTGATTGTAGACAGGTGCTCAATCAGTTCAGACACATGTTTTCTCTGACTCCAAGTCAGACCACCTGGTGCACTCATGAAGTGGACACTGGGGACAGTCTGCCTGTTAAAAGTAAGATTTACAGGCAACCTGACCAGGTCAGGGACTGTATCAGGACAGAAGTCCAGAAAATGTTGGAGCTGGGTGTCATTGAGCCTTCAGATAGCCCTTGGGCTAGTCCAGTGGTCCTGGTGCCAAAACCTCACACCAAAGATGGTAAGAGAGAGATGAGGTTTTGTGTGGGCTACAGAGGCCTCAATGCAGTCACTAGGACTGATGCCCATCCAATCCCCAGGGCAGATGAGCTAATAGACACTTTGGCCTCAGCCAAGTATCTAAGCACATTTGACTTAACAGCTGGCTACTGGCAGATCAGACTAGCTGATGATACAAAGCCAAAAACAGCATTTTCTACCACTGGTGGGCTTTACCAATTTGTGGTGATGCCCTTTGGTTTGAAAAATGCACTTGCCACTTTTCAGAGGTTGGTGAACACAGTCCTTACAGGTCTGGGAAGCCTATAGTGCAGCATATCTAGATGATATTGCTGTCTTTAGCTCCACCTGGGAGGATCACCTGGTCCACCTCAGAAATGTTTTGGAGGCCCTGCAGAAGGCAGGCCTAACTATCAAGGCCACAAAGTGCCGGATACGGCAGAGTCAGGTTGTGTACCTGGGCCACCTACTGGGTGGAGGCCAGGTTCAACCATTGCAGAGCAAGATCCAGACCATCATGGACTGGGCTGCACCAACTACCCAGACTCAGGTGAGAGCCTTTTTAGGCCTGACTGGGTACTACAGAAGATTTGTCAAGGGGTATGGATCAATAGTGACACCCCTGAATGATTTAATCTCTAAGAAAATGCCCAAAAAGGTTCAGTGGACAGTTAGCTGTCAAAAGGCATTTGATGACCTGAAGCAGGCCATGTGCACTGCTCCCATTCTGCAAAGTCCTGATTACTCCAAAAGTTCATTGTGCAAACAGATGCATCTGAGTTGGGGGTAGGGGCTGTACTGTCACAGTTGAATGATGAAGGTCAGGATCAGCCAGTAGCTTTTATTAGCAGAAGGCTGACCCCCAGAGAGAAACGTTGGTCAGCCATTGAGAGGGAGGCCTTTGCTGTGGTTTGGGCTCTGAAGAAGCTGAGGCCATACTTGTTTGGCACTCACTTCCTTGTTCAAACAGACCACAAGCCCCTCTTATGGCTAAAACAGATGAAGGGTGAAAACCCCAAACTTTTGAGGTGGTCCATTTCCCTACAGGGGATGGACTATACAGTGGAACATAGACCTGGGAGTAACCATGCCAATGCAGATGGACTCTCCAGATATTTCCACTTAGAACATGAAGACTTAACTGGTCAAGGTTAGTTTAATGTCCCTGCGTTTGGGGGGTTGTGTAGGAGAGTAGGATCTGCCTCTTATGGTTACCCCCACTTTTTGCTGGAGTGCCCTTATAAGACCCTAGTATATGGTATACTATGTACCAAGGACATAGACACCCCAGAGGCCTACCAGGGGCTGAAGCATGTATTGTGCCACCCCTGGAAGGCCATCCAAAATGACACCACAGGACTGCTACTGCAGCCTGAGTGAGGTGGTGCATGCACCCCTTACAGAGATAAAGGTTCACTATATCTCACCCTATCACTGCACATAGAAACCTATCAGTCACCCCTATGGCAGGCCTTATCAATCCTGAAGGCAGGGTGCTTGGTTATATGTGAGAGGGTGCCCATGCATGAGCAGAGCCCCTCTGCAGCTCTCGGAATCTCCTATCCGGGGTTGTCTGTGGTGCAGCCTGACCATATACTCGTAAGTGCATTATATCTAAACGTTAAATGCTAACTTTGGGATGGCTGCACGGAAACATGTCCTGTTTGGTGTCAAACACCTTGGAATCATACCCCCACACCAGTACCTGGTGTGGGAGTATGATCCCACCTTTCTAGAGGGAGAGACATGACAGCACCGGTATACCCGGTACCAACTAAATAGAGCCTGGCATCACAAAATGGATGCTGCAGCCACAGACACGAGTCTGGCCTCCTGCTGCTGACCGAAACTCCGGCAGGGGAGGCCTGGACAATAGGTTTCTGTCTCAGGGAGGTGTTACCACCTCCCAGACAGGCCTTAGTGGATTGGGGCTGGGTGGTGCACTCTCTGAGTGCTTTGAAGTCCTGCACTGGGGGCACATTTGGTGTCCTCGTGCATACCCCAGTTCAAACCGGTTGCAGGGGCTTCCAGCCCCTGCTCTGGTGTGAAACTGGACAAAGGAAATGGGTGTAGCCACCCCTCTTTCCAAACGCTCCCATAGGTGGGTCCCCAGAGTTAGTCCAGCCCCTTTTCTTAGTATAAGTAAGGGAACCCTGGCAACAGGACTTTAGATATCCCTGGACGAAACTCTGAAGCTGAATCCTGGACCTTCGACGCTCTACATCAAGATTAGAGGACTGAAGAATCTCCCTTGGGGTCAAGGAGTGACTCCCCTGCTTGGCAGGCACCAATGAAGCATCTGTCCGGTCTGCATCACTGAAGCTCCCGCCGGACGCCAAAGTCTTTGCATCACCAGAGGTGGATTTCCAGCCTTCGCCGAGGCTGCCCTGAGTCCCCAGCAAAGCTGAGGCCCGTAGCTGTCGTGGGTAACGTGGAACTGTGACCCCTGGACACCAAGCACATTTGCTTGCAAGTGCACCAACTTTCTGACATCTCTCAAAGCCGTGGTTTAGTTTCCAAGTAGCCCTAGACCCCGAGCACTAACTGCAGCAAAGATCACTGGCCTACACTCCACGAGTGTCCCGTGGGCCAGCTCCAAGTGCGACCACTCGAGGTTCCTTTGCGATCTCTAGTCCATTGGCTAGTGGGTCCCCATGAAGGCAACTCTTCAATTGCTTGGACTTTTCTGGTTGCTCTAGAAGTGCCCTGAGTTACCCTTGCTGGGTGACTCCCTCAGACCTTGCTCGTCTGCACCGCAGCCTTTTCTTTATTTCCCCATGACTTGCCGTTGCCAAGGCTTGTTGGGTCCAATCCGGTCGCCATCACTGCAGCACTCGACAAACTTTATGGGACAGCTCGATTCCAGCTCCTGGTCATCATCGACGCTTCCTGGACCTCATGGCTGAAGAGTCAAGGCACCCGTCAACTCACCTGAAGCACCCGACATCTGAGGGCATTCGACTATCGTGCCCCTGGTCACTGGCTAGTGACCCAGACTCTGTCCCCTCTGCTTTCAGGTCTTCCTCTTCCTCGATCCAGGCTTGGATCACACCGGACACTCTTCCTCTTCACGGCAGCAGCACTTTCCAAGAAGTCGCCATTGAAAACGACGACGATTCCTGACACCTTTTAACACATGTGCACCCAGCTTCCATGGGTGAGGTAACTCGAGTATTTCGGTACTCACGTGAGTGGGGGTCCTAGAAACGCTTAAGTTTTAAGGGGTTAACTGGAAGTCCTCTCCAAAGTGTCCTTTTTCTTTCAAAATCAAACCGCGACTTTCCCCATAGAAGTCAACGGCGATTCGCGGCTGTGTTCTCACACTGCACGCGTCCCCCGTGGGTCCCCTGTGTCACTACCTTGGGTGGTTCCTTGGGGTCCAAGCACTTCTACAGGCTCTAGGCCTTGTGTCTAGCTCAGTCGTGGTTCTTATACCACTATTTTAGTATATGGTTTGGTACGCCCCTAGGGCTCAAACGTGTATTGTGCTAATAACTGCTGATATTTGCCTTGTAACTTATGTACTTCGAACTCTAGCCTCATAAAGAGACTAGAGGGGTGTGTTTAAGACTAAATACATATATTTTATATATATACCGGGTGTGATCCTCTTTCATTTGGTCACTCAAGAGATTATAGACTGGTAAAACAAGCTGCTTTACATTCCTCTAAGACTTAGCCTGAAGGCTGCTCTTCATAGCTACCACTAGGATAGCTTTCAATAAAGGTTGTCTTTAACCTATCTCCAATAAGGGGTTGTTTGGACTGGTGCAAGGTGCCCACTATAACTAGTGGACAGCATATGCCAGGCCAACTTCTCACAGGGTGTTTCGTAGTAGAGTGGTTATAAATCTACTGATAACTATGAAGAAGTATAGAAGAAGGAAAGAGGCCCTGAAACAGAAAGAACACATTGAGAGAGTACTTGATAAGGCCTTGCCTTTGAAGAGGAAGCTTTTAATTTTGATTATAAATAGAATGAAGACTCTTGACAAAAAGGTGTTGTGAATGAGGAGACAAAACCAGAAGAAAGGATTAGTGAATAGAAGTAACTTTTATACAGTTTTTAGTAAATAATGGATACACACTTCGAGTACAGAGCCTTTCTTTAATGAAGAAAGCTATCTCTAGGATAACAGTTTAGTTCATTCAATTGATGAAAGAGGAAAATGTTATGAAATGAAGAGTGACTGTCCTACAGCGAAAGAGGTTATAGTACCTAGAAATGTAGAACAAGTTATTGCAGAAGAGGTACAAGGAAGGCAAAGTCAGGCCCCTATATATAAATGGAATTGTAGGAGTGCTGTAGTATTCAACAGCAATCCATTGATATATTAAGAAAATTCTCATGTATCTTTCCAAGGCGAAGTTTAAAACACAAAATAAGTACTTCACAAGGATTGGATCCGTGCAAGGTTACAAATTTGCAGGACACTCACTAGCTTGTTCATCAAAGAAGTGTGCCAAAGCACCTTTCATCATTTCAGGATGTTAGCTGTACACCTCTCAACAATGCAAAGTTTAGTTAAGAGGCTGTACTATGTGAAAACTCCTGTTTTATGCTTAAGAGACATGAATAGAGCACTTTTGCATGGTACTGTGGCAGAGGTAGAAAAGGTTTGTGACGATGGGAAGTTTCGTTTCTTTGGTCCTGAACAAGAGGAGTTGAATATTACAGTTGATAGTTTTGATGAAGATATTACAAAATTTAACAAAGTGTGCTCTGTATATTTTGTCGAAGCACTCACTGCAAGATTCAAACACAAATTGTTGACTTGTATTTAAAAATTGAAAAAGAAAATAATGATTACTGGCAAAAGTTAGATGTGTACTTATTTGTAGAGGAACGCTTTGACTTGTCCACACAACAAGTACTGTTACAATAAATTAGAAATAATACAATGCCTGCTAGAGCTGTGCATAACATCTTAGAACTGGTTTCAATTCCGGAGCACTTCAAGGTTTAAATATTTATGAGTCCATTCTTATCCAAATTATACATCAATTTTAGACTATAGTCCGTGTGAAGCCAAAGACAGGCAAGTTACTGCCAACAGAGCTGCAGAAAGGTCTAAAAGGTAGAGTGGTGTATTTGCCATTAGATTTCAACAAAAATATTGAAACAGTAGGGCTAGTTAGAGATTTAGAGGAAGGACTTATAATTCTTGTAGATGGTGTTTCTACCAAGAACAAGAAGATATGGCAGGAGTTAGTAGATGTTACCAAAATAATGTTTACTATAGAAATGTTGAAAGCTTGCAAGATATCACACATATGGAGGATCAGACATTTCCATCAACAGGTCAGATTGAGAAGGTGGACCAGTCTAGAACAGAAATTTATGAACATTATAGCATCCACTCTTTGCATTCGAAAGAGGTTATTGGTGATGCCATTGATCTGTTTCAAATGAAGGAAACAAATGGAACTCCATTAAGTGTGTGGGAAAAAAGTTTAGAAGCTTGGGGGTCGATTACGATGGCGGGCGGAGGCACGACTGCGGTGCTGGTGGGTACGGAAAATGCCTTTTTCCGCACTCCATCGGCGGTCTTTGCATAGATAGCCCATTTCCCATCTGCTGCGGTGTTTGTGGTTCCGCCAGAAATCTCCGTCCGCACCGGTAGCGGACTGAGCCAATAGAGAGTTACTGCCGTGCTGAATGCGGTGAAGACCGCTGGTCATATCACAATGCCTCAAACAGCCCATCACATTGCTGTGGATAATCCGGCTATACGGGATGGTGGAGGCAATACTGCAGATAGCTCCATGTGTTCAGGATCACTGGATAAACGGCAGTCTTTGGCCTTTCCGCAGCGAATCCGCTGGTGAAACCTGGAATCCGACCGCCGCGGTAGGGTGTTTCAGGCAGGGCATCCTAATCTGACCGCCGGTTGTGCTGCGGTACCTGCGGGTGGTTAATTTCCGCTACCACGGCGGTCGGGGTGGTTTTCCGACCGCCATCCTAATCAGGCCCTTAGTGTTTCCCACATGTTTTTCCTACTGGGGCAGGTGGCAGGTATGATGAGCGGCCCATGCAAATACCTGCAGCTGAGTATAGTTGTAGTAGACTTCATTCAGAAGACAATAGATTTCATCAGTGTATTTCATATATATTTCACCTATTATTTGAGAGTGACTTGTCTGGCCTCTGATATGCTGTGAATCATAGTCTAAAAACAGGAGTTAATTTACATAATATATCAGCAAGAGATATTCTGGAGAAAGTTCAAGGCAAAAATGAGCACTTGGAATACATTTTAATAAACCTAATGGCATGTCAGCGTAGGACTAATGAATATTGGTATTGGCTTCATGGTGAACTCAAGTGCATATTGCGGAACCTTGGAGCACCTACTTGGTATCCCGGGAAGGTTACATAGCTCCCCTAACAATGACTGAAGAGGCTTGATGTTGTCATTAATTGGGCCATAAAAGGAATCAATATTGTATCTTACATTGGAGATTGCCATGGAAATTATAACCCAAAAACCACCCTCATCCCTTACGGGGGAGAGGCAATTAGCCTGAGCTCTACGACTAATCACCACAACTGTATCTCTATGAGCTGGGGATTAAAAAACACACTGACTGACCCAGGGATAGAGGAGTTTATTGCCGTCCTTCCCCTGTAAAAATGAGTCTCTTGCATAATGACAGATGGATCACAGTGCTGCAAGATCAAGAAGACTGTGTCCCACTTTTGCCTATTATTTAACCCATTTGCATTATGGCAGACTATAATCAGGCCCACTGGAATTATGCGATTGTGCGGCCACGGCGATCTTTGCATAATTATATATTTGCTGATTTTGCCACATAATCCATCATCTGCAGCATAATCTGCAGAAAAGTTTCTAAGAATGTGATTACATACTGCTGTGCAGTCGAAGGACCTTTGCAAACCTGGACTGGTTATTTCTTTGCTGCCTATTGATATATTTGAGTGTGAAATTGGTACTAATGTAATGCAACTAAGGCCCAGAAAGTGGTACCAAGTTTAAAAATGATGAAAAATAAAGTAATACTATTACAAAATTCCCTGCATTGTGCTACTTATTTTGCCTTTACTTGCCACATAATTTACTCAACCATGCTGCATAATTTGCCTCTCTTCTGCTGCATAATTTCAGTGAAACTCACTATAATAAAGTCCACTCTTTTATTATTTTTATTGCACTGGAAATCAATTTCTCTGTTTGGCCCTGCTAGTAATTCCAGACCATACTCATCTACTGTACCAAAGCACATTTTTCCCCCTGCAGTGACGCTACTTCCTGCAGTAGCACATGACCCCGACCCTCACCTCCCCTGATCAGACCCTTCTCCCTTGCACCCAACCTATGCAACACCCCCTACACAGCCATGGGAAGACAGGAACTAGCCATTTCTTCCTTTACTGATGGTGGCCTGAAACATACTCAAATGACATCTTAGAGTCCCCCTTCATTTGAGACAAAAATTCCTCTACATCAGCAGGATTGTTGAACAAATAGAACTTCCCTCCCCATAAGACCTTTAATTTAGCAGTGTGTAGCATTTGTGCTTAAGCACCATTAGCCCTCAGCATCTCTGACAAATGTTTCAGTTCCCAGTATTTCTTGAGGTTTCATATACCATATCTGGTAAAATCTGGAATGAAAAATCAACCCCCACTTTTACAGATTTCGGCTAAATGGATTTTTTAAATGTCTTCTCCTGTACTCTGAAGTCTTGAAATTAGACCAACATTGTCCACGGTCTGGCAATATCTCTGGAGGCTGTGGGGGGGACTCTATAGGCCCTTGCGATAGAAATATCTGTGCGTGAGTCAGACAAGATGTGTTTTGACAACAGCTTAGTTATCTCATCAGACAAAACTTGATTATGACCAAAAGTTTCCGGGGCCCGACAACTCTAAGAGTAGATCACCTGGATCTATTTTCCAAGTCCTCTACTTATCCTTCACTAGCTGCATGTCTCTGACAGCTTGGTTGTGGACACTGAATGCAACTGTTGAGCATCCTCCAGTCTGGATAGCCTTTGATCGGTTTCCGAGCACGTGATACTCGGTGTTTGCAGAGCCTTGTGTGTCGAATCTGCTTCCTCTCTATTTTCTTGGCCATTCTTTGTATACAGCTTTCATTCCTTGAACTTCTACCAGCAACTGCTTAAGGAGGGCGCAGAGCGGAGCACTAAAATTTCCAAGGTGCTCCCGATTTTGCTCAATTGGTTCGCACACCGCCAAAGATTAAATCATTTGGAGTGGCTAAGAGAGAACCTCCCTGTCCTAAGCAGAGAGCTGATTGTCACCAAGATGCATACCCTCATTGGTTCTGCTCAACTGACTTAAGGAGGGGGATTTTTTTGCTGACAAATGCTCACCATTGTCAGGCACCACAACCGACTTTGCTCACTTTTGCCTCCTGTAATTCTTGTTTTGAGTATCTGCTGAAGATGGGATATTGAGTCACACAAATCTGGCAGCCCCTAGAGCTACCTTCAGAGAGAATTGTGAACAGAGAAATTGCATTTGATTTTTCCACACCAGCTGCTGAAATCTACTCCAGACTGCTCCTTGCACAGTACTCAGTTCTGAATGACCTGGATACCAGAATACTTATGGGATTTCCTGAGAGTTCCACCTGAATGCCCCCAATATCTCTATCCTCAAGTGCTCTGGACTGAGAGAGCTCTACCTGGGGCTGTGGTGACGATGGTGCTGATGTCTTAGCATGTCTGGGAGTGTTTGCAATTCCCTCAGCCATTCTTTCTCATGACCACTCAACCCCCTGGGATCAGCTCCTCTTGCTTCCACTGCCAGCAGCCATTTTACTTTTATTTGAGGAAGCTGTCACCTCAACATGAATTCATTCACTGTGCAAGTCTATTGGAGAATTAAGACTATGTACCCCCAAACTTTTTTTCCACGATAGGGCTTCATTTATCTTGCAGCCAATCACTGGGGGGGGTAACGTTAGGGGAACTTTGACTTGCATTTAAGAGAAAATGAGCAGTAGCAAAAGTGAACCAGACATCAGCGGAGCTTGAATATCCATGGTATAACACGTGTTTAGAGTTGGACGAAAGAATGTGTATGTGGAGGTGCCAGGGAGACAGAGAGAGGCAGCAAATGATGCAAGAGTGGCACAAAAGGTAGAGGCAAAGAGAAACCGAAGCTCACTCACCACTTTTGGCTGGAATACTGCTTCAACACAGTTCATATTGCAGTTCTAGCACCCGCACACCGGTGCTATAAAGCCAAACCTCAAAGGGCTAGTCGAGGGCCACCTGACAGTCCTCCTAAACAGCCCCAAATCTTCCACGCATAGAAGCACTTCTATCAGCTGAACGCATCGTCTGCTGTGTGTCATTACGGGCTTCATACCAAACAGATGGCGGTCATGAGTCACTCCTCCTTCTTTGTTTCCCAAAGTGTGGTGTGAGAATGTGGCCTCAGCGGTCCTGTAGACAATAGTGGCTATGAGCTGCTACGGTGGGGAATTGTTCATCGGCGTTCAAACAGATGTGGCTTCAGGCCGCTATGAAGGGTTCAGGCAGCACGCCTGCTGAGCAGTTCACCAGTCATCCTCCAACCTAATGACTGCTATAAAAGATCCTGGCATGGGAGAGATACACAGAGACAACGGAAGACTGGGCAAATATTTCTGAATTATTATGTCTTTCTTTTATAAGGGGGACACTGGGACATAGGACTGCACCTTCCGGTGCTCAGCAGTGAGGCTGCAGCCCCTTTAATACACCAAATCAGTACCGTTTGAGGTCAAAACGGCCATACGAGAGCTACCCAGGTCAAAGGCCCCAGCGAAGACGGCATCAGGGGGGAGTTTTATAAGTGGTTTTACACTTTACTATCGCCCGTTCTCTCTAATTTAACTCCATCTTGGCTGGAGGTTCTGTCCCACCCTCTTTTAAGAAAGGAGTCTTAGTACTTTATTTGAAGAAAGGGAAAGATGAGTCAACCTCATCTTCATACAGGCCTATAACATTCTTAAATCCAGATTATAAGCTTTTTACAAAAATGTTATCTAACAGTATAAGTGTTGTGATGGGGTTGCTGATTTACCCCGACCAAAACGGTTTTATTGAAGGTTGTAGCTTAAGAGCAAATTGTAGTGATTACACTAGACCAGGTGAGTGTAAGAGCACATGGTTTATTAACTATTCATCTCCACAGCTTCCAGGAGCTAACTGGTTCTTGGGATACAAACCAACACATTCTATCACCACGACAGTGACCTCATAAATAGTACAGAGTACAACGATAACAAGATTAAGGAAAGACTACTACAACATCTCCTTTCTTCCCATGAAACGAACACAAAATATAATAAAAGTAAAAACAAAGAAAAAGAAAACATGCAAAAATAAAAACAGAAGCAGCCATGAAGAATAATGGACAATAAATCAACACGTACATTCATAGATGGCAAATGACAAAAAACCATAAATGAACAATGGATAATAGATCCACGGGTACATTCGCAATTGACAAAGAACTATAGATTCAGACGATTTGGTGGAACACTTATCCTACCACTCTTGCGTGGAGTGACATATTTTAGTGAAAACTTGGTAGGCTGGGAGGGTTGCGGAATGCTCCCTGTCTGAGCTGCCAGGAATGAAAAACATCCCCAGACTCAAGACATAACTGCAACACCAACCTCCTGGGAATCTTGTAAATCCTGGACAAGTTCCACCAATTCTTCCCATTGACCCTCACAGCAAAACGTGAAGTGGCATCCACTTTAACAGGAGGACCGAATTTTGACAAACCCTTGGAAACATTAGGTGGAGACTTAGGGCCCCATTACGATGGTGGGCGGACAAAGTCCGCCCGACACCGTAACGGTAAACGGGACCGACCGCCAGAGGTGTGGCGGTCCCGCTAGGCCCATTAGGATGCGACTGCCACCCTGGTGGTCGCATCCGCATATTTTGCATTGCGGCGGGCGGTGCTGTAAGCAGCACACGCTGCAATGTACAAGTTGCATGTTGTGCATTGACATGCACAACGTGACAGGCACTGTGCAGTGCCTGCCCCCTTGTGCATGCCAATGAAGGGGGGTGCCATGGGTACCCGCGCAAGTGCACCCCTCACCCCCCCAACACCCCAAGGGCCCACAACGGGCCCCCAAAGCCAAAGACCCCATGCCTTTCCATGGCAGCACAAATCCACACACATCGTAATATGGCGGGCAGTGCCTGCTAGGCACCGCCACCATATTATGGCCCAGGACCGCACGGCAGGCAATCGTAACGATTGCCTGCCTGCGGAAAAGCGGTGGACGGTCTTTCCGTCCGCCGCTGTACCCCCCGCCATTGTAATGTGGTAGGGGGTAAATGGAGGGCGGGCGGGGAAAGATGTCGGGCGGATCGCCACCGCCGGTCGCGCGGTGGCGATCTGCCCGACATCATAATGGGCCCCTTAATTCTCACCCAATCTCCCACACACACACTAGACTTTTAAAACCTACCACATCCGGGACCACAGATTGAGAACGCATCCCAACAACAACCTGAGTCTAGCCACCCTTTGACAGTAAACCCCACTTCTTCATCCAGGCAGGGCACATGTGAAAAGAAACCACCCTACCCCGAAGCAGTTCAAAAGGGCTGGAAACTGTGATAGGACTGGGAGTAGTGCGATGTGCCCACAACATGCTCTGAACTGCTTCTTTGATATAAATCCTAGATGAAATAGCCCACTGAACACATTCAACAAGAATACGGTTAGTACGCTCAATGAAACCATTGGCCTGTGGGTGATACAATGCCACACGGTGATGAGAAATTCCAGACTGCCTTAAAAATTCGGACATCTCTTTGGAAGTAAATTGTACCCTGTTGTCAGATACAATCTCTTTAGGGAAACCCTCTCTGGCAAAAAGACACTGAAGAAACTTGATGACCTCTTGAGAATTGGGATCAGAAATAAATTGAACCTCCCAACACTTACTGAAGTAATCAGCAACAACCAAGGCAAATTTGTACCTGTTAGGCAAAACATTGAAAGGACCCACAAAATCGATAGCTAGCTTCAACCAAGGGCCATTGGGAACTTCCACCTCTTGTACGGGAGGAGCAGCAATCTTTATAACCTTGTGTGACAGGGAAACGGACTTAGAAGAGGAACAAACCGTTCCCTGGCACGTGCTCAACTTACCTGCACAATCTCCTTCTTCCCCGCAGCTGGACGAGGTCGAAGAGCTCCAACAACAACCGGAGATACGGGGTAAGACTGGTTCCGGTGTCAGGAGCAAGGACGCTTCTCACATGACCCCTACGCCGCCAACACAACCAATCAACGACGAGGGAGGGCTTTTTAAATCCCGGAAGGAAGTGGAGAAGGGGTTGCTGAAGAGAAGCCCGGTCGGCGATTCTGTGAAGGACGAGCGAGCAGCGTTGGGAACACTCGAGGACAAACCCAGGCCCACGTACTACTTAAGCCACAGTTGGAGGGCAAAGCATTCTCGAGGCTTCAGTCATTCCGGGGACGTGAGCCGCACTGTACCTGCGAAAGAAGGGACCCCGTCTGACACCTCACCAAGTTGGAGGTCCCAACTTCCTGGGAGTTTGCAGAGACGCAGGAGACCTGAAGCTGCTGGAAGGAGTTCCACTACTGGCGCACCGCCCGCCACGTTTCGGGAGAAATTTGGCAAAGCCAGGTACGGGGGCGTATCTTTGGTAGGAGGGAGGGAGGCAAACGGGGTAGAAAGGAGAGTACTTTCTAAGACACTGAGCTCATCTTTGTCCACCACTCCCATCCTACGTTTTGATTTCTCTTCTTTTAAGTCAGGAGGCCTGACTAGCATTCCCTTTCTATTTTCTTTGGTATTCCTGTGTGTGAGTTAACACACGAGGCAAGTTACGAGTGCTGTCCCAGTCGGTGCACAGACATAATATCGAGTTTTTTATTTCGACCTACATTAATATCGAGTTTTAAATATCGTAGGGACAGAATATCGACATCAAGAATATCGGTGACCAGAATATTGACCTGAAGGTAAGAAATATCGTTTTTGTTAATATCGAAGTTAGTAATATCGATAGCAAAATATTGATGTTAATAATATCGATGTTTATGTTAGTGTTATGTATTTTAGTATGTATTTTATATGTATGTGTTCCACATGTTTTGATATGTTTTGTATTTTTTTTAAAATATATGTATTAATTGTTTATAAGTTAGTAATTATTTTTAAAGTAAATTTTGCGTTTTTGTAATGTAGCAGGTTGTGGGTTTATAGGGGAATAGGGTGGGAAGTAATTTAATTATAGTAAATTAAATCATAATTTTTAGAAATTATTAATTATTTTTAAATAAATTTAGCATTTTAGTTCTGTAGCAGGTTGTGGGTTTATAAGGGAATAGGGTGGGAAGTAATTTAATTGTAATTAAGTAATTATTAATTTTAATTTTTTGGTATTGATAATTAATGTATTGTTAATTAATTATTAATTGGTAATTAATGTTGATTAATTGAATAATTGATAATTATATTAATTGTGTTAATTTTTTTATTGGAGTGTGTTGTGGGTTTATAGGGGAATAGGGTGGGAAGTAAATTAATTATAATAAATTAATTAATAATTTTTATTTTTTGGTATTGATAATTAATGTATTGTTTATTAATTTTTAATTGGTAATTATTTGTTATTAATTAATTAATTGATAAATATATTAATTGTGTTAATTTAGTTTAGTACCGGGTTGTGAGTTTATTGGGGAATAGGGTGGGAAGTAATTTATTAAAATTAAGTAATTATTTATTAATATTTATTGGTATTGATAATTAATTTATTATAATTAATTATTAATTGGTAATTACTTTTATTAATTACCTTTTGGTATTGATAATTAATTTATTGTTTATTAATCAATAATTGGTAATTAATTTGTATTAATTGGTTAATTGATCATTATATTAATTGTGTTACATTTTATGCAGAGTGGGTTGTGTGTTTATTGGGGAATAGTGTGGAAGTAATTTAATGTTATTAAAGTAATTATTAATTTTAATGTATTGTTTTTTATAATTAATGTATTGTTAATTTATTAATAAATCATTATTTAATTGAAATAATTATTTAATTGATAAGTATGTTATTTTTAATCCCTACGCTATCCAACACTTTCCCTACTGTTGCACTCTATGGAGTAGGAATAGTAATTTTCACCCCCACACTATCCAACACTTTCCCTACTGTTGCCCTCTCTGGAGTTGGAATAGCAATTATAACCCCTATGCTATCCAACACTTTCCCTACTGTTGCACTCTTTGGAGTGGGAATAGTAATTTTTACCCCTACGCTATCCAACACTTTCCCTACTGTTGCACTCACTGGAGTGGGAATAGTAATTTTAACCTTTTCGCTATCCAATACTTTCCCTACTGTTGCACTCTCTGGGGTGGGAATAGTAATTTTTACCCCTACGCTATCCAACACTTTCCCTACTGTTGCACTCTCTGGAGTAGGAATAGAAGTTTTTACCCCTATGCTGTCCAACACTTTCCCTACTGTTGCACTCTATGGAGTTGGAATAGTAATTTTTACCCCTACGCTATCCAACACTTTCCCTACTGTTGCACTCTCTGGAGTGGGAATAGTAATTTTTGCCCCTACGCTATCCAACGCTTTCTCTACTGTTGCATTCACTGGAGTGGGAATAGTAATTTTGACCCCTACGCTATCCAATACTTTCCCTACTGTTGCACTCATAGGAGTGAGAATAGTCATTTTTACCTCTCCGCTATCCAACACTTTCCCTACTGTTGCACTCTCTGGAGTTGGAATAGTAATTTTTACCCCTACTATATCCAACACTTTCCCTACTGTTGTATTTTCTGGAGTTGGAATAGCAATTATAACCCCTATGCTATCCAACACTTTCCCTACTGTTGCACTCTCTGGAGTGGGAATAGTAATTTTTACCTCTACGCTATCCAACACTTTCCCTACTGTTGCACTCACTGGAGTGGGAATAGTAATTTTAACCCTTTCGCTATCCAATACTTTCCCTACTGTTGCACTCTAAGGGGTGGGAATAGTCATTTTTACCCCTACGCTATACAACACTTTCCCTACTGTTGCACTCTCTAGAGTGGGAATAGAAGTTTTTACCCCTACGCTGTCCAACACTTTCCCTACTGTTGCACTCTATGGAGTTGGAATAGTAATTTTTACCCCTACGCTATCCAACACTTTCCCTACTGTTGCACTCTCTGGAGTGGGAATAGTAATTTTTGCCCCTACGCTATCCAACGCTTTCTCTACTGTTGCATTCACTGGAGTGGGAATAGTAATTTTTACCCCTACGCTATCCAATACTTTCCCTACTGTTGCACTCATAGGAGTGGGAATAGTCATTTTTACCTCTCCGCTATCCAACACTTTCCTTACTGTTGCACTCTCTGGAGTTGGAATAGTAACTTTTACCCCTACTCTATCCAACACTTTCCTTAAGTTGCACTCACTGGAGTGGGAATAGTAATTTTAACACTTTCGCTATACAACACTTTCCCTACTGTTGCACTCTCTGGGGTGGGAATAGTAATTTTTACCTCTACGCTATCCAACACTTTCCCTACTGTTGCACTCACTGGAGTGGGAATAGTAATTTTAACACTTTCGCTATACAACACTTTCCCTACTGTTGCACTCTCTGGGGTGGGAATAGTAATTTTTAGCCCTACGCTATCCAACACTTTCCCTACTGTTACACTCTCTAGAGTGGGAATAGTAATTTTTACCCCTACGCTATCCAACACTTTCCCTACTGTTGTACTTTCTGGAGTTGGAATAGCAATTATAACCCCTACGCTATCCAACACTTTCCCTACTGTTGCACTCTCTGGAGTGGGAATAGTAATTTTTACCTCTACGCTATCCAACACTTTCCCTTCTGTTGCACTCACTGGAGTGGGAATAGTAATTTTAACACTTTTGCTATGCAACACTTTCCCTACTGTTGCACTCTCTGGGGTGGGAATAGTAATTTTACCCCTACGCTATCCAACACTTTCCCTACTGTTGCACCCTCTAGAGTGGGAATAGTAATTTTTACCCCTACGCTATCCAACACTTTCCCTACTGTTGCACTCTTTGGAGTGGGAATAGTAATTTTTTTCCCTCTGCTATCCAATATTTTTCTGTCATGTTTTAGTTAATGTCGTGTATAATTTATTTTTAAAATATTAAAAATATTGTAGTTTTTTAATTTGTTATATATATATTTTTTAATTGTATTTATATTCTTTTTGTATGTGTATATATGTATTTTTAATTTCTAAAATGTTTTTATCAATTTATAAGTTATTAAAATAATTATTTATGAATATTATTAAGTAAGTATATATATTATATTTTCTATGTATATGTTTAATTTATTTTAAAATTACATGTATCAGTTTTTATTTTTAAACATTTTTAAATATTTTTAACTATGTTTCTTTTAATTATATGTATTATTTACTTTATTTTACGTTATTTTTTTTACATTTAAAAAAACGATATTTTTTACGATATTTTTGACATTGATATTTTTTCTCAATATATTTGTACTTACCATGATGTAGATAGGATGTCGATATTCTTGACTTCGATATTTTTGTCACGATATTTTTGTACCTCGATATTGTTGTAGTCAATATTTTGTCAGTGATTCATCCCAGTCACCTCTTAAAGATACGCTTACCTATCGTAACATTTTTTTTCCCTCTTGGTTGCTTTTCCCTAGCACGGGTGATTTTGGAACACTATCTTTTTTTTTCCTTTTCATATAAAAAGCGGAAGAACAAGTACCTTACCTGGTCTTCTCTGTCTTTATCCGAGGGGCATTCTGAAGAGACTCCAGGGAATCCCTTCCGGACCTGAAAAGAGAAAGACGAAACAGTTAAAGGAGAAAATAACTCGAAAAAGACTTTACAGAGTTTTCTTTCACTTCAAACAAAAAAAACTTTATGAAGGAGACAGAAACGAGTGGTTAAATGTTTTTTTTCTTTGTCCAGTGCATCAAAACGCGACTGCAAGTTTATGTTCTACACGAGATAATAAGCAAAAACCAAACATAGACAAAGATTGTATGGTTTTGTGTCCCGCACAGTTACACCTTGTCACTGGTACATCCTTCCACAAAATAATTTATTTGGCGGTCCATGGAAGGCCACCAGTACACACAACGAATCCTCCTTTTCGTACTCGTGTTTTCCAAGATGTCCTTCATGGCCATAATCGATGATGCGAGCTCTCAATGACTCAGGAGGAATACATTTATCCCCCCACATGACCATTTCACCACCCTCCAAAGTAAGCTCATCGGAAATTTTAGCGAAAGGATGAAGATCACTATCTTTCCTTGGGCCACCCGGACACTATTAACTCCTTTACTCTCTTGAGAACAACATCCAACTCCATCCCACAGAACCACTCACGTTCAGTGAAACAGCCCACACTGCAAGCATCCACTGCAGCAATAAGACATTCTTCGTCTGTATCATCATCACCAGGATTTTGTTTACCCAATGGTAAGAAATGGTAAAGGAGACCTTGAGAGAAAATCGGCCCTTGTGCTTTTTCACCGGGTATGTGCGCAACATCAAAGTTATAATGTAACAATTTAGAACTTAACCTTGCAATTCTCGGATTGCGATCTTTGACAATATTGCCCTTAATGGAAATGAGAGGTTTGTGCTCAGTGAGTAGTCTAAAGGTTTTACCCCACAAAAAACACTTGAATCTTTCGACAGCCCAACAACACTCCAGCAACTCTCTCTCAATGACCGAGTAATTTTTTTCACTCTGACGTAATGCTCAAGAGGCAAAGCCCACAGTGTGTTCCTTCCCCTGCTTGACCTGGGAAATCATACCTCCCAAACCATCCATACTGGCATCCACAGACAGTACACTGATAGAAGGGATCAAAAGGTGTAAGAATTTTGCATGAACCCAGTTCTTTTTGATCTGAGTAAACTCATCTTGACAGGAGTCATCCCAGATAAACGTGGCTTTTCTCTTGAGCAGGCCTCTCAAATGCAGTCTTAGCAGCAAAATTAGAAATAAATTTAGTATAAAACTCACAAACACCCCAAAATGAAGAGACCTGTTCTTTGGAAATATGGTGAGGAGCATTAGCAATGGCCTCAATAAGACCTTCTCTCGGTACAATACCATCACCAGAAATCCGATGCCCCAAATACTCAATGGATTCCACACCAAAAACGCACTTGAGTTTGTTTGCCACAACTCCTTTCCCTTGTAATCTATCCAACACCATAGCAAGATTTTTGTTATGTGACTCCCTGCACTTTCCAGCCACCAAAATGTCATCTTGAAACACCACCGTATCCGTAACACCTTCCAAAAGGGGCGGATGGGAGTCCAACCAGATCTCCTTGTTCAAACTGCGCAAGTCTATGCAAACTCTTAGACTCCCATTCTTTTTACGTGCAACCACCAAAGGAGACAACCAACGGGAAGACTCAATTGGTTCAATGACTCCCGACTCACACATACTTTTGAGTTCATCTGACAAATCATCTCTGATACTAAATGGCACATTACGTAACTTGTGCTTAACCGGGACAGCATGCTCCTTAACTTTAATAAAATGCTTGAAGCCCTTAACACATCCCAATTTGTCTCCAAAAACGTTCACAAATTTATTAGACCACAGGACCAAACTCTCACCCTGAGAATCCTCCACCACCGAGACTTGCTCTACTGTACCAGGTCTAAGTGTCATACCAAACAACCCCTGATGATACCAACCAAGAATATTGAGTCCTTTCTTTGCCACGTAGACCTTCCCTTGGATATGCCTGTCCTTAAAAACAAGAGATGTTACAAAAAAACCTTTAAATCAATCTTCCTGCCTTCATAGGAAACAGGACTTCTGTCTGGTGGATTGAGAGGTTTGTTCCCCCAGGTGCTCTCAAATAACTCTTCGGTAATCATAGTCAGGTGTGCTCTGGAATCTACCAACAATTGTAGAGACTTACCATCCACCAACACATCAACCACAGGATCAACACACTTCTTGGAGTCATCCTTGACAACCATAATCACATCAGTTAACAAACTCACAACCTCACTCACAAGATGACCCTTATCTTCTTCAGAATACACAACACTGACATTACCACGGAACCCACACATTTTGGCAAAATGCCCTTGTTTACCACACTTGTGACAAGACGCATTCCTGGCAGGACACACCCGGGAATTTGGAAAATGAGAAGGAAACCCACATATTGTTCACACGTTCTTTTGAGGAACGTACCTGTTCCCTTTTCGCTCAGACTGAGATTTGTCTTTATCTCCCTGTGCCTTATCACCTTGATCTTTACAGTCCTTCACCACACCCACAACATTCTTCTCGGGTTTAAGCTCCCTCGAGGCTTTCTGGGAAAGTTCAATACTTTTGACAATAGTAATGGTTTCTTGCAAAGAGGGATTTTTTAAGGTAAGTAATTTTTCTTGAACCTTCTTATCTCTACAGTGGACTACAATTTGATCCTGAATAAGTTGTGAAGTGAAATGTTCAAACTCACACTCTGAGGCAAGAATGCGCAGAGCTGCAACATAAGATACAATGCTTTCATCTTTGTCTTGCTCTCTTGTAAAGAATTTGTGTCTTGCTAAAAACTAGACTACTTTCTACATCAAACTGTTTCTCCAACATTCTCACTGCTTGCATTTGAATTCATTTAATTCGTCTTCTTCCTCAACTAAATCAACAGGAGCTAGATGTTCTAAAACGACTTGCCCTCAAACCCTAGATTATGCTCTAGTATAAAACCTTTCCCTTTAGCACTAAATCTTGTACGTCCCATGGCACCTAAATATTTCACAAACGCTCTGTACCATACCTTCCACCTGACTGGTGGATCACCTGAAAGCTGTAAAAATGGTGGAGGGGTTGTACATTTTGCATAATAAACGTTAAGTTACAAATTTAAAACTACAATAAAATGTTGAAATAATAAAAGTCCACCTGTAAGACAAAGTTGGTTAAAACTTACACATTACACACATATATATAAGCAATATTATTGTTTTGCATTCAAGTGACGTAGTCTTAGCTGTATAACATCCACTTTCATAGAAGGTCAAATTGAAGCAAGGTAAATATGCAGAATAAGTCTCACTGAAAAAATAGAACAAAAAAAAACGAAATTAAAAGAAATGTGCTTAGTCAGCTGACAAAACTGTCTCCTTTGCATGGGATCCACTGACACTGTGATTGTTCAACCAAATGTTCTCAGTATCTGCAGCACAACAGTGACTCCGGACTTCCACGTAGATCATTCCGTGTGTCTAATATCCTCAATACAGCAAAGTAACACCTGGAGACTGATAGGAGGCTACATCAGCTGTCAGGAAAGCGGAAACACACAAGGGGAAGTAAGCGATGACCTAGATGCTGATGCGCCGCTTCCCTTCACCAAAGAGACTTTCAGCCGCGCAGGGAACGTAGAACGAAATGCGCAATGATGTAGACGATGATATGCAGCTTCCCTTCACCAAGGAGACAGAGAATGACAAGCACCAAGACAGTAACTGTGACGCGTCGCGTGTCTTCCCCAACTCCCACCACACATTCCAACACGTCATCAAAGTGGATGAACTGTGGTCAAGGAAGGATCTCCGTGTCGGTAAACAACAGTGCACACAGTACAGAGGATCCCGAGACACACACAGCAAACGACACTAACACTCCCCTGCCAGCAAATCAGGCACAAACCACGCCGCACGGCCAGGACTGCCAGCACAACTCACAGTTTTTTTTTTAGCGCTGACTTCTGCTATTCTCCTTGAAGTACTTGAATGCAGCTTGTCTATAACATGACACACGCAAAGAACGTATGAGACAGCTCACTCCTTTCCCTTTTTTCCTCTGCGAGTCAAAAACGTCTTAACAGGGAAAACTGAGGCAGATCCTTGCATCCATGGCTCCAGGAGGATAAACAGACTTGGCTGAAAATGGCAGAATATGGATTGAAGATACAGGAGAGTGCGGCACACGTGGGTGGAGAGAGGAACAGTCAAACTCATCACCAAATTTGTAGTTGTTACACTATACCAGGTGAGTGTAAGAGCACATAGTTTATTGACTGTTCATCTCCACAGCTTCCAGGAACTAACTGGCTCCTGGGATTCAAACCAACACATTCTATCACCATGACAGTGACCTCATAAATAGTACAGAGTACAAAGATAACAAGATTAAGGAAAGACTACTACACCAATGCATATTATGGATTTGATTACTACTGGCAATATCCTGTGGCCATAATCCTGCTGAAGGCAGAGAAGGCATTCAACCTTGTGAGCTGGGATTTTCTGTTTAAAATCTTGGAGAAATTTAAATTTCTTGCCGGCTCACCAGGGCAATAAATAGATGGTATGAAAATACATTGGCTCAATAATAATAACCAATTTAATTGCTGGGACAGTGTAGTAGGGGGAACTGTCAAGTCTGTCCCCTATCCCCAACCCTACTGACCTTGGATGGACGCAGTCCACTGCAGTCACACACCAAATCTGCAATCGCAGCAGGGGCACTGAGTCTGAGTCCGGAGACAGAGCTCTGAACGGGGGCTTTGGGAGCTGGGCCTTCAGTGCTGGGACGAGCCATGTTCTCGCCATGTCCCTGCATACCCCAGTTACCCGAGCCACCAGCCCTGATCGCGGTAGAAGTGCGAGGTGAGGCAGCTGCAGTCAGCTGTCGCAAAGAGTGAACCCTAGCCGGGCCACAACCGGCAGCCAAACTTGCAACCTAACTTGCAGGCCACGGCCTGCCTATTCATTGCCCCTCAGGATCACAGCACACAAGCGGGCAAAGGGCAGATTTCAGAGGCTGAGGACGGCATGAGGCGGAGTAAGGTAGAAGCATGCCTGTGCAGCTGGAACAGTGAGCCACCTACTTCCTGGCCCATCATCTGCCCAACTCAGCCCACTTTGCCCCAGGAGAGTTGCGAGCACTTGGATGGCTGACACCCTGAGGAACTCCCACGGCTCAGCTGGGTCATTTTGGCTCACTTGGGGGGGTGCTCTTCTGCAGCTCTGGCTGCAGAAGAGCGTTGGTGAGGGCAGACCGGGTCAAACACTGCTCAAACACTGCTCCCCCTTCACATCTACTTGGCTGGAAGCAACTGGAGCAGTAGAGGGTATGCCAAGGCGTGCTTGTGCCCCCCCCACTTACCCCCACTTCCTGAGGCTAAGACCCAAGCCAACCAAACCTGGGGTCGATTAATCAACTAGTCAACCGGGAGGGCAGCACTCAGCAGAAGGCAGGAACAGCTGTTCACTTACCAGACCCAGCTGATGCAGACAGCACAATCAGCTACTCAACAGGGACAGACCACCCAGGTTTCATGGAGTAGGCACTGAATATTCAAGGAGGTCCGTGAAAAAAGGGCGCCTCTCCCCCCAAAGCCTGAGGGCAAAAGAGGGAGAAAAGGGAAGGTAAGACCCACCACTTAACCCTCCCAACCTAGCTCGCAAATGGCACTAATCAAATTTGAGGCAAAATCGAAGGACATGCTGAGACCAAGAACAGAGAGGGATGCAAATAAATTCACAGAATCTTTAACCCAGCCAAAAATGTACCCAAAATTCAGTTTTTTGAAGGATGCCGGATCTGCCCTCTTCTCAAGCAATGCCGCTCTCGAAGGGCTGTGGACCGGGAAACAGCGTTTACAACGCTATCATCACATTGCAGTGCTATTACAATATGGTTGTTACAACGACCGCGTTGTTAGTGTGCGATACCTTTACATCACAAGTCATTAGATCGACTTGCTGTAGGGGGCGCTAAGGTATTGGAAATTAATTCCAAAACCTTCCCTACTGTTGCGTAAACTGGAGTAGGAATAGCAAATAATACTATTCCTAAGTCCAGCGCGTCCCATACAGCAAGTCAATCTAATGACTTGCGGTGTAAAGGTATCGCTAACTAACAACACGGTCATTGTAACGACTGCGTTGTAAAAGCACACAATGTAATAGCGAGCGCTGTGACATGCTATATTCCTGCAGACCCCACTTCAACCCTGTGAGATACCCCTTCAGCTACAGCAGTCTTCAGACCCACCACACGGAGACCTCACCTGCCCTTTCTTTCCTAAACAACTAATGACAGCCACTACGATACTGACCATGGCAGACCAAACAAATTCACAATCCGGGCACACAGCCACATTATACCTTGCCAATTATCAAGCAGCAACAGAACAGCAGATGGCACAATTTACAGCACCCTTACCAGAATTACCAGAACCCCACGCAGTTGATGTGCCCTGGCAGCTATGATTCGAGCCCAATGATGGTTTTCTCCAGGGGCAAAAACTAGGAGGAAATCTGGGCACACAAAATCTCAAAGAAATTTTAAACAGTGAGGGGAGCATGCAGAAATCCAAACCAGAACAGCAACCAGAACCTCAAGCGGAAGAGGACCCAATCTCATTCCTCAATGACAGTAAGGCAAGCTCGGCCTCCCCAGTTGTCATGATGAAACTACAACTCCCAGAATGCACTCTGCCCTGTACAGTCAATGCGCTACAGTGAGCCTTTTGCTTCATGATGACTGCTGCATAGACACAGAATAGTTGAATGGAGGCATGGGACACACGATGGTACAGCTCTGTCTTCACTCACATCATACTTCCAGACACATATTGCATATAATGCACATACCAGGTCTCTGCTGCTCATGCTCCTCCAGCTGAGCATGGAGGGTCGGATGAGCTGCACGCAGGACCCTCCTGTACAGTGGCGAGAGGTGAGGACGATGCACATGGTGCTGGGAAGTCTGGCCCAGTAGCTCCTCAGCCTTGTGCCGGGCCCAGCATTTTAGGTCCTCCCAGCGCTTGCGGCATGACCTCGCGTTCCTGGTGTGAACGCCCACTGTACTGCAGCACTCACCAATGTCGGCCCATAGTCTGGCCCTCGCTGCATTACTCAGCTGGTCCACTGGCCCCCCATATAGCTGAGGATATTTTAGTATCACCCCCTCAGCTAAGATGTCTAATTCCCTTTCACTGAAAGGTGGTGCTTTCTCTTCATAACCCTCAGCCATTTTGGGGGAAATAAGGTCGAAAAGAGCAGCAGGATAGCAGAGGATCTGATCTGTGAGAGAGGATGACTCAGAATGAACACAAAATGGCTGTCAACAACTTCCTGTGATGTATTTCCTGTCTCCCACTTCCTGTATGTCATTTCCTCTATGAAATAATGGGTTCCGGTTCAATTTCGGAGATTCCGGCCCGGAGGTGGAGATTCCGGCCCGGAGGTGGAGATTCTGGCCCGGTGGTGGAGATTCCGCTCCGGGTGCGGAAACTCCGCTCTGAGTGCGGAAATTCCGGCCCGAGTGCGGACGTAAAGTTAGTAGTCAAAAATCCATTCTGTGAATACCAAAAGTAGTAAGTGCATTCTGTGAATACCAAAAGTAGTAAGTTTAGGATTTTGTCTCAGATTAGTTCTGTGAATCGTGCCCACTGATCTTTAGGGCCCCATCCTTACCTTGCTCTTCAGAGCCTGTCGGGAATAAGGTTTTTATCTACCTGGCCTGAGTCGCTTATTGTCCCTATATTCAAGAAGGGTGACCGTAACAACCCAGCTCAATACATGCCTATTTCTCTTCTGGATTGTTTGGTAACGGTGGCTGGGCGTATTCTTTAAGGACAACTCCATGACTGGGCAGAAACAAATAATATCCTTTCGGACCTACAGTACGGTTTTAGGGCTGGGCTTGGGACTGTAGAGCAGGACATTAACTTAGATCTTCTAATTGGTAAATACGTGCATATAAAAGGTGGCAATTTGTTTTTAGTTTTTGTAGATTTATCTTCTGCGTTTGAATTTGTGGCTCATGATAAGTTATGGTCAATCATGGCTAACATGGGCGTGGACTGTACTATTGTGAACTTTCTCAGAGATCTGCATGCCAAAGGCAGGGGTAGAGTTCGCTATGGCCTCAATGGCAACTGTACTGGGCCATTTAAAATTGGAAGAGGGGTACGCCAGGGATGCTTCCTGGCCCCCTTCCTGTTTAATCTCTATCTTAATAGTGTAGGTGACATACTGGCAAGCAAATGTGCGTACCTATCTCAGGTGGGACATTGGCCTATACCAGCTCTTTTTTATGCTGATGACGTGATATTAATGGCCCGTACTCCTATTGGCCTCCAGCGTCTAGTTGACGAGTTTGCCCAGTTCATGCAAAACCTTGGGCTAAAAATTAACATTAGCAAAACCTTCACCATGAAGATTGGGAAGAAGGCCACCCGCTGTCGTGACATCTTCATTGAGGGTTCTAAAATTCAGTTCACAGAATCATTCTCATATCTGGGCATTGTATTTAGTCAATCTGGGAATTAGCAAGGGGCAATCAAATCAAGGCGACTCCATTTTGTCAAAACGATAATGGCTCTACTAAATTTTGCTAGACAGCTTGGTATTAAACACCCAAAGGAACTGATGACAATTTATAAGACCAAATGCAGATCCACTGCTATGTAAGGGGCTGATCTCTGGGGGCATGGAAAGATTGATACACTTCAGCTTGAGGAAAATGCTTTTTTAAGGACTCTCTTAGCTCTCCCAAAAAGTAGCCCAACATATGTGTGTCACTCTGGACTAGGAGCCCCTTATAGCAGATTTGATCAGGATCCAGCCAGTCCTACTCTGGCATCAAATTTGGTCATCTGAACATACTACTCTTAATCGAGACATAATTGTTGACTGTTTAAAATCTTCGCATGCGTTTAACATCCCTTGGCTTAAATTTGAGCACAATTTTCTGACAGACCTCGGCCATCCCGAATACTTCAATCTTCCCGAGAGTCTGTTCAGCGTCCAAAGAAAAGCCTTGAAACTGAAATGCATTTCATTATTGGAGGAAACAAGATTATCTTCTGAAATTTGGAAACCCTCTGTGTTGAGGAATCAAATGATTCTGACTAGTTACTATATGCAACCATATTTAGCCAATGTGTATAATCAGCGCCACAGGTTCGTGTTGACCCGTTTTTGGTTGGATATTTTCCACCGTTTAATTAGTTTTCCTACTATTAACAACTGGTCACATGACCTGGGGAATTGCCCGTGTGATGATACCTCACCACAGAGCACCATGCATACTGTGCTTTTCTGTAAACATTTTTCAGGGCTGAGAAAGAAATTCATCAAACCTTTGTTATTACAGCTGGGTTTTACACAATGTTGCCCAGCTTTTATTTATCTGCAAATGCTACCGAACTTATACACATGTGTAGTAATGTCACGATTTCTGCTGGCTGTTATTAATTACAGGAAGCAGCTGTAAATAGAAATGGAATGATCACGCAGTTGACGACTGTTTTTATATACATGTTTTTATATAGAATAACTTCTTGTACTTTGTTTTAAACTTGTATTCTGTTTTTTAAACTTTGTCATGAATGTATTTTTGTAGCTTTTATGATTCACTTTGTGATTTCGAATAAACCTTATTTTGACTTGACTTGACTTGACTCTGAACATTCAATCGACCAATTACTAAAGAATATAAGTAAGTCAGACACACAAAGCCTCATCCTCACAGGGGATCTGAACCACCACCTCCTAGGTATGTCGTTGGAGGATGAAGTGCTGAGCCAAACCCTATACTGGTACATACCGGCACAAAGTGGGAACTCCCACAGGAAAATAAACAGCAAAAGTAGACACCTATTGGAGGACCTAGAGCACCCCAACCTCAGGGCACTTAACGGAGGATTTCCAGAGGGTTCCCCTCCAGTGGCCACCTTCTACTTTTCCTCAACTTGCACAACATTGGATTACTCCTTCGTCAGTCTCCCTCTGTTCAATTGCATGACTGCATTCCACTTAGGAGACAAGGGTGACAGCGACTACCGACCGCAAGAAATACACCTATTAGCAACAGCACCCCAATTTGACTGCCCGGAAGAGGACCCGGTCTCCATTTACACGATCAACTTAAAGAGAATCAAATTTGCGGGAGCAAATATTGATATCCTGTAAGCATCAGCAATGGACTTGTTACAAGCACATACATGAGCATTAAACAGCCACAAAAGTAGATAGGAATGCTTTACTGTCAATCTGGCAGGCCTACACACCACATCACAGAAAACAAACCCCCATCAGGATGCCATCAAGGGAAGCAGGATCACTAAAGGCCAATGGATACAATTAAAGCAAATTAAAAGAACCATAAATAGTAGTCTAAGATCTCTGCGTCATAGCACAGGGAGAATAATCCTCCACACACTTCTCCAACAACAAAGATCCTCACTCATAATCCTGAAGAAGGAAATTAACAGGGCGCTGGAGGACAAGTATTGGGCAAAGTTACTGCATGATACTCTTTGGTTTTTGTTTTACCCTGTTGTAAAATATAAAATATAAAAAGACAAAAAATCTAAAAATGTTAAATATATATATATATTTTTGCTACAAAAAAAATAGATGTCCTGAAGGCAAACACAACAAGCAAAAAGGTCTATCCACAGCAAAAATACAAAAATATAAATTCAGAGCTACCCTATAGTTTCTATATTTTCCTTTTTAGGTTGAGCACCAGCGCACATCCACTGTCTGCAAGACCTGCTGTAATGACTCCACAGGAGTGAAATTACAACTGCTGATTGCCATTGGCTGAAAACTCCATCGCTCCTCCTTATTGGCCTGTGCTCCCGATACATTACTTGCATTTTTAAACCAGGAGCACCGGCCAATTACAGTTTTCTTACACCATAGGTTATTTATGGACTATTTTTTCTTTCTTACAAGCGCCTCATTCTTATTTGTATTATTTAGAAGTAGCTAGCGTCAGTCAGAACAGCGATGTTTCACCAAAATATTATGCACTAATATACTGATGTAAAGCGCTCATTCAGGTCAAGTTTGCATGATATAAATAAACGCTGCACACAAAAAAAAAAATCAAGCCATGACTTTTCTCCTGTTTAGATGTCTACAAAAACTACAAAGTAGTGGCCATGCTGCAGTGGCGTAATTTAGTCAGAGGTGAGTGGAAGGTACAAGTACATAAAAAAGCTGCTCTCCTCTGATATGAAACAGCGTTTAAATGATTAAAAGAATGTGAAGCAACTGTAACAACTGACATAGCAGCATTGGGATTTCTGTAAATTTTGCTTTTTTTAATACTTTTTTTATAGTGCTGCTGTTTGCAACAACTTTTTGTTTCTGTTCATTATTTGATTGTTCCTTCAGGCCCAATGACTGCCAGGGCAGGCCCTTTCAGACACGTACTTCCTGTTGGCCGCAGACCTTGCTACACCGCAGCCCTGGACCAGCACTGGACCAGCCCTGGACCAGCACTGGACCAGCACTGGACCAGCACTGTGCCAGCACTGGACCAGCACTGGACCAGCACTGTGCCAGCCCTGGAGAAGCCCTGGACCAGCACTGGACCAGCCCTGGACCAGCCATGGACCAGCACTGGACAAGCCCTGGACCAGCACTGGGCCAGCCCTGGACAAGCACTGGACCAGCACTGGACCAGCCCTGGACAATCCCTGGATCAGCACTGGACGAGCCCTGGATGAGCCCTGGACCAGCCCTGGACCAGCACTGGACCAGCCCTGGACCAGCCCTCGACCAGCCCTGGACCAGCCCTGGACCAGCCCTGGTCCAGCACTGGACCAGTCCTGAACCAGCCCTGGTCCAGCACTGGACCAGCCCTGGACCAGCCCTGGACCAGCCCTGGACCAGCAATGGACCAGCCCTGGACCAGCCCTGCACCAGCCCTCAACCAGCCCTGGACCAGCCCTGGACCAGCCAAGGAACAGCACTGGACCAGCACTGGACAAGCCCTGGACCAGTACTGGACCAGCACGGGACCAGCCCTGGACCAGCACTGGACCAGCCTGGACCAGCACTGGACCAGCACTGTGCCAGCACTGTGCCAGCACTGGACCAGCACTGGACCAGCACTGTGCCAGCCCTGGAGAAGCCCTGGACCAGCCCTGGAGAAGCCCTGGACCAGCACTGGACCAGCCCTGGACCAGCCATGGACCAGCACTGGACAAGCCCTGGACCAGCACAGGGCCAGCCCTGGACAAGCACTGGACCAGCACTGGACCAGCCCTGGACAATCCCTGGATCAGCACTGGACGAGCCCTGGATGAGCCCTGGACCAGCCCTGGACCAGCCCTCGACCAGCCCTGGACCAGCCCTGGACCAGCCCTGGTCCAGCACTGACCAGTCCTGAACCAGCCCTGGTCCAGCACTGGACCAGCCCTGGACCAGCCCTGGACCAGCACTGGACCAGCCCTGGACCAGCCCTGGACCAGCAATGGACCAGCCCTGGACCAGCACTGTACCAGCCCTAGACCAGTAGTGGACCAGCACTGGCACAGCACTGGACCTTCCCTGGACCAGCCCTGGACCAGCCCTGGATCAGCACTGGCCCAGACTGGACCAGCCCTGGACCAGCCCTGGATCAGCAGTGGACCAGCCCTGAACCAGCCCTGGATCAGCAATGGACCAGCCCTGGACCAGCCCTGGACCAGCACTGGACCAGGCCTGGACAAGCCCTGGACCAGCACTGGACCAGCCCTGGACCAGCCCTGGACCAGCCCTGGACCAGCCCTGGACCAGCACTGGACCAGCCCTGGACCAGCACTGGACCAGCACTGGATCAGCACTGGACCAGCACTGGACCAGCACTGGACCAGCACTGGACCAGCACTGGGCCAGCCCTAGGCCAGCCCTGGATCAGCACTGGACCAGGCCTGGACAAGCCCTGGACCAGCACTGGACCAGCCCTGGACCAGCACTGGACCAGCCCTGGACCAGCACTGGAGCAGCCCTAGACCAGCACTGGACCAGCCCTGGACCAGCACTGGACCAGCCCTAGACCAGTAGTGGACCAGCACTGGACCAGCACTGGACCTTCCCTGGACCAGCACTGGACCAGCACTGGATCAGCACTGCATCAGCACTGGACCAGCACTGGACCAGCCCTGGATCAGCAATGGACCAGGCCTGGACCAGCAATGGACCAGGCCTTGACCAGCCCTGGACCAGCACTGGACCAGCCCTGGATCAGCACTGGACCAGCCCTGGATCAGCACTAGACCAGCCCTGGACCAGCAGTGGACCAGCACTGGACCAGCCATAGACCAGCCCTGGACCAGCGCTGGAGCAGCACTGGACCAGCCCTGGACCTGCACTGTACCACCCCTGGATCTGCACTGGACCAGCACTGGACCATCTCTGGACCTTCTCGGGATCAGCCCTGGACCAGCACTGGGCCAGCCCTAGGCCAGTCCTGGATCAGCACTGGACCAGGCCTGGACCAGCCCTGGACCAGGCCTGGACCAGCCCTGGACCAGCACTGGACCAGCACTGGATCAGCACTGGACCAGCCCTGGACCAGCACTGGACCAGCCCTGGACCAGCACTGGACCAGCACTGGACCAGCGCTGGACAAGCCCTGGACCAGCACTGGAGCAGCCCTGGACCAGCACTGGACCAGCCCTGGACCAGCACTGGACCAGCCCTGGACCAGCACTGGACCAGCACTGGACCAGCTCTGGATCAGCCCTGGACCAGCACTGGAGCAGCACTGGGCCAGCCCTGGATCAGCACTGGACCAGGCCTGGACAAGCCCTGGACCAGCACTGGACAAGCCCTGGACAAGCCCTGGACCAGCCCTGGACCAGCACTGGACCAGCACTGGACCAGCGCTGGACAAGCCCTGGACCAGCACTGGACCAGCCCTGGACCAGCCATGGACCAGCACTGGACAAGCCATGAACCAGCACTGGGCCAGCCCTGGACCAGCACTGGACCAGCACTGGACCAGCCCTGGACCAGCCATGGACCAGCAATGGACCAGTCCTGAATGAGCCCTGGACCAGCACTGGATCAGCAATGGACCAGTCCTGGACCAGCACTGGACCAGCACTGGACCAGCCCTGGACCAGCACTGGACCAGCACTGGAACAGGACTGTGCAAGCACTGGACCAGCACTGGACCAGCACTGTGCCAGCCCTGGAGGAGCCCTGGACCAGCCCTGGACCAGCCCTGGACCAGCCCTGGACCAGCCATGGACCAGCCCTGGACCAGCACTGGACCAGCACTGTGCCAGCACTGGACCAGCACTGTGCCAGCACTGGACCAGCACTGGACCAGTACAGGACCAGCACTAGACCAGTACTGGGCCAGCCCTGGACGAGCCCTGGACCAGCACTGGATCAGCACTGGACCAGCACTGGACCAGCACTGGACCAGCACTGGACCAGCCCTGGACCAGCACTGGACCAGCACTGGACCAGCACTGTGCCAGCACTGGACCAGCACTGGACCAGCACTGGACCAGCACAGGACCAGCCCTGGACCAGCACTGGACCAGCACTGGACCAGCACTGTGCCAGCACTGGACCAGCACTGGACCAGCACTGTGCCAGCCCTGGAGAAGGTTTAGGGACTTGCAAGTGTGCGCACTTGCCAAGTCGACATGGCAGCCCCAGGCTGCGCACAGGCTCTGCGATGGCAGGCCCGAGTTACACTTTACGGGATGTTTGCGTGGGTGGCACAATCCAGTGCTGCAGCCCACCAACAGCATTTGGTCTATAGGCCCTGGCACTCGCAGTGCACTTTACAAGGGACTGATACATAAACCAAATAGGCCAATCATGGAAACGCCAATCCGCAACACATTTTATACAGGAGCACTTGCACTTTCCCACTGGACAGCAGTGAGGAAAGTGCGCAGAATCATTACACCAGCAAAAACATAGTCAAAACCGGGAGGTCAGAAAGCAAAAAGTCAGGGGAAACACGCCAAAAGATGCCAAGTCTAACACAGATGAATTCTGGATTGTCTGGAGTCTTTGGATGTGTTCGGTGGTGGTGCCAACATAGAGTGCATTGCCTGCTAGTGACGAGGGCCTATGTCACCGTTTTCCTTGTGCTGATGGGGAGTCATCTGAAGATTTAGCAGAGTATGCTTATTGTGTAGAAGCAGGCTGATGGGACAGTGTTGACCTGACGTTTCATTGAGAGTTGACTGTCCAGGATGGATCAGCACTGGACCAGCCCTGGACCAGCCATGGACCAGCACTGTACCAGCACTGGACCAGCCATGGACCAGCACTGGACCAGCACTGGACCAGCACTGGACCAGCCCTGGACCAGCCCTGGACCAGCCATGGACCAGCCCTGGACCAGCCCTGGACCAGCACTGGACCAGCCCTGGACCAGCCCTGGACCAGCCATGGACCAGCACTGGACCAGCCATGGACCAGCCCTGGACCAGCCCTGGACCAGCCCTGGACCAGCACTGGCCAGAGTAGAAAAACCTAAAGAAGTACTTCCGACTGTATTAAATAGCTGTACAGTTGCAAGTTATCTACTGATATCTCTGAACAGAGTAAAGGGTGAATGTAGAAGGCCTCAGACAAACGCAAGGCTGTGTGCTAGTACATGTTATCAGAGGGGACATGGGGGTAGTAAAGTTTGATGTAAAAGTTGAGCTTTGTAATACAATCCTATACAGAGTGAATGGCTCACTTCTATAGGAACATTCCCTCCCTACTAATAGGTATGTAGAGGTTAAAGGCTGAGTGTAAGTGGGTTTAGTGAGTAGTTCAGCCCTGCCCAAAGGTACCTCCTCTGAGAGAACTTGATTTATGAATGGGTTTACAGTCAGCAAGGGCTCTACTGATACCTCTGAAGAAAGTAAAGGGTTAGTGTACAAGGTTTTAGACGACCACTAGGCCCTTTCTTATGAGATCCAAGCAGGGTACAGTTTTGATTGTGGTAGTGTTTCATAAAAGAGTAACTTATTATACAAGTTGATATAGACTGAATGGCCCACTTTATAAAAGTACACCATCTCTCCTGACACCCTGCGCTATCAATCAATAAATCAATCAAACAAGTAGTATTTTTAAAGCACAACTAATCACCCCAGAAGATATCAAGGTGCTGTGCTACAGGTATAAATTGAAGAGCCAGGCCCTGAACAGCGTGGGTGCAGTGCGGAGGGGGAGAGTGTTCCAGTCTTTGGCGCTGAGGGGAGAGAAGAAGCGTCGCCCGGAGTGACTGCAGCGGATCCGTGGTGTGTGGAACGTAGGTTTCTGGCTGGCTGGTAGAAGATCAGGTGGCGGTTCATGTTGGCAGGTCCTTCATTGTGGAGGGCTTTGTAGGCATGGGTCAGCAGCTTGAAATGGCATTTCTTCTGGACGGGGAGCCAGTGGAGGTCCTTCAGGTGCTGGGTGATGTGTGCCCTTCTATGCAGGTTGAGGATCAGTCTGGCTGATTGTTAGAAATGGGATCTCTAGTTGGCAAGGGCTTGCACCTTTGTCCAAGTAGGGACCCTTCTTCCTAGTCAGGGTAAGGGAGTTACACTCCTAAAATAACCCTTGCTCACCCCCTTGGTAGCTTGGCACGAGCAGTCAGGCTTATTCTAGAGGCAGTGTGTAAAGCATTTGCACATAACCAACAGTAATACAGTGTAAGCACTACAAAAGGACACCACACCAGTTTAGAAAAATAACCAATATTTTTATATACTCAAGACAAGACGAATTACGACAAAAATCCACAATACTATACTTTAAAAATGAATGCTTGATAAGGTAACTTCTTCTTTGCAGGAATAACACAAAAGCAAAGTTTGTGCGAGTCGGTAGCCCCGTCCGGGTCTACCGCGATGCTGAAATACACAGAGTCTAACAGTTCCAGCTGACCGCATCACTATGGGCTAGCAGAGTTGTGAACAGACTCGGTCACAGTACCTTTCTCGTTGTGGCTGGTACGGAGTGTACGAGCCGGTCGGCGTTCGTCGCGGTTGCGGTGCAAGACGGAGCGATGCAAGGTGCGGTGTCCCTCGATGCAGTGCAGGCAGCGGCTCGATGAGCGTCGTGCAGACGGAGTCGGTGAGTCCAAGGCGTGCGGTGCAGGGCGAGACAGTGTACGATGCGGTGCTCACAGGTTGCGATGCAGGCGAACAAGCCGGAGTGCGGGAGCTGGCGTCGGACAGCGGTGCGAGTCGGAGCAGTGCATCGCAAACATGCGAGCGGTGCTCCAAATGCGATGCGGTCACGACTGTTGAGCCAGTTGCAGCAACCGCGTCGGTCGGGTCCGGCTGGTTCAGTGAAGCGATGCAATGCGAACTGCGGTGCCCACAGGTCATGGTGCAAGCAGCGGCTCGGTGTTGACGGCGTCGGACGTCGCCACGGTGAGACCAGGGTTGCGATGCGAAGCGGGCGATGCGGTCTGCGGTGCAAACAGGTCACCGGTCAGGGATGGATTCGGTTGACGGAGTCGGTTGCAGTTCCCTTCCTCTGTGGCAACTGAAACAGCTGTTCCAGAAGCGGTACCCAGAGGCTTGTGAAGTCTTTGTAGTCCCTGAGACTTCTTAACAGGAGGCCAGCTCGGTTCCAGGCCCTTGGAGATACTCAGCACAAGTTTGTAGAAAGTTCAGTCCTTTCACTGCCCAAGGCAGAAGCAGCAGCTGCAGGCCAACCCAACAAAGCAACAACACAGCAAAGGGGCAGTACTCCTCCTGGCAGCTCTTCCAGCTCTTCGTCTTGGCAGGTTCCTTGATTCCAGCGAGATCTAAATTCATGGGGTCAGGGCCCCAATATTTATATCCCAAATTCCTTTGTTCTCTGAAGGCAGAGAGGCCTTTGCCTAGTCCAAACCAGTTCTGGAGCACTTTGTTGACAAGTCTCCGTCCCTTCTTTCAGAGAGTAGGCCAGGGACATCAGACGCACCACAGGAGGTGGAGCCAGCATTGTGGAGGTAAGGCACTGTCTTATTCAGGGCCCAGGTGCAACCCCTCCCACCCATCTACATGTAGATCTTGCTATTCAGCCCTGTGCTGACTCACCCTGTCTCCTGGCATCCCCAGCCCCTGTCACTCACACTCCAGACAAGGAATACACAACCTCGCAGAGGCAGGCTTGGATGGTTAGACAAGAAAATACCTACTTTCTAAAAGTGGTATTTTCAAACACAGAATGTTAAAACCAACTTCACTAAAAGATGCATTTTATCATTCTGAGTCCAGGCATACTAAACTCGAATTTCTACCATGTTCCCGGGGTCAGTTAGGATTATAAGCTATAATAATCAAAACTGCCCGTTCTGGCCTAGGGGGAACAGGTAGTCTTGCAATAGTGAAAAACGAACTAGGCGGTAATTCACTATCAGGACATGCCACACACACCAGGGCATGTCCTACCTTTCGCATACAACGCACCCTGCCCACAGGGGTACCTTGGGCCTACCTTAGGGGTGACTAACATGTAGAAAAGGGAAGGTTTAGGGACTTGCAAGTGTGCGCACTTGCCAAGTCGACATGGCAGCCCCAGGCTGCGCACAGGCTCTGCGATGGCAGGCCCGAGTTACACTTTACGGGCTGTTTGCGTGGGTGGCACAATCCAGTGCTGCAGCCCACCAACATCATTTGGTCTATAGGCCCTGACACTCGCAGTGCACTTTACAAGGGACTGATACATAAACCAAATAGGCCAATCATGGAAACGCCAATCCGCAACACATTTTATACAGGAGCACTTGCACTTTCCCACTGGACAGCAGTGAGGAAAGTGCGCAGAATCATTACACCAGCAAAAACAGAGTCAAAACCGGGAGGTCAGAAAGCAAAAGTCAGGGGAAACACGCCAAAAGATGCCAAGTCTAACACAGATGAATTCTGGATTGTCTGGAGTCTTTGGATGTGTTCGGTGGTGGTGCCAACATAGAGTGCATTGCCTGCTAGTGACGAGGGCCTATGTCACCGTTTTCCTTGTGCTGATGGGGAGTCATCTGAAGATTTAGCAGAGTATGCTTATTGTGTAGAAGCAGGCTGATGGGACAGTGTTGACCTGACGTTTCATTGAGAGTTGACTGTCCAGGATGGATCAGCACTGGACCAGCCCTGGACCAGCCATGGACCAGCACTGTACCAGCACTGGACCAGCCATGGACCAGCCCTGGACCAGCACTGGACCAGCACTGGACCAGCCATGGACCAGCCCTGGACCAGCCCTGGACCAGCCATGGACCAGCCCTGGACCAGCCCTGGACCAGCACTGGACCAGCCCTGGACCAGCCATGGACCAGCACTGGACCAGCCATGGACCAGCCATGGACCAGCCCTGGACCAGCCCTGGACCAGCCCTGGACCAGCACTGGCCAGAGTAGAAAAACCTAAAGAAGTACTTCCGACTGTATTAAATAGCTGTACAGTTGCAAGTTATCTACTGATATCTCTGAACAGAGTAAAGGGTGAATGTAGAAGGCCTCAGACAAACGCAAGGCTGTGTGCTAGTACATGTTATCAGAGGGGACATGGGGGTAGTAAAGTTTGATGTAAAAGTTGAGCTTTGTAATACAATCCTATACAGAGTGAATGGCTCACTTCTATAGGAACATTCCCTCCCTACTAATAGGTATGTAGAGGTTAAAGGCTGAGTGTAAGTGGGTTTAGTGAGTAGTTCAGCCCTGCCCAAAGGTACCTCCTCTGAGAGAACTTGATTTATGAATGGGTTTACAGTCAGCAAGGGCTCTACTGATACCTCTGAAGAAAGTAAAGGGTTAGTGTACAAGGTTTTAGACGACCACTAGGCCCTTTCTTATGAGATCCAAGCAGGGTACAGTTTTGATTGTGGTAGTGTTTCATAAAAGAGTAACTTATTATACAAGTTGATATAGACTGAATGGCCCACTTTATAAAAGTACACCATCTCTCCTGACACCCTGCGCTATCAATCAATAAATCAATCAAACAAGTAGTATTTTTAAAGCACAACTAATCACCCCAGAAGATATCAAGGTGCTGTGCTACAGGTATAAATTGAAGAGCCAGGCCCTGAACAGCGTGGGTGCAGTGCGGAGGGGGAGAGTGTTCCAGTCTTTGGCGCTGAGGGAGAGAAGAAGCGTCGCCCGGAGTGACTGCAGCGGATCCGTGGTGTGTGGAACGTAGGTTTCTGGCTGGCTGGTAGAAGATCAGGTGGCGGTTCATGTTGGCAGGTCCTTCATTGTGGAGGGCTTTGTAGGCATGGGTCAGCAGCTTAAAATGGCATTTCTTCTGGACGGGGAGCCAGTGGAGGTCCTTCAGGTGCTGGGTGATGTGTGCCCTTCTATGCAGGTTGAGGATCAGTCTGGCTGATTGTTAGAAATGGGATCTCTAGTTGGCAAGGGCTTGCACCTTTGTCCAAGTAGGGACCCTTCTTCCTAGTCAGGGTAAGGGAGTTACACTCCTAAAATAACCCCTGCTCACCCCCTTGGTAGCTTGGCACGAGCAGTCAGGCTTATTCTAGAGGCAGTGTGTAAAGCATTTGCACATAACCAACAGTAATACAGTGTAAGCACTACAAAAGGACACCACACCAGTTTAGAAAAATAACCAATATTTTTATATACTCAAGACAAGACGAATTACGACAAAAATCCACAATACTATACTTTAAAAATGAATGCTTGATAAGGTAACTTCTTCTTTGCAGGAATAACACAAAAGCAAAGTTTGTGCGAGTCGGTAGCCCCGTCCGGGTCTACCGCGATGCTGAAATACACAGAGTCTAACAGTTCCAGCTGACCGCATCACTATGGGCCAGCAGAGTTGTGAACAGACTCGGTCACAGTACCTTTCTCGTTGTGGCTGGTACGGAGTGTACGAGCCGGTCGGCGTTCGTCGCGGTTGCGGTGCAAGACGGAGCGATGCAAGGTGCGGTGTCCTCGATGCAGTGCAGGCAGCGGCTCGATGAGCGTCGTGCAGACGGAGTCGGTGAGTCCAAGGCGTGCGGTGCAGGGCGAGACAGTGTACGATGCGGTGCTCACAGGTTGCGATGCAGGCGAACAAGCCGGAGTGCGGGAGCTGGCGTCGGACAGCGGTGCGAGTCGGAGCAGTGCATCGCAAACATGCGAGCGGTGCTCCAAATGCGATGCGGTCACGACTGTTGAGCCAGTTGCAGCGACCGCGTCGGTCGGGTCCGGCTGGTTCAGTGAAGCGATGCAATGCGAACTGCGGTGCCCACAGGTCATGGTGCAAGCAGCGGCTCGGTGTTGACGGCATCGGACGTCGCCTACGGTGAGACCAGGGTTGCGATGCGAAGCGGGCGATGCGGTCTGCGGTGCAAACAGGTCACCGGTCAGGGATGGATTCGGCTGACGGAGTCGGTTGCAGTTCCCTTCCTCTGTGGCAACTGAAACAGCGTTCCAGAAGCGGTACCCAGAGGCTTGTGAAGTCTTTGTAGTCCCTGAGACTTCTTAACAGGAGGCCAGCTCGGTTCCAGGCCCTTGGAGATACTCAGCACAAGTTTGTAGAAAGTTCAGTCCTTTCACTGCCCAAGGCAGAAGCAGCAGCTGCAGGCCAACCCAACAAAGCAACAACACAGCAAAGGGGCAGTACTCCTCCTGGCAGCTCTTCCAGCTCTTCGTCTTGGCAGGTTCCTTGATTCCAGCGAGATCTAAATTCATGGGGTCAGGGCCCCAATATTTATATCCCAAATTCCTTTGTTCTCTGAAGGCAGAGAGGCCTTTGCCTAGTCCAAACCAGTTCTGGAGCACTTTGTTGACAAGTCTCCGTCCCTTCTTTCAGAGAGTAGGCCAGGGACATCAGACGCACCACAGGAGGTGGAGCCAGCATTGTGGAGGTAAGGCACTGTCTTATTCAGGGCCCAGGTGCAACCCTCCCACCCATCTACATGTAGATCTTGCTATTCAGCCCTGTGCTGACTCACCCTGTCTCCTGGCATCCCCCAGCCCCTGTCACTCACACTCCAGACAAGGAATACACAACCTCGCAGAGGCAGGCTTGGATGGTTAGACAAGAAAATACCTACTTTCTAAAAGTGGTATTTTCAAACACAGAATGTTAAAACCAACTTCACTAAAAGATGCATTTTATCATTCTGAGTCCAGGCATACTAAACTCGAATTTCTACCATGTTCCCGGGTCAGTTAGGATTATAAGCTATAATAATCAAAACTGCCCGTTCTGGCCTAGGGGAACAGGTAGTCTTGCAATAGTGAAAACGAACTAGGCGGTAATTCACTATCAGGACATGCCACACACACCAGGGCATGTCCTACCTTTCGCATACAACGCACCCTGCCCACAGGGGTACCTTGGGCCTACCTTAGGGGTGACTAACATGTAGAAAAGGGAAGGTTTAGGGACTTGCAAGTGTGCGCACTTTGCCAAGTCGACATGGCAGCCCCAGGCTGCGCACAGGCTCTGCGATGGCAGGCCCGAGTTACACTTTACGGGCTGTTTGCGTGGGTGGCACAATCCAGTGCTGCAGCCCACCAACATCATTTGGTCTATAGGCCCTGACACTCGCAGTGCACTTTACAAGGGACTGATACATAAACCAAATAGGCCAATCATGGAAACGCCAATCCGCAACACATTTTATACAGGAGCACTTGCACTTTCCCACTGGACAGCAGTGAGGAAAGTGCGCAGAATCATTACACCAGCAAAAACAGAGTCAAAACCGGGAGGTCAGAAAGCAAAAGTCAGGGGAAACACGCCAAAAGATGCCAAGTCTAACACAGATGAATTCTGGATTGTCTGGAGTCTTTGGATGTGTTCGGTGGTGGTGCCAACATAGAGTGCATTGCCTGCTAGTGACGAGGGCCTATGTCACCGTTTTCCTTGTGCTGATGGGGAGTCATCTGAAGATTTAGCAGAGTATGCGTATTGTGTAGAAGCAGGCTGATGGGACAGTGTTGACCTGACGTTTCATTGAGAGTTGACTGTCCAGGATGATGCAGAGCTTGCGGGTGTGTTCTTTCGGCGTGAGGGTAGGTCCGGAAATGTGGCTGCATTTATGGAGGGGTTTAGGATGGTGGTGAGCTAGTGGCTGATCTCATTGCTTCTAAGGTTGTAGAGTCAATGGGGGCAGGGGCCAGTGGGTGCCCCTGAGTGGATAGAGTTTGTCAAGGTAGTGCTAAGTTGTTCCCATGTAATGTGCGAGTGGCTGGTGGTTGTGGTTGATGGGTTGCTGATGAGTTCGGAGTGTTGAGGGTCGAAGTTTCTGTAGAGGTTACTAACTTGTGGAAGTGATCAGCGAGGATGTTGCAGAGTTCCTTTGAGCAAGGGATCACATTTTTTGTGGCTGATGGGCAGGTGAACTCACTGCCGATGGTGAAGAGTTCCTCAGTTTGTTTGGCGCTGGTCTCAATATGTTGTGTCAAGCCCTCCTTTTTTGCAGCTTCGAGTTGGCGGTGGTAGATGTTGAGGGCTAATTTGTAGGCGGCTCGGTCAGTGTGGTTCCTGTTGGTGTGCCATCTTCTTTCTAGTTGTTTGACCCTGCGTTTTTATATGCTGAGTTCCAGCGTGTACCAGCTGGCTCGTTTGGTGTATGTGCGTGTTTTGGCTGGTTTGGAGGTGGTGACTTGGTTGGCAGCATTGGTGATTCAGGGGTTAAAATTCTCTACTGCCTGGTCCAGGTTGGTGGTAATATTGGGCTAGGAGGTGCTGAGGGCGTTGGTCCATTGCTGCTGAGTTACCTTGGTCCAGCTGCGGTAGGGAGTGCTGTGTCAGTTGGGGTATTGCGAGGAGGGCCGGTGAAGGTGAAGTGTGCAATGGAGTGGTCCGTCCAGGTGAGTTCAGCGGTGTGGCATTATCTGATTCTGTTGCTGGAGGTGAAGATTAGGCCTGTGCATGAAATTCCCCTCCACTCATGGAGTTTGCAGAGTTTTTCCCACTCTGCGTACCACATAGCGCATTGAGTTGCAAAAAACTCTGCCCTACGGAGAGGAGTTTTTCCCTCGCTTATGCTCTCCAATCTTACTCCAGACCACATCCTGGGGAGATTTCTCAATGCAGGTGGTCACAGATGGGCGCTACCGCTCACACTGAGAAACCTTCCGTTCATATAGAGGAAGCTGCCGCTTGAATTAAACGAGCAGCAGAAGAAGCAGCGCCCTCTTGTGCTGTGGTTAGTGCAGTTTGTGCTGATTTTCCAGTGTTGGACAAACATCTGGCACTACAAATCAGCACAAACAGCGTGACCAAAGGCACGCCACCCCTTGAGGAACTCTGCATAGCGTGGCATCATTTTTTGGTCAATTCTGGGAGTTCCACCCATTCCATGCCTAGTGGAGATGGGGTCTAGCATGTGTCCTGCTTTTTGTGTGGGGTCGGTTACTATCTGCTTCAGTCTGATGTTGTCTAGTCTTTCCAGGAGGAGTTGGTGTCTGTGGAGTCGTCCAGGTGGGAGCTGAAGTCTCCCAGGAAGATGTAGTGTTCAGATACAATGGCAATTGGGGTGAATAATTTGGCAATGGCGTCACTGAGGCTAGTTCGTGGTCCTGGTTGTATGTGAGGGTGCCGTTGATGGAGGTTTTGGTGGTCGGTGTGAAGCTGGAAGTTCATGTGTTCCATGATCGGCATGGTGTTGTCGTTGGTGATGGTGCAGATGATTGATTCTTTGTGTATGATGGCAACGCCACCTCCCTGTCTGTTGGTGTGGTAGTCGTGTTTCATTATGTAGCCATTGGGAGTTGCCGTGGCGATGTTGGGGCCGATGTGGGGGTGAGCCAAATCTCTGTGATGAAGGTCACGTCAAGGGAGAAGGAGGAGATGGTGTCCCAGATTTCAATAGCATGTTTCCAAAGTGATCTGGCATTGATCAAAATGCAGTTGAGCTGATCCGTGGGGGTGTAAGCATCCGGGGTTGTCGTGGCGTTATACGATACGGTGTTGGATGCTGTTAGGGTGGTGGATAAACGGCAGTGGTTGCAGGTGAAAGGACCTGCTGTGGACCGTGGTGATATGAGGCAGCAGTTGTTGTTGTGTTCAGGGTCCAGGGCATAGAGTTCTGTGGTGGAGTACCTGTGGAAGTGTGGGGGGCCAGTGTTCCTCGCACTGGGTCAGCCCAGGCCCGGATGGGTGCAGAGAGGCTAGCCTTTGGCATGGCTTAGGCACACTGGATGCGTGGCCCAGCTGTGGCCTCCATTAAGTAGCCCTGAGAGGTGGGAGGGACTGTCTGCGAGGCGGGAGGGCAGGGGCTTAAGAGGCAGGAAAAGAAACAGTGCAGTGGAAGAAAACCAGATTGAGTAGGAAAAAACGGTACAGCTGTAGGAAAATTACAGTATTCGAACAGAAAAACAGTGTCAAATGCAATAACAAGTCAGCTTTCACCCAACGGTAACTTGTTCTCATTAGACAAAGAAGAATACACCAGGGGAGGGACCGAGGCTTGAACAGCAGTCTGAGAGTGGCTGGAGGACCAGGATGGGGCCTCTGCACTATGGGGGGTCTGCAGCGGAGGAGCGGCGAGGGTACCTGCAGCCCAGACACAGTGGGAAGCAAAAATAACATATTTCAGGGGGGAGATAATGAAGAGAAGACAAAGGACCTGTGCTGGCTGAAAAGAAAGTGAAAATATCAAACATGTTGTCATTGGGTAATAGGGCACTATGCATAGGCTTACACCTGCCTATAACGAAAACAACGCACTTGAAATGATGAGATATTTGATGAAGGCAAACATTTTCTTAACTGGCTGTTTCCATCGTTGCAGAACACACACATGCTTTGGAGGCCTCCACTGTCGAGGCTCAGCACCCAGAAGGCTGTGAAGGCTGCTCGACCATGTACACCCCGCTGTAAGTTAAACAGTGGGTGTGAAGCCATCTATCTCTACAGACGTTTTCTTAGAGTGGAGAGGATGTTTGGTTCAGTTCACAAACGGATATCTGTTTACTTACACTTCTGAAGAGGATTAAGGATTTGTGTAGAAGGATCCAATGAAACACTAGGCCTTTTCACCTTTTAACACGGCCCAGATTGTGTATATTTGAGTGTGATGAGAGAGGGGCTAATTTACTCATAAGTGTATACAGACTAAATTATGTTTTAATAACAACATAGCCTCTGTGTTGCGACATCTCTTCACGCTATGTAGAATGCCTCAGACAGTCACTTGGCACCATGCTACTAAATGTTAGCAGAGAGGAGATGTGGGATAGTAAAGTTTGATGTAACATTTGAGCTTTGTAATTCAATTCTATGCAGAGTGAATGGCTCACTTTATAACAACATACCCTCTCTACTAATAGGCCTGTAGAGGTTTGAGGTTAAAGGTTGGGTGTAAAAGGTTTTACTGCATAATTCAGCCCTGCACAAAGGCGTCTCCTCTGAGAGAACATGGTGTATGAATGGGTTAACCGACATCAAGGTCTCTACTGATACCTCTGAGGAGAGTAAAGGTTTGGTGTACAAGTTGTTAGACGAACACTAGGCCCTCTCATATGGGATTTAGCCAGGGTACAGTTTTCTATGGTAGACTTACAAGAAAGAGAATCTCCTTCTCGTACGAGTGCATACAATGGTTCAATTTTATAAGAACACAACATCACTCAGTGCTGACACCTCTTAAATGTACTGGAGCCATCTCTCCCAACAGATCTTTTCTCAGAGAATAGGGTGTTTGACTCAGTTTACAAACACCATCTCTCTAAGGACACCTCTGAAAAGGATAAAGCATCTGTGGAGTAGGGCCAATCGACACACTAGGCCTTGTATCATCACATTATACATGCCACAGTTTTATTAAATAGTGTCTCCTTTGTTATAGGTGTATACAGGGTAAATCATTTTTAGGGATGGCAACATGGCCTGTCACATGAGATCTCTCTTCAAGGTGAAGCCTGGGTAAGAAATTCCTCGTTCTGTAAAGATGTTTACTTTGAGTGAATAGAGTGTTTGGTGCACTACAGTAAGACAACCCTCTCTAGTGATTCCTCAGAGCAGAATAAAGAGTGTGTGTACCAGGCAAACAGCAAGCTCTCTACTGATATATCTGGGTAGAGTAAAGGATGTGTGTAGAATTCCTCAGAAATGACTAGGGCCTGTGCCACCGCTTTTTAACACAGTGAGATTAACCGTAGTAAAGTTTGATGTAAAATAAACCTTTGTAATACAATTGTACGCAGAGTGAATAGCTCACTTCTATCACAGCATTTCTTCTCTACCAATATCGCTGTTCAGGTCAAAGGCAGGGTGTGACAGGCTTTAGTAAGTAGTTCAGCCCTTTAGAAAGATGTTGGGGCATATTACCAAGGATTAGCGATATTTATCGCTAACCGCGCTTAGCGCGTTATTTGGTAATGCCACCTATCGCTGGAAATTATCGCTGAGATAACACCCTATTAGTAAGGTTTATCTCCATAGCGATAATATTTCCAGCGATAGCGGCAAAATGCGAGAACATCGCTGGAAAAGCAGCGATATTCTTGCATTATCGCTAAGGTGGATTCAGCATTAGAATCCACCTCCTATACTTCAAACAGGTAAGTCATCCTCACTAGCAGGTGTTAAAATCTAGCGATAAACGCGCTTAGCGCGAATTATTATATCGCTTCGCCTGCCTTGCTAATAGGGGGTAGTGGTGTTAGCGACTGTTTTCAGTCGCTTTTAGTAGGGAACGCCTTCCTTGCATGTCATTAGCGATAATTATCGCTGACATGCAAGGCAATGGAAAACGCGGCCTCTAACGCCTGAAAGCTGTCGCTAACGCATGTTAGCGACAGCTTGCTAATAGGGCGATACAATTATCGCCGCTTTAGCGGCAAAAAGTGCCGCTAAAGCGGCGATAAAGCCCTTGATAATTTGCCCCGTTATCTCTGAGACAACATGGGGGCATAGTTACAAGCCCCCATCGCCACCACAACGTCACTTTCCACGACGTTGGGTGGCGATAGGGGCTTTGCCCTATTTACAAGGCAGCGTTAAGCCACTTAATATGGCTTAACGCTGCCTTGTACATAAGGCCCCCTTTCATGCTAGCAATGGGTGTTGCTCCGCATCAACAAACATTTGAAAAAAATGATGTTTTGCAACTTCTATGTGTGTTGCATTAAGCAGCACACATAGAAGTGACAAAGTGCCATTTAAAGATTGTTTATGTGAAGGAAGGCACACCTTCTTGCACATAAACAATCACTCCCCTCAATGCAGGCACATTTGCACTGTGGTGCAAGGGTGCCTGTGTTGGCGCTAGCCGGCTAAATGTAGCGCCAGCGCAGGGGGATACGCAGGGCTGCACCATATTCTTGTAAATATGGTGCAGCCCTGAGTTTCTAAAGTGACGGAGCGTGTTGTTAGCCTTCTAGTCTTAACAACATGCTTCGCCACTTTCCTTGTAAATATGCCCCATGGTATATGAATAGGTTTACAAACAGTACGTTATCCGCTGGCACATTTGAACAGGATACTTTTTGTGTGTGACTCAGTTTCATGAAAGAGTAACTCCTTCTTATACAAGTCCACTCAGAGTGAATGTTTCTTTTTTACAAGAACACCCCATTTCTGCTGACAGGTCTTTGCAGGTCAGACTTTGCCCGTGCAGCGCTTAACTAATGAAGCCATCTCTCTCGACAGATCTCTTCTCGGAATGAACAGGGAGTTTTAATCGTTTACAAACATCAATGTCTGTACTAACAGCTTTGAGAAGGATAAAGGATCCGTGGAGAAGGATCCATAGAAACACTAGGCCTTGTATTATCACATTTTCAAAGAGTGCTGTGTGCAAGAGTTTAATGAAAGAGAGGCTTCTTTGGTTATAAGTGTGTGCAGGGTAAATATTTCTTTTTTATGACAGCATGGCCTCTCTGCTGAGACCTCTTCACATGTTAAATGCTGGATGTAAAAGGCATTTGTTAGAAACCGATCCCTCTATAAAGAGCTTTTCTCTCACTGAACCACATGTATGATTGTTTGAAGAAACAGAACCCTCTGTAATTACAACACTGAACAGAACACATTTTAACAGGGTGCACATAAAATAAGGTGCAATTTCATAAAAAACTTGAGTGTATCTCACACAATTTTATATGGCATGAATGCTTCATTTTAATGTCAACATGCACTCTTCACAGAACACCTCTGAGCAGGTTGATACCTGAGTGTTAATCAGTGTAGTAAGGAACTCATTCCTTATTCAGAGATGTTTTCTCTGAGTGAGCTGCATCTACTATTCAGTTAGGTTAGAACACACTCTGTAGTATGAAAACACTAATGTATATATCTAGAAACATTTAGGGGTCTACTTACCAATGGCGTAACATTAGTCCCTGCAGCCCCTGCGGTGCGGGGGCCCATGCTCTAGGCCCCCCTCAAACTGTGCACGGTTGGCAGCTGAGAGCTCGTGACTGAGTCTGATGACAGGTCTGCATACTAAGGTGTGGGGAGGGACTGAACTATCCGGTGACACCTCTGTCAGATGATGAATACGTATAGATGGGTTTGTGCTGGGACTGGCCTTTCCACTGAGACCCCTCTCTTGGATGAAGAGTGTGTGTAGTAGGGTACGGGAGGGACTACGCTCTCCTTTGAGACCTCTCTCTCAGATGACGGGTGAGCATGGTAGGGTGTGGGAAGGGACTGACCTCTCCACTGAGACCTCTCTGTCAGATGACGGATATGCATAATGTTAGACCGGTCAGCCTTAGGGGCCGATTCCGATCTGGGTCAGAAAACTCTCAGACCGAGCCGGATCCGGAGAGATTTCCGACCGAGCCGGACTCCTACAGTCCGACCGAGCGAGTACGATGCGGCCGCATGCTGCCGGACTCGATTCGGTCGGACTCCCATTGAAGTCAATGGGAGCCGGCCGTACGACACGTACATGGGCTCCCAGTGACTCAATGGGTACGTCGCAAACAAGTGCGCCCCCTACAGTGTGTACGCGTCGGTGGAACTCGCACCGTACATGCATGTTTAGGGGGGACCCTTGGGTCCCCCCTGTGTTTGACTCGTACGGCTACGGGTGCAGGGGGGTCCGGCATGGACCCCCCAAGTCCGGCTCTGGGAGCTGTTTCGAGCCGGACGCTACGACTTGATCCGGCTGTCCGACGCGTCCATCGTACTCCGCCGGTCGGATAACGTCTCCATTGCGTGGTGCGATTCGCTTCCGTATCGAGTCGGTCGGAGCGGTTCGGATCCGGAAACGGTTCGGTCGGAACACACGCGTACATTCGCATCATACTCGCTCGGTCGGACAGCTGTACGAGTCGGTCGGAAAAAACGCGTTTGGCTCGTATTTTTTCCGGACGAATCGTATTCGGTGCGCTTCCGGCCGAGATCGGAATCGGCCCCTTAGTGTGGTGTTGCCCCAAACCTGCTTACCTCCTCTTTTGCTGATTCTTTTTGTAGGCCTTATGACCCTGAGCACTTTACCTCCGCTGACCAGTGCTAAAGTGCATGTTTTTCTCTCCTGAACATGGTCACATTTGGTATATTCACAATTGGGATATTTAATTTATCTGTAAGTCCCTAGTTGAGTGCACCGTCTGTGCCCAGGGCCTGTAAATTGAATGCTACCAGTGGGTATGCAGCACTGATGGTGCCAACCACACCAGTAGCTGTGGAGAGGGTAAATTTACTATAGCAGGCTCTAAATGCCATGTTGCTGTTGACAGCCCAGAGACAGGAAGGGCCAAGAGCCTTCCCAGGCAGTTATACCTGTTTAACTGCAGATTTACCCAAACACAGCCTTGAATTATTCACCTTCCTAGAGGATAAGAAACCCATAGCATCAGGACTCCATGCCTGCTGTGGAGATGACCCACCCACGGGGATATGCAATCGCCAGGCAGAACAGAGAAGAAAAATACAAGGGGATGGGGAGCAGCCATTAGATATAAGAGGAGCTTGAAGTAAAATTTGATTCCATACCACTTCCTGGAGGGGAAGGTTTGCTGTTTTCTATAGAACTATGTCTAACCATCTCATTCTCAGGGCTACTTATATACCACCCATCTCGTCCACTCACCCAGTTCATACAGGCTCTCCCTGAGATTATGGCAGAAAAAACAGTCTTCTGGCTGCTTTCTTTTCAGTGTTAGGTGACCTAAATCTCCATTTGGAGTATCATAATTGTGAAAAAGATAACAACTTTACAATGGACCTAGAATCAGTCCAACTAACACAATGGTTCAAATTCTTCACCATATTCTAGGGCACCTACTTGGCCCCATTTTCTCCAATATACCTGACTTGGCCACAGAGGACCCTATTCAGAGCAAAAGCAGAACAAATCTCCCTGTCTCCTCACACTGCAAACCAAGTATTAGATGTAATTGGTCTAAACTGGACACAGAAGCATGTAAGCACAAGCCATCAGTTCCAGCATTTTTGAATCTTGGATGCAGAATGCCCTTAATCACTTGGTGCCTATTAAACAACTTAAGGCCACTCGCCTTGGCTGTAGGGCACCATGGTTCTCAGCTGAACTCCTGAAATTGACTAAGGAATCCAAACAACTAGAAAGGGGTTGGAGAAAAAGTTATGATGAAACTACTAAAAACAACTACAAAAAAGCAGTGAAGAAATACTACTTCACTATTATGGAAGCCAGAGTCAATCCCTTTGCGACAAAAATGTAAAATGCTTTGAATTCATCTAAGGAACTGTTCAGTGTGGTGAACAGTCTGATGAAAACCACTAATACTAAATCTTGTCCTCCTCCATAGGAGTCACGGTGCAATATGCTGGCTAACTTTTTTCTGGAGAAAGTTATCAACATCTTCCAATCTCTGGGAGGAGATGGTGTAACAACAATATCTCCCCAGTTGGGCATTGGAACACTCATCACTTTTCCTGAAATCATACGGGAGAACACACAGAACATTTTAGCTGCTCTCAAATCTGGCTCCCCACTGGATCCTGCTTCCCAGATATCACGCTCAAATGTGGGACAGCAGTTACTTCCCCTTTGACTGCTATGTTTAACTGCTCACTTAAATCAAGTACTTTTCCTTCGGCCTGGAAACATGCCATCGTTAAGCCATTGCTAAAAAACCCAGCAGCAGACCCATCACTCTGCGAAAACTATTGCCCGATCGCATTCCTTCCAGGACCTAGTAAAATCCTGGAAAATTTTGTAAATAAAAATCTATCTCTATACCTGGAGACAAACGAAATCCTTCATCAGACATGCTTTATACCAGGTAGCAGTACAGAAATGGTCCTTCTTGCAGCCACTAAGGAACTAAGGGCTATTCTGGACCAAGGTGGGTCCGCAGCCCTGATCCTATTGGATCTGAGTGCTGCGTGTGACACCGTCTCCCACCCCACACTGGTTAACAGGCTGGAGAAAGCAGGTATCACAGGATTAGCACTAAAATGTCTTTCCTCCTTCCTCCAAAACAGAAACTTCTAATTGTGTGAAGAGGCCGTACTGTCAGATAATTACTCCCTTAAGGATTGGGTACCTCAAGGCTCCTCACTAAGCCCTACGTTTTTGAACCTGTACTTCCTCCCATTGGAAGACTTATGGTTTCTCCTCAATATCCTACGCTGATGACCCACAAATTATCATCAAACTGAAAGGATGTCCACTCTCCTCAATGCCTCTCTTAGGCACGTGGTGAGCAGGATGGCCACTAGCACTTTTAAATTAAATGGGGACAAGACATAGGTACAGCCTCACTTTATCATGTGACGTTGTCTGTTAAAAAAGATGGAAGATTCAAGACAAATAACACATTTTAGCATGTATCTTACAAACACAAGTGTACAAAATCAGAAAATATACACTCTTATCAAATGTTAGGTACATCCGACATGACCTGACAAGTTCAATGTTAATGTAAATTCTTAACACAACCTGATTGTTATACTGACATGTCAATGTATGGTATGGGACATAGCAAAGGCAGAGTGGATTAGCTGAGTTCAATGAGGCCGCGTGCACAGACACTAAATGAGTCTAACAGGGCAATGTCCTCAAGGAGACAGCTTTACAGGCCCATTGCAGAGCCAGGCCATGACAACTGCACAAAGACATAGGGTTCACTGGTTGCACCACAGTGGTACTTACGTAGAGCAGTATGACAAATCAAATGTCATCAATTCACCACTAAGTTGGATGTGTCGACACAGCTACACTTCCATGAGTCATGATGTATACATCTACTAGATACATCTGAGTGAACGTAGGTCACAAATCTGATAACTGGAATGCAACAGGGCATATTTTCCTGGAGGTCTCCGAGCACGTTGTTAGCCTGCTCAGCATCACGCTGTGCTATGCCGCTATGGAAACGCAGGGCTGCAGCATCTCATCATCATATTGTTGCAGCACTGCATTTCCACTTGTGCGGGCGTAAAACCCTTCCGGCTAGCGCCAACGGAGGCACCATGGCACATGGTAAGCAATAGAGGGGTTGGGCGTGCGCAGGTGATGAAGTCCAAGAAGTCAATATTTAGTTTTACAAATGAGTCTTTATTTTCAATCAGTTAGTTCTCACAGAATTGGAGATTTTACGGTCAGCCAACGCGTTTCGTTCTCATGATGAGAACTTCGTCAGGGCTGAAAGTGACATAAACATATATTTAAAAAGTGAAATTTCTCACAACACAGAAGGGAAAAAGAAAAAACAGAAAAGACAATAAGGGACAACATGAGTTCAACCATGTCCGAGAAGAAGAAAATATAATCGCGTCACAAATTTTTTAAAAAACTCCAACCTAAAGATAGAAGAGCAATCAATCGATGTTATAAGTGCACTCTATGTTCTATAATGGAGTGTCTACATAGACAGAGCAAGAGCAAAGAAAGACATGAAAAACAGTTACACCACAATTTAAAAAGCTCCAACATGAGGAAAGAGACGCATTTACTAGGTAATTTAAGTACACTCTATACTGGAATGTTACATGGATGGTACAAGTGAAAAACGTATTTATGACAAACAGCGTTTAGAGATTTAGTTAGTTATAACAAAGGAATAAAGTATCCCTACATCCTATGTGAATTCTAGCCGTGTCTTTACATAGTTGCATCAATAGTGAGCTGTTGTACATTTTTGGAACCTAATTAAGTCCAGACGTTTGCAAACTAGGGTGGTTACCAAGGTGTAAAACAGAAAATTTCTAATACGAGTTATAGCAGATAAAAACACACACACATATCTAACATGTGACAGAGAACATGTTTGATCACTGAATAATAAATCTATACAAAAAGGAGAGAGAGCAGTGGGCTCAAGCAGAGTAAGGCAAGCCAGCCATGCACCTTACCTAATAATCTAAAACAGATGTCAGATGTGATTGTCAAGTAATTAATATATACAGGAAAGCAAGAGAACAGCAGGCTCAAGTGGAGTAAAACAAGGGGGCCGTGCACCTCACCTAAAGGTCTATGAGGGGTGTCAGTGAAGATTATTTAAAAAGACGGATTGGCAGTTTAGTCTCACCTCAGTAATCAAGTTTCTTTCCTTTGAAGTAAGAAGTATGTATTGTGAATTCCGCACTTCACAGGTATACTAGGTGCAATGTGGCCTAGCTCCAATGTGACCTGTAAACCATAAACCGTAAAACTAAAAGGTAGTATAGTATCATAGCAGTTTGTAGATGAGGTGAGTAGTATGAATGCAGTCTGGACTGATTGACCTCACCTTTCGTGTGGAAATCGAATAAGCGATCCCTCAACCAAGTCAGTGTTCCAGGCAATTACTTTGGAAACACTCAGGATATCGCAGGGCCTCAGTCGGCCTAAGTAGTAAATCTAAAATCAAATTAAATCGGAATACTTAGTCACAAAGAAAAACGCTCTGGCTATTTTGATAATATACACAACTGAAAGAAATTGCGTGGTGACTATGTCTGTCCTATTATCGTTGCTAGGTCAGCGTTATATTATAAAAATAAATATAAATATAAAATTAGGAAAAGTTTTCCCCAGATATGCCCCGATAATTGGCATGAACGGGGTGGTTTGACCTGTTCGGCGTTGTGTTTATTTAAAGACAAATGGTGCCCTCAAGTGGTATAAACTGGTAGCACCAGGTTAGTGAAGCTAACTTCGGGAATTTAATAAAGCGAATATGACAATGTAACACATTTAGTAAGTGTGACAGGATTCTAGTCGTTTGTGGGGTGACTAATGTCAAAGCAAACTAAAGTGGGACCACAGGGAAACGAAAATTGACTACATGGTTTGGGAGAAAAGTAATTTTAAATTGGCCTGCTACCCTCGGTCAGCCCAACGCCCAAATCATTAAATTTATGCCGTATGCAAGGGTCTAGAACTAAATTAGACAATTTCGAACCCAGAATAGAAACGGCCCGTCGAGATCATAGAGCGCGTACCCCCTCCACATAGTTCTTACCTCAGAAATGAAGTTCTCCTGCCAGAATAAACAAGGACCGATTTTGGCGGCAAGCTTACTTTTAAAGGAAAAGCCTGCGGACCGAGGCTGTCATTGACGCTGGTAATTGGCATCGTCATCACGTGCGGTACGTGCTGAGATGGATGAAACACGTATTTAATTTTTCTAAAGACCAGAAAGAGGGCAATGTGGATTCCCTCATGCTTATTGGCCATATCTTAGATGCGGTTGATGTTGTTTTGGATTGTGGGAAAGAAAGAGAGTTCTCGAATTTAGTGAACCACTTGGAATTTAAGTTTCTGCAGTATAATAAATAAGGGAGCAGTAAGCAGAAAAAGAAAAAGGAAAGTATATCTTAAAAACTATACCAAAGGGCCAGCATATATTCTATGCTGTATAAGTAAATTAGCATCAAAGATAAATGGAAAATGCATATTTTTAGAAATATGCTGGAAAGGTGTCTAAATATATGGCAGAAAGTGGATATCTGACTCTGGAATTTCGATGAATAGGGGTGAGAACAAAGAGAGCATATGAAATGCTGCTAGAAAAGAATATATACATAAATAAATAAAAGTTCCCAGTGCATAGAAGTAGGTGTCTTAATAGACTTCATGTCTGGGTGCAAAACACTTGAATGTAGTATCATTTACATTTGGAATTTCAAGTGCATCAATGATGGATATAGACAATACAATTTACTAACACCACCGTATCTGGATACAAACAGTTGGTATCACTCTCGTTTTCATATTAAGGTATTTTTGTACATTACTGAGGGATACAAAGAATACAATTCTAGGGCACCACCACCCCATGGTAAATAACAGATGAGATAATCCATGTTCTCAAAACTTGTTATCATACATTGATATAACACGTAACAGAATCAGAAAAACAGTAATATCTGTAAATAGATGAATAAACAGAAACATTCTTAAGCTGCAGGTGGATTTTTCATGTGACCCAATCAGCCCTGTTACATCCCGGGTGTTATGGATTCTCCTCCAGAAAGAAATGCATCTCATTATCGGTATTGTGCCCATGTGTGACAGAACGTAGCCTACAAATCCACTTAGCCTCACACTGTCTGAGATGGAGTTCCCTATTTCCACCCCGCTTTCCTGATTCAACATGCTCTATCCCATAGAACCAGAAAGTGTGATTTCCAGGGTGGAAAGTAGAAAAGTGTTCTGCAAGTGGATATCTGTTGTCGCCATGTATAATGGCTCTCCGATGTTCTTGAATACGGAGTTTGAGGTTCCTTTTAGTGCTGCCAACATAAATTAAATTGCATGGGCAACCAATCAGATATATCACATAGGTAGAGTTACAGTTAATGAACTCTTTAATCTTGTGTTCTCTCGATCTGTTGTGTGAAAAATTAATTGTTTTGTTGACACCAAATTTGCAGATGTTACAAGAAGTGCAGGTATAAAACCCCTTAGGTTTCTCTGGCAGCCAAGTGCCAGTTTCTTTCGTGGTCATCACATAACTGGGGCATAGTCTGTTTTTGAGGGTACACCCTCTCCTGTATGTGATAGAGGGGTTTTTACTTATATCACTCTTCAGGCTGGGTATCTCCTGTAGCAGATGCCAGTTACGTTTAAACAGCCTGAAGATTTCATCACTGTGTGTGGTGTATTCAGTTATAAACCGTACATTCTTGTTGTTTATGCCATCTTTCTTGTTGGTGGTGCGTTCAGCAAGGGTGGAATCTCGTACTAGATTGTATGCTCTCTCTTCTGCTATTTGTAAGGTCCTTTGAGTGTAGCCTCTGGCCTCAAATCTCTTTTTCGCCTCTGTGATGTTCCTAGAGAAAGGCCCCTCCTCACTGCAATTACGCCTTATTCTGACCATCTCTCCGAATGGTATGTTACGAATTACAGAGCTAGCATGGGCACTGCTAGCATGTAAAACACTGTTACATGCCGTCTTCTTGCGATAGAGTGAGCTATGTATCACTCCCTCCTTAATGTAAAGATGTAAATCAAGAAAGTTTATTTTTTCTGGATGAAAATCCATAGTAAGACTGACATTATAAGGGTTGTTGTTCAGGTATGTATGATAATCTTGCAGGGAGACCTCTGTACCTGACCACAGACAGATAATATCGTCGATGTACCTCCCCCAGAATACGATATGATCGATCCAAGGGGAGGCACATTTGCCCCAGGCATGCTCCCTCTCGTACCACCCCATGAAGAGGCAGGCGTACGAAGGAGCAAACCTGGAACCCATGGCAGTCCCTTGCTTTTGATGGTACCAGGTCCCATCATGGAGGAAGTAGTTCTTTGTCAGAATCAACTCGATCATATCGAGTATCATTCCATTATGTTCATAGTGGTCAGCACTCTCCCTATCCAGGAAGGATCTGACTGCTAAGAGTCCATTGCGGTGGTTGATGCAAGTGTATAGACTGACTACATCAAAGGTCACAAAGAGTAAGTCTTCAGACCAGCAAAAATCTTTAAATTTGCCCAAAATGTCCTTACTGTCACGGACATATGAAGGTAAGTTGAGTACATGTGGTTGAAGTTTAAGGTCCACATACTCCGAAAGTTTCTCAGTTGGGGAGCCTATACCAGAAATGATTGGTCTACCTGGGGGGAAGGTCCCTTCCTTGTGTATCTTGGGAAGAATGTAGATACATGGGTATTTGGGGGTTGTTACCTTTAGATAGCGATATTCGTTGTCAGGTAACAAACAAACATCCTTCCATTCCATCAATTTCATGTTTATGTCCCTTGTAAGTTTGCCAATGGGGTTATTCAGAATCCTTTCATAACAGTCAATATTATTGAGTTGTCGCATGATTTCCCCCATGTAGTCTGAGGTGTTCATCACAACTACATTCCCCCCTTATCCGCCTCCCTAATGACAATACTCTGAACATTCTCAAGCCTGCTCAGAGCATATCTTTCGCCGGTGGTCAAATTTTGTGGAGGTCTGTTTTTGAACCTGGTGGGAGTCTCCATGCGGTATAATCCTTCAGTAACTTTTTCATAAAAAGGTCAATGTTGGGATGGTAAGAAGATGATGGTGTGAACTTAGACTTGGGCCTTAGGCCACTTTCAGTGTTGAGGTTCTCTGTTATGTTGAAATCTGCTAGAATTGACTCTATACCAACCATGGGCATTTCCATGATAAAATGCCCTCTGTATCTATGTCTACTGAAACATCACTGTCCACAACACATTCAATATCTGATATCAAGAATATACAATGCTTGGTCTCCCTAGAGGAAGAGGAGGAGGTTGGTATAGAGTCAATAGCTTTGACTTGAGGTTAAGAAACCCTCCCATGCCCAGAGCTGCCTCGCCCACTTGCTCCCCTCCTAGGTCTTAGTACCCCCCCACGCACTCAGAAGTTACTGTCACCACTTACTACACTCCTGCTCATCCGAGTTGTCACCGCAGCTGTTATCGCCATCACAGAGCCATGCCAGCTGGATGCATTTCCCGTTGACGCAGTGAAAATCGACCTTGTCCTAAGACTTAAATTGACAGCACTATACTGCCAGCCCAGAATCGATTCCTCCAAGCCCAAGAGGCTTGAACCAAGGAAGATTTTAGAAATGGATTGTGGGAAACCGGTTGGCCTCAATATTGATGAAGCAATGCATGTTAGCCTCTAATTCTGTTTTCGGTTTTCTGCCAGAGCTGCAATCTCTTCAACTGTCTATTCTATACAGAATTTTTAATCTTATTTTGATTTATATGTTTTTTTCCAGAAATTCAGCCTGGAAGCACTTTGGGAGAAGTTAGGCAGAGTGATTGTCACTGAGTAAGGACGTTTGGCACCATCTGTACGATCTGCATGACCACTTGGGTATTATTTTTGTGACAGTAAAGACTCAGCATTATGAAAGATATGAGCACTACAATTCGCAGTTGAATAGAACTTACTGAATTTATGAAATTATTTGGATTTAAGACTATGCCCATTTGATTTTCAAACACAAGGAGATGATGGACGGAGCGCTGAAACTTTTCAGACACTCAACTCCAGTCACAGATTTGGGTTGAATCCATCATCGTTCTTTAGCTCACTTCGCCACCCCAGTTCAGACCTAGCCACATGCAAATCAGTCTTGACCCTGTCCCTCATGGGAAAAGTCCAGCCCGAACTGCCAAGCCATGAACCAAAAACAAGCATCCTGGAACTGGTTTCGGGGTAACACCCCTCATCAGCCCGAGTGGGACGGGTATGCCCAGACGTGGGTCCCGTGCTCTCCATGCCACTGGAGTCAAGCTAGCCTGGCTGATGAGGGGTGAAACCCCGAATCCGGTCCTAGGATGCTTGTTTTCCAGTCCAGGGAGAACCTGTCCTGGCAGTTTGGGCTGGACTGTTCCCATGGGGAACAGGGTCAAGACTGATTTGCATGTGGCTGGATTTAAACTGGAATGGCAAGGGGAGCAAAAAAAAAGATGGATTTAGGCCCAGATCTCTGCACTGGGGTGAATGTTTGACATTGTTCAACATTCTGTCCACCAAATGTTCATTTTGCATATGCCCATTTGTTTATCATCTTTTCTGAGACAGGCCCACAGGGGCTTTATAGGTTAAGAACTGTGATGTTATGTTTATATATTATTTTTCACACTTTTATAGTACCATGAGCACTGCATTTATTTTTGGAATGTAGACTGTCTTACAACTAATTTTATGCATTAATATTCAGGTAGTGTACCTGCCAGGATGGCGCTGGCATCTGACCAGCCCACTTGGGCATTATTAGAGTGACATCAATGATTTAACAATTACACGTGCATTACGATTTGAAGCTGTATAGGAGTTACCGAATTTATGGTATTGTTTTGATTTACATTATGTATATGTTTATTCATTTATCATTCCTCCCGGCACAAGCCTACTGGGACTGTATATGATTAAGAGATCTTATGTTTATACTATTTCATAGTAACATGAGCGCTGCACCTTGAGTGAGCTGCATGACGATCTTATTTAATTCTGTATGTATTACTATGATGACTGTTCACTTGCCAAGATGGCGCTTAAGCTTGACAAACCAGGCTGGTCTGTCTTCTATGTTTTCTTTTTTCACTTTGTATTGAAATGGTGGTCAATATTGTGAACAAGGCACTGGCTGCTGAAACATGTTGATGTTTTTCCCTCCGCCGATTTTGAAATAAGACTTTTTGCACCTTCATTGCCTGTATATTTATTTGTTCAAAGTGCACCACTGGGCCTCATTCGAACACAATTTATTTTTACAAATGTGTTAAAAATCACTGGTATCAACACCAAGCTTTTTCAGAAGGCTTGTGATTTTAGTGAACAATTGCCACAGGGCAGCAACCCACACTAAAAAGTATTCCCGCTCCAGTGTGGTTCTCCATCTGCCCCTTCTATGGGCAGAACAATATCTTGGCCACAGTCCGACAAAGACATTTTGAAGGACGCGGTGAAGGTTGTGATATTTACAAATTGCTGTTGCAGAGTAACGCAAAAAATTGCAACGGGTATGTCACTTTAGTAATTTGCAGCATTTGAAAACATGTCCATATTTACATTAAAAATCACCCCCACTTAATGTATGTTGTAGCTAGGTAGGTCGCAAAAGTTTGTCGCTCTAAAAATTGGGTTGTGGTTCTGAGAAGTTTGGTCCAGAGGCTTTTCTAAGTAATTAGCATTGTCCATTTGTAGAGTTCTGAGCTGCTTTCTCAGTGCTAAGACCATGCAGTAGAGTCATCATGATTGCATCATCTTCTGGCTTGCCTCCACTGCCAAAAGTTCATGTCTCGGGGAGTTAGCTGTAGCTTCACTTAATTGCTGAAGCCTAACTTCCTCTGCAATAACTGACCTGTAGCCACTATTTTTAAAACATCCCATGCAATCAGTCACCCCCCTGACTTTTAGTGTGGTAATGCCCATTGCATGACAAGATACTGTTGAGTACTACAGGGTCCTTACGGTTTCATTCAGGCTCCACATAATCTGTTAAGAGTGGGTAACAAAATGAACAATGGTCTACCGGCCAACGCCCTCCAGACATTTCTTACCCCACATGATATCACCACTGAGCCCTAGTGACACAGTGGATACCATGGGAGCAAACATCATGGTTTCTCATGGTTGACACAGTCAACCATGAGAAACTTCTTGAACGCCTCGAACACAGGATGGGCCTAGGATGTACCGTCATCAAATGGTTTGGTTCCTTCCTCCAGAACTGCACTCAGAGATTCTTAGTCAACAACAACCTATCTGCTCCTTCCGCGATCTCTATCGGTGTCCCTCAAAACTCTAGTCTGTCCCCTACCCTCTTTAATCTCTACCTTGAACCACTTGCGGAAATTATTCGCACGGTCAACATCTCCTTCCACATGTTCGCCGACGACACTGAGATATACATCAAAATCTCTTCTCTTGAGGAGATTACCTATCTGAACGATGCCCTGAATCTGTCTGTTCAATGGCTCACCAACAACCAGCTCAAATTGAATGCCCAAAAACCGTAGTTCCTTCTCATCTCCCCCCCAAAAAAACCAATGACATCCCTGAATGGATTAACTCGATCACAGCACTCAACTGCACGCCAACCATAGTGGATTCTGCCAAATCGCTCGGGATAATCTTGGACAGCAACCTGAATATGTGTGAACACATCAATTCGATGGCCAAAACTGCCAGGTTCCATCTGAGCTACTTGAGAAAACTAAAACCCTTCCTTGATACTGCCGACCTAAAAACCGCAGTTCAGGCGTTAGTCATCTCCAGAATTGAATATGGCTGCTCTACCCTATCTGGCCTACCAAAGACTTCAACGGCTCCGCTAAAAGCTTGCCTCAACGCAGCAGCTAGCCTTGAACTGGCTTCCTCTTGAAGGCAGAATCCAGCTCAAGCTGGCCTGCATCACTCGCAAAGCCTTGTACACGAACACGAGTGATTCCATCAGCTTGTGTGTTTTTCCATGTGTGCTGTGTTGTGCTGCCCATTTGCTGTGGAGGGTGAGGCCCCTGACCTGCACAAATCTTGTGTGGCAGGGGACCTGTGACTAGGCAACTAAGAGGGGCCAGTTGCATCTCCTGCATCTGGAGGTTCCCCTGCATACTCGGAGTACACAGCTATATACAGGCTTGTGAAACCTGGACTGACAGAGGATTCAGCTGGCTGAGTCACTGATTTGGAGAGGGCAGGCGGTTTGAGGCCTGGTGTCAATGTCCAGGTTAGGAGAGTGGAGAAGGCCCTGAGTTGGTATCTGCCGAAAGCCTTGAGCACACTGCTTCTACTACCCAATGGGCAATGTGGAACATGTAATCTGCTTGCTAAAGTTGGCATTCAGGAGGCAACTAGGTGGTGCAGACTTTCCTTGCCCCATGTTATTGAGCTCTTGGGTGTACGGTGGATTGCAGTTGGTGCTATCCGGATGGAGATTTCTGTCAAGCATACACCTGACTGGAGGAGAGGGGCCTGGCCATCTAGCACAATGATGTGTGTTCAAGAGTATTTTGTACATTCCTTGAGAGATACAACCATATGTGACATGGCCATTTCATTAGAGATGCATGGTGGTATTTGTGTTCAACTGTGCCTGCAGATGTAGGGATATCTGGCATGGTGGAGTTGTGATTAATCCCTAGATTACACACATCATGCAATTGGCATTTGTAAACTTGTAGTAGCAGTCCAGAGAGAGGTGATGCAACTTCATAGTGCTACCATGTTTTTTGTGGTCCGTCTTACCCAATACAATGACCATTCCTAATGTAATTGGTTGCATGTTACTTGCATGTTTTGGGAGTGCTTATTGCTTTCCCTGTTGCACTTCACTCATGTGTATGTCTGTTCTCTGTCTTGGGGGTGAGAACACAGAGTAAGTGTGATGGGGTAAGAATATAGCCTGTTATCCACATTCATTGCCATGCCACACTCATGTTGTGCATACTACATCTTTCCATGTCTATAGTCCTACATACATGTTGTTGGTTGCTGATGCCTTGCCAGTTGTCCCATTGCTGACCTATGGGTCATTGCTTGTGTGTATGAAACTATAGCATTGTTAGATCAGTGCAGTGTTGAAGGATGAATCATGCACAGCGTTAGTAATGCAAGACATGTGCTTATTTGTCATGACAGTGACACATGTGTCAGCTAGGGAGGTAGTGTCACTTTCTAATGTTGAATAAAGGGGTATGCTTGGTGTTAAAAGCATGCGCCTCACTGTATTGATACATCCCTTAGTCTGGCTCTACTATCTTTTGATTCTTCATCCTCCACACCCGAAAGTTGATTCAGTCCACCGTTGTCGTGTGTCTTTGTGACTTTTCTCAGCTACCTTTTATCGTGTGACACAGATTACACAGAGATGTTGTGTTTCAAATGTTATAATCGATTAGAGCTGTGTGGCCCCAGCTACAATGATGGATCAGACACACATTGTATGTTGTACTATGCTCTTATGTGAAAACGGACCTGATTGTGCTCAGGAGAACACACAACAAATATTTTTATTTCATAATGAGAAACCATACGCAGTCAGAAGTTCAGATGCCCAACACATTGGCCCATTCCCAGTCTTACTTTAGTTGATGTCATATCTCCTGCTAGGTGAGTGATCTGTGTGACACTGTTGTTTTGATAACATGATTGTTCCCCTTCTGAAGTCACAAGCCAAGCATACAAGACATTGGTGAAGTGATATTTTATCGGGTGAAATCACAAGGTGGAACCTTTGGTTCAAAGACATCTTTAAAACAAGACATTTCAAAGTTGTCATTATGAAAAGATGTTCCGGATGACGGCATCCCTACTTGCTGATGCAGCTGCTGAAGGTGTGGTGTGGCTTGCATTGACTTCTTCTTCCTGCCCATCCTCCGTATTGTCCAGCTATTCCTGGTCTTCTGGCAGAAGTGTATTAGTTCTTATGTAGATATTGTGCAAAATACAACACACCAGTATTATTTTGCAGACCAATTCAGGCCTGTACAGGAGTCTTTCCCCCTGAAATGTCAAGGCAACAGAACCTGGATTTGAGGACTCCGATGCTCCATTGCACAGTGGCCCTTGTGCATCCCAGTGCCACATTGTAGTCTCTCTGGGCCTGTGTGTGGGGCACTGTGATGGAGGTCATCACCCATGGTAACAGTGCATATCCTTGATCAGCTGAAACAGAAAATGGAGAAAAGTGTCCATTAGTATTTTGGCCTGATGTGTTTGCAGAGTAGACTTTCTTATTTTGTGTCCATTTGTTATGTTCCATATAGGTGCCCCAATATAGGCTCACGTAGTCACCTAACCCTTCACCTATATTCTCCCTACCATTACACTACATAATGGTTCTCAGAACTGACCTTTTACCTAGTTACGGTAATGTCCAGAGATGATATGGGGTTTTCTCCGAAAACCTTAAGCCTCATTAATTATGCATGAGGATTCTTGGAATCACAGCAGAACAGCAGGCCTACCATCTCCTGCATAATAACTATGTATAAGGGTCATTCCTTTCATCATCCTAGCCCGACATGACACAGCAAGGTATATCCCCAGGGGGTACCGCTTTGGGTATATATACATCATCTCTTGCTGAGATAGTCAGAGGATAAAAGGACTTCCATGCCAACACACTGACACTAAATGCTGAGGTCCCTGCACGCAGACACTCCAGCTCGCAGTGGTCTGACATCCCTTGCGGGGTGTCCATCTTGAGACCAAACGGGGTCCCACAGTCTCTCACTTCGGGTAAAGGGGTTGACTTTACCCTAGAGGGATTCTTGGCCTTTACACCCACATACATGCTAGGTACATTCAGGTACATCTAGTTAGGGACGCATCGTAGGAGTACGCATTTATTTCAGTCATGTTTTTTATATACTTGCCTGTATTCCGTGTTTTAGCACGATGGTAGAACTCTATGATCCTTTTACTCTGTTAGTGCTTATAATCATTTATATCTGTTACTGTCTAATGGTTGTTTCAGCACACCTATTTTACACTAGAATGACGCTGGTTCAATAAATGCTGATTGAAAAACGTCCCCACTGTTTATTCTGTGTATCTCTCTGAAGACAAAGTGAGCACGGGTGACTGAGCAAAAAGTAGTACACAGTTTCCACGATCCCTGATGTCATGTTCGATAGTTACCAAGAACTATTCTCTCCTTGGTAAGAGGGGTTTCTAGTGGCACTGTGAGCTAGCTGGTATACAGGCTAACATATTAGGTAATTTTGCCCGGGTATAATATTAGCCAATATAAAGGGGGAGGCAGCAGGTGTGGCAATACGCCAATGCCTGAGGGATTTCACTCCTTTACAACAGGAGCGGAAATTACCTAAGATCATCGAAGACACCTATGCTGAATTAGGTAGAGATAGTTTGGGAGCTAGAGCAACAAAACCTCAACTCATGGGTGGTCCTGAGAAGGACGACTCCAAGCAAGCACCTGATTCTTCCAAGAAGAAATGGGATAATAACAATAAAAAACAAAAGAAGAAATCTCAATCCAGGAGTGGGTCCCCTCAACAGGAGCCCTCCGAAAGGAAATACAACCTTAGAAATAGGGATAACATTAAAAAAAAAGACAGGTACCAGGATACTGATACACATTCCTCTCATTCCTTTCAGGGTTCACCAAGAAACTCCGCGAGAGAAGGGCCATCATAACACAGACAAGAAGAGCGTACAAAGTCCAGAGACACGCCATTCGCTTCAAGCTACACTTCCAAAAAAGAAGACAAGCCACAAACTAAACCTCAATTTAAAAAGAAGAAAGCAGCAGGTCTCAAAGTTAGACATGCCCAGAATTCTGAGGACTCAACTTCTGAGTGGGGAATGAGCTCTGACGATGCTAGACAGCGCATCAGAAATATAAATAGCTCTCCAGAACCTGATGGAATTTCTGGTGACAGCGGAGTTGAATGAGCACATGACGGTTAGAAACACCTGATACGAGGGTAAGTGTCCCAAATAGATTACATGAAATAACACTCCAAATGGAGGGGGACAAACCCAGAAAAGTTGAAGGTCTCTTTTGGGAGAACTTGACTTATTCCTATAACATCCTTTTAGCTGAAAAAAATTGGCTGCCTGCAATTGTTATGGATTGCCCAAAGGGAGAAACAGTAATTTTACCAGCTTTTTCCGACCACGTTCCAATTTACTTAATACATACATACGTGCGGGAGTGGGCAGTAGCCCTTGCTCCAGCACTTTATCGCAACCATGTCGGGTGGGATGCTGAGTCATAATAAACACTAAAGAACCCTTGGGTCTAAATTACTGAAGATTATCTCATAGAGCTTGTGGGGGTATCCCTTTGTTAGGACGAAATCCCTCACCCACCATAGGTGGCATGCTTCATTATTTGTGATTCTCCTTGTGCAGGGACAAAACCTAGTCCCGCCACGGGCTACAACTCCCTCTCTGAGAGCGAGGAGCTCAGGGATATACTAAATCCTGAAATGTGAAGAAAAATATCTGGTTGGATAGAGGGCCTAGCGCAAAGGAATAAGTAAACTGTGAGGATAGTGATGTTAAAACTAGCTAACAGGAGCAACAGAAATGATTTTATTAACCCGTTCCTGGTGCCAGGATTAAAAACAGAGCACCAGCAGTTGAAATTTATAACTGCAGGTATCAGACGAAGGCGGGTCTACATGTTTCAGCCTTAAAGACCCAAAGTGGTGTTGCGGCTTTACTGAAACAATGCTATCGGTGGCCTGGTTAAACAAAACAGATGAAGAACTTTGTCTTAAAATGCGACATCTCCCAGCAGATGAAGGGTTCCACAGTAGCACGTCCAGCGCAGACACCTTTACTAATATCAGACAGACCACTAGCGTGTGTCTATCTGGACCACTGCAGCCCCCTACATTCGGATGGGGCTTACAAGTATATCTTGGTGGCAGTGGATTCATGCTCAAGATTCCTATGGGTATGGCCTCAGAACTTGGATGACGCTCGAACTGTTATAAAAGATATGCGAGTCTTCATAGGGACATACGCAGTTAGCACATTACATTCTTACCATGGCCCCGCATTTAGCTCTAGGGCTTACAAGGAAGCCATGGAAGGTTTGGGTGTAGCATTGCGGTACTCCTCTATGTACCATCCAGAGAGAAATTCGGTTGAGAAGAGGAAAAACCAGGACTTAAAGCAGTCTTTAACAGCAAGAGTATTAGGCTCAGTGGTAGTTGGGTCAATCACCTATATAGGGTACAGTGTGCCCTCAATTACATACCAAGAAGTTCTCTAGCGGGTGTCACTCCCTATGAAGTCCTATTTGGGATGAGAATGTGGGTACCTGATCTTGATTGTGAAGGCACAGTGGTGGATGAAAAACCATTTGACATCAATAAACGTTTGGCTGTTTTACAGGATCTGAATGAATCAAGAGCACTACTAAGCAATGTGCAAGTAAAACGGACCGCTACTGGGGAAGTCAAATCAGTCACGGCAAAACCTGTCTGGGTCCCTAAAGTCGTGGATCTGGTCAGAGAAAAGATCGAGGACAAAAAAGAATTTGGGCCATCCTACAGAAAGCCTGTACCTGTCCTGGCTGTCGAAGGAACAAGAACAGTACTTCTTCCGCGTCTTGCCGGCAAAAAAGAAAAGAGATTTGTATCCATTGTTCTGATCAAACCACACTATGTGGCTGATACTGAATAGTAGGCCTCGTGGGCTCCCAGGTAGCCAATGCTCTCCTCTCGCTACCATACAGGAAGTTCAGACAGAAAGACTCATAACATTATAATAGTCACCATTTCTAAGTGAAGAAATCTCCAACAATTAATTGGAACTCGTTCCTCTGGAAATAGATCTTCAAACAAGAAATGAAAGACAAATATCAATTCCGCCTAACACCGATGTCTACATCAATATGCCTCAACAAAAGACACCTGCCGGTTCAACACAACCTGCCAAACTACCAAAGATTGATCGAACTGCATCTGGCTACTTCATCGATTTTGGTACGTTCTCTCTTGATCCCAGTGAACCTGAGACAACGCGAGCTCCAGTTTCCCGTAAGCAACAAATTCGAGAATTCTACACTTTTCTGAAAAAGACTTACTTAGTTTCACCTTGGCTCCAGCTCTGAATCATAACTGGAGTATTGTTTTTCTGTTCTGAATTGGCCTAGTGACTGTCTTTTGCTTACTGATAAATGGAAAATATCTCCCAGAACGCTCTGTAGTATCCAAAGTGAACTTGGTCCTGAAACCTCATACATCATCTCACCGTGAACAAAGAGACTTGTTTTCTGTGAACATTACAGCTGTTCCAGTTCCTGACGGTATAGTTTGGGACAAGGTTGATTATGATGTATTTGGCCCTACTGAACTTTTGAGAATACCACATTTATTTAAAATCTCTCTCAATGATATCCTTACCTCCAGTACATTTTCCGATGATTGGGATTCTGAAACTGTAAATAATATGTTTTCTGATTTAGAAAAATCTGCTGCATTTTCCAACAATGAAATGTTAGAAGACACATCTGACTTTGATAGTATGTACTGTTATCATCATTATGGTCATCACTTTTTACATAAATCGAGTATCCCTCATAGTGTTTTCACATACCACCAATGGGAACAGTGCCCAACACCGCCAAAAGTTAGTTCGAAAACCTTTGCACAGAAATTTTCATATTTTTCAGGGTTTAACACTTCTGACCCGACCTCATTTTACTATAAGGTTGCACCTACACCTGCACAGAAAAATATGCTGACTAACACCAAACAGATTTATTCTGCATCCTTTATTGCCCAACTATCTGAACAGGGTTTCGACCTATGGAAGGACACAATAGACACAAAATCAGTCTGGGGTTCAAAGGAATGGCAAGTTCAGTGAACAGAAGCACTATTTAGAGCTTGCCTCATCCCGCAACAAATAATATTTCTGAATGACACAGTGCAACAGACTTCCTGTCTTGGACTAGCCAAGAACAAGGATTTGAACACACCTCGGAGTCCCACACCATCTCATTGAATTTTACATCACGTGGAGGGGATACAATAGATGACATCACGCAGTACAATACATCAGACCCCTTTTGTTAGGGATGGTTGGTTTGGCCACAGACACCAACAGATGTCAATCAAGATTCAGGGGTACAACCGAAGGGTTCAGTATCCATAGGCCAGACCCACGATATGTACAAAGAGAACATCTGGGGGCAGTGACATCATACAGTGTTGGGAAGTTGTGCCTCGATTGGCTAAAAAAATCGACACTGTCCCAGGTGAAACAGCACTTATCCTTACTCTCAGACGAGGTGGATCTAAGGGATTTTTTATTATGTCCCCGAAAGCTACGTCAGAAAAGTTTCTATTACGCTGTCTATATTGAAAACTGGAAAATCTCTCAACAAGAAGCCGCAGAGCGACTTTGTGAAATAGATAGAATTAACCTAGAAAAGGAGTTAGCTGTAGTTGACAAAGGTATAACTACATTAACATCCAGGATATATTCACTGGGCAGCATTGTATCTTCTGCTATTGATATAAAGGAACAGGACTTGTCCATACTACAACACAGACAATCTCAACTACGTTCTATTATGTTATTAAGATGGACGCTGCAATCATTGCGCACTGGTTATGTGCCTTGGCGATTTATCAACTGTACGTCTCTATTTTCAGCGTACAATCTAACTGAAAACCAGATTACGATGGCGCAAAGAGGAGCAAAATATACAATGCTGCATATTGAAAAACTTGACAAGTTACCTTTTACTGTGTGTTTGACAGAGTCACCAAAACAGAATGGTTAATTCATGGCCATATAACACTACCGGTCACTACTTTCCAGTTTCAATATTGCCTAGAACATCAACAGGCAGGCAGATATGAAGCGATGGGTAGGGAATTCATCAAGGAATCTTGGGCCATATTACCAACAATTGGTGATATTTATCGCTAACAGCCCTTAACGCCATTTCCCTTATCGCTGCAGATCACCGGAATCTATCGCCGCATTAGCGGCGTATTAGCAACATGCCGCTAACAGGCGATAGCTACCTTTTCCGGCGGAAATGGACGGCGATAGATTTAGCGTGCCGGCGATAAAAAAACGCACGCTAACGTGAAAAAAGTGGCGAAGGGCCAATCAGCGACAGAATCCTATTGCTAATTAGCACCAGGCCTGCATTTAACGCGTTCAGTGGTAAAATGCACCATAAAAGGCCCGCCAAGCACAAAAAAAAAAAAAAGAAAGATACCAGAGGAGCAATGGAAGAAGCTGGGACCAGTGCAGAGGCCACAAACATGCCCACAAATACCCAGGAGGACCAGCCAGAGACCCATATGAAGGCCAAGAGGAAGAGGAACCCCAAGTTCAGCCCGCAGGAAAACCAGGTCCTGATTGCGGAGGTGACTAAACACCAACAAGAACTGTTTGTCACCTCCACAGTGACATTGGCAAGAAAAAAAGAAATATGGGAGGACATTGTGTCCAAGGTGAATGCCGTTGGAGAGAGGAGGAGGACAGTGAACGACTGCAAGAAGAGCTGGCATGATACCAAGTGCAAAACCAAGGAGAAACTAGCAGCCAACGTGAGAGCAGTGAGGCAGACTGGAGGTGGGAGTCCAGCGCCACAGGAGGAGCTGGATGAGTTGGAGGAGCAGGTGTCCCGAGTCATCAGTGAGGAGACGGTGGTTGGAGTTGCGGGCCAGGATAGTGCTGAATGTGAACAGACACAACAACACCAGGGTGAGCATCAACCAGGGACGGGGGAAAGGGGGTGGATGGGCACAGTGGCACTCATTTACAATTAAATTAATTGAAGTGCATACCCACATGTACTGTGGATCATGTCCCGGATACCCCTGTCCATGGTGGCATAGGGACATATCACCCTTCTCAAACAACACATTGCACGACACACATTGGCCGGCATACAGACTTTCAAATGAGCACAAAAACGGAAGCCCAAAATAGTTCTAGGGCAACATCAGACCACTCCATAAGTGCCCCCTCAAATGACAAAGTGGAACAACAACTTGACATGCGGCAGGGTGGCAAAATGGCCCCCTTGCCACATCACCACACACATACAAATTGCCTGCACAAGGACACATCTCACTCTAACGGCAAAATGCGTGTGCACTGTGAATGTGACTGGTCATGTGCATGATAAGGCATGCCACCAGCAATGTCAGCACACCTGCAGCATTCTGCACATGTGTATGAGTGGTGTGCAGGAATGTGCATGTGCATATAGGTGGACTTTGCTGTGCATACACATCCTTGCACACTACTCAGACACATGTGCACAATGCTGCAGGTGTGCTGACATTGGTGGTGGCATTCCTTATCGTGCACATGACCAGTCACATGCACAGTGCATACGCATTTTGGCCTCAGAGTGAGACGTGTCCATGTGCAGGCAATTTGTATATGCGTGGTAATGTGGCAAGGGGGAAAATCTGACATCATCTGCAGCACCATGCAATGTGCCCCCTTGCCTGTTCATGAGATGCAGTCCGCTGCTGTACACCAAGTGGGGAAACATCTAGTGAGTCTGCATACCACACACACATGCAATGTCACAACGAATTGACCATGTAGGCTGCTGGATAAAGGTTGCACCTACAAAAATGCACACAAACAGCACACTTCACTCAAAGGGCGATGGAATACAATGAGCAGGGGGACGTGCCAACAACCACACAGTACGTAAACAATGCAGAACAGGAATGTACCACACCAATATGTACTGCATGCCTTGTCTGTGTGACATACTCGTTGAACCACAATGTGCCTGTAAAGCTGTCTCACTGCCAAAGTATGACAACAAGCAAGGATAGCAAATTTGAAACAAATCATGTCAACCGGCCAAATGCCACCCTCAACCCCTATCTAAAATTGCACTCCTACCCCCCCAAGTGTACACATCTGCCACACAGAATACAGCATTCCACATCAGTCCTGATGTGAGTTGCCCATCACACCATCATGTGCAATTCAAATTAACGGTTTGGTAAGTCAACTGTGTCAGTGAACAAATATGCAGTCTGGCAGTCATCACCCACATGCCAAGCCAGGCATTGAATGACTGAACCAGGACAGCAGGTATCATCCATGGCAGCAGCTGCATGGCACATACACAAACACACATCACCCACACATTTGCATCTCTTGTGAGGGTGGCGTTGACCAGGCCTCAGCACCATAAATAGGCATCATGAAATGCACATACATCAGAAAACTGACCACTTACACACCACACGTGGGCTCAACCTTGAGGGTAATGAGTTTTGACACTATGGGGCATATTACCAAGCCCCTATCACCACCACAACGTCACTTATTTTTGACATTGAGGTGGCGATAGGGTCAGCGCACCATTATCAAGGCAGCGTTAAGTCACTCAATGTGGCTTAAAGACACGTTAAGTTGCTTTACACTGCCTTGAGAATAGGGCCCCTTTCACGCTAAACTTTGTGTGAAAGTGGGCGTGCAGTGGGTGTTGTGGTGGGCGTCCCACAACAACACCCATTGAAGTCGACGCTGCCATCCATTATCAAGTTAGGCGAGAAGAGGTGGCAGTGCTGATCTGAACACCAGAGAAATCCTGGGCCTAAGGTTGCAAAACTAAGAGAAATGCATTAATCCCCTAGTTATTGCTTGTATCATGTGTGCTTCCTTGTGCAGCCCACATGTGAAAAGCCAAATTCCATGGTATGTTCATGTACAGGAAGGTGTCCCTTCCTGTACATGAGCAAACTGTACTTCTAAATATCATTTTGTAACTTCCATGTGTGCTGCACGAAGCAGCACACATGAAAGCTAGAAAATGCCGTCTTAGCTTTGTCCATGTGCAGTAAGCAACTACTTCCTACACATGAACAAACCTCCCTGCTCGCAGACACCCTTGCACTATGTGCATCAACTACAAAGCTGCTTTTGACAGCGTTAACAGAGGGAAATTGTGGGCTAAGCTAGCTGGGTGGAAAATAGCCCCAACCCTATGAACCAGCTAATCTTACTCCACTCTAAGACATGGGTCCAAATTAAGGGGGTCATTATAATGACGGGCGAATCGCCACCGCCCGTATGGCGGTGGCGATCCGCCCACCATTCCTCACTGCCAGCATGCCATTTCCCCCCCCCGCCATATTACGATGGCAGGGGGGACCCCGGCGGATGGAAAGACCGTCCGCCGGTTTTCCGCCGGTCCGACAGCGGACCGGGCGGTAAAGGGGCCTAATATGGTGGCGGTGTCTGCTAGACACCGCCATCCATATTAGGATGGCAGCGGAGAGCAGCCTTTCCATGGTGGCGTTGCCGCCATGGAAAGGCATACGGTGTTTGCTGTTGGGGGCCCGTTGGGGGCCCCCCCAGATGTTGGGGGATGGGGGGATGCACATGGGGGGTACCTATGGTACCCCTCTGCATTTGCATGCACAAGGTGGCAGGCACCGCGCGGTGCCTGTCACGGTGTGCATGCAAAAGCACAACTTGCATATATTGCATTGTGGCGGGTGCTGCTTACAGCACCTCCCGCCGCAATTCAATATATGCGGAATGCCACCGCTACCGTGGTGGTGGCATCCTAATCCCAATGGCGGGACCGCCGCTCCTATGGCGGATGGTCCCATTCTCCGTTACGGTGGCGGGCGGACTTTGTCCGCCCGCCATCGTAATGTCCCCCTAAGTTGGGGACCGGCGACAATCTGTTAAGGAGAATCCCAACCACTAAAGGGTTAAAACAGGGCTGTGTTCTTGCTCCAACCTTGTTTAACCTTTTGTGTCAGACCTCTCAACTGAGTTGGATAATTGCCATCACCACGCCCCGAATTTGGGTGGTCTGACACTTTCAAACTTACTATACGCCGACGACCTGATACTGATCAGCCGAACCCCAGTTGGCCTGCAGCATCTGATAAATGTCAAGAGCAATTTTGCCAAAAATAATGGATTAAGTATAAACCTTGAGAAGTCCAAAATTATGGTATTCAATCAGCGGAGCACCAAGAACCAATTCAGATGGCTACTGGGGGGTAGGCAGCTGGGGACGGTTAAAAAGTACAAATATTTGGGAATAATTTTTGACAGTATGGGTACGTTCAGCAAACAAGGCAGAGGGACCCTATTGGCTGTTACGCTAAAAAACATCAAGCACAAAATAACTGGCCCCAATTTTATCCCTCTATTGGAAGTACTCCGAGCAAAGCTTCTACCAACAATTACGTATGGTAGTGAATCAATGAGAGGGAAAGATGAAATAATTTTGGATAGGGGGGTTTCCAAAGCCGTTAGAATAATATTCAATCTCCCACAATACACCTCTCCAGCACAAATAAGGCTGGAGCTTGGCCTACAAAAGCAGCAAATAACTCGGAAGGGCGTCTATGCCAAATGCTGGTATAAAATAAAGAGTGCTAAGTCTGGTTCTTTAAACTCATACTTGTGGAAGGAGATGACAAGGAAAAACGAATGTCCCGCTATGGCTTACCTTCAGTCAGGAATAAGGTTGCTCGCTTTACAAGATTTGTGGTCTTCCTTATAACAGCTTTAAGGCCTTGGTAAACAAATCAGTAAAGATTGTATCCTTCGAAGAAGATAAAACAGACCTAAACAAGAGGGCTCACAGCTGGTTTGTGATTCAGAGCTATTCAAGTTGTACACCACAGTCATATCTAGGTACAAGCTTCTCGAGAAGTATGAAGGAAAGCCTTTTGGCGATGAGGCTGGGGATTCTACCGGTAAAACCGCACTTACCGCCGTGGAAACGCACACATCCAACTAACCACTGCAGATTATGCGGCAACCCCAAAGAGGACGTTTTACATCTACTGTGCGTTTGTAAGAGTTTGTATCTGGAACGAAGACAGCTCCTAAAGCCACGCCTGAATGGAAATCAGATACAAACATGCAGACAGGCAGTGAAGGCTTGCTTCAATGGGGGCGATGTCCGGCTAGCTTGCAGCTTTGTTCGCTTCATGAACACAGTAAAAACAAAATGAATCTTGGCAGCCTCTCAACAAACTGGCTAGCAATCCAGGCTGCTGGTTATTTACTGGTTCTTATTCACTTGGAATGATCAATTTTAGACTCATTACTAACCTGGTAAGGATTTTATACCTAATTTCATAGACATCTGAACTGAAGCGAATTCCCAGGAGGATGGTCTCCCAGCTGACATTGTGCACCTAACATAATACACATAATAACAATTTTATCTTTTGTACTATATGTAAGTTTTATATTTCTGTTTTAAGAAATCATTGCAACTTTTATGGGAAAAATAAGTGTTGTTTTACTTTATATAAGTGTTTTATTAAGCAGCTGTCTGCTAAGATTTTTATTAATCAAGCAATAAAGATTTACTTACTTACTTACTATGGTGCAAGGGAGCCTGCGCTGGCGCTAAGCAGTGTAATTGACTTCCATTGCAGGGGGAAATGCAAGGCTGCACCATATCCTTGATAACATGTATGAGACTGACGTTACCAAAGTGGAGGTGAGAGCCGTGAAGACAAGATGGCTAACGCCTCTCCCTGCCACTTCCTTGGTAACATGCCCTTGTCTGTTCAGACCGCAACAACAATCAAAACTCACGCCTAACCATACTCACAACGGGTCAGCCAAACGGAGGGCACTCAGCAATGCATGCAACAAAAAACATGAAGGACGACATGCACACCAGACAAATCACAATAGACAAAGCAAAATGGATGTAACCTACACAAAGATATATTTTTGAGTAAGATTTTTTTTTTTGAAGAAAAAACACATCAACCCCCCACCCAAAGGAAAAGGAAACTTATCCCCAAATACGGATGACTAATTAAAATCTTATATCTACCTAACAAGCTAACACTAACTAAAATCTACACTAAAACTACACTACCTAACAAATAAATAACTAACCTAACACTACATAATAAGAGATTTCAAACATTGGGGGAAGGGAGAAGAGGGGGATGGTGTAAAACAGGTCCACCCATCATGACAGTCCCAAGTGTTGGTGTATGTCCGCAACTCATCTGTAGACATCAGACAATTCATGCCTGAGCTCTGCCAGCGATACCACAATGTCCTGAAGCAGCCTCCTGTCCCGCAATGTGAACAAAACCACTTGATCCCCAGTTGCAGGTGGGACAGTGCCTTGGGGTGGGGGGTGCCGTAGGGGGATGTGCCACCTGTCCCGGCTAGGACACACCACTGATGCCTGAGAGGGGACCTGGGGGGGGCTGTGTGACATTCTGGGCATGCTCAGGCACCGCCTTCCATGTGCCCTTCCTACGTTCCTCATGGTACCTCTTGGACATGTTGCGGTACCCCTTCGCAACCTTCTTCACATGGCGGTAATATTCCTTCCGCACCTGGAAGGCATGTATTTGGCCAGGCGTCATGTTGTCTGTAAAACATACACAAAGGCAAATTAGAGTCCCTTAGCCAATTTCAATTTCCTCCATACACATCTGTAATACAAGTTCACTTCAACATGGGAGCATACACTACAGCGTAACTATGTGAACTCAGCAAGTGACCTGGACAATGACATGTTGAAGCATGTATCAGTGACTACATGCTGGGGAGACTGACATGACAGTGCATGGCATGGTACATGCACTGTCACTAAGAAATTTGGCTGACAGTGCCAAAAGATTTTGCCATTACATACACGGGCAGAGGGTGACATGTACAAGCAATCGGAGGAGGAAAGCATTACCCCCCTGTGTGTAGCACCACCCTCATCCTCTCCAGTGACACAGGGCTGCATGATAGGTACAATGCCCATGTGCAGGCATGTGTGTCCCCCAGCACATGTGTGCGGTTCATCACAACTGCGCCAACACAGGCAATCTTGCACCAGAGTGCAAGGGTGTCTGCGGGCAGGGATGTTTGTTCATGTGTAGGGAGGACTTACTCCTGGAACATGAACAATCCTAAAATGCCATTTCGTAACTATGATGTGTGCAGCATCGTGCACCACACATGGAGGTTACAAAATGGCTTGTTGATCTACAGTTTGTCCATGTACAGGTATGGACACCTCCCTGTACATGATCAAAACATGGCATTTTGCTTTTTCCATGTGTGCTGCACAAGGCAGCACACATGTACAAAGCAAACATGATGATCAAAAAGCATTCCTGCTCATATGGCCAGAATACAACCGGGATGTAACTGTTGGTAAGTTGTGCGTTGCCAACTATGAATGCCGCACTTGGACATCAGGGGCAGCCTCTGATACAATGGGTGTTGCCGTGGAATGCCTAACACAACCACCAATGCACGCCCCGTTCACATTCAACACAGCGTGACAGTGTACCTCATTGACAAGTAAGCGTTAATACACGTGGAATGTATTAACGCTGCTCAGATTATGATGCTAGCCCCTATTGACAACACAACTTTGATGACAGTTACGTTGACTTTGCGATATGGGCTTGATGATATGCACCTCACTTTCAATGTGTGTCACTGACTGGGGATGGGCCAAGTCACAACTGTGAGACCAATGCATTTGTCCAGAGTCACTTACCGATTAGTGCACACTGCTGACTTCCACTATACATCATCACACTGTAGGCAAGGTAGACGTGATACGCACCCATACTTCATACTGCAACGGTGATCATGTGACCCAGACATCCATGCCAACGCAACATGCTAGTCAATTACGTTCCAACTCACCAGTGGCGTGTGGGTCCTCAAAGCTGTCAATGTCCCCCTGTGTGATTGGCGGTCGTCCATCTGTGAGACAAGGAAAGAAATATGTGTTGGTATTAGACTTCAATTCATATGTGTCGTATTCTTATACCAATCATCACCAGACCTGTGACAGCTGATTTTGGACAGACAAGACTGTAATGCTAGCTGACATGCCCATAATCGTAGTGTGAGTCATCCACAAGGCAACATTACTACATGCGTCCTGATGTTCTACATGCACTTTGTACAATTGAGTAGCTGCAGATTGCACAAAGCAGTCAGACGGAGGTTGTTGGTGTATGACAATCTCGGGATGCCCACTTTCCTTAGACCATTTGTCCCTAAACCAAAGTTTTTCACACAGCAACTATGTTCACAGGGCATCGTAGCTGACGTAACACAAATCATGAGGACAGCATATTGTCACTACCTTTTGGCCAGCACACAGCTCACATGGACAATTCCATGGATAGTTAATGTACAGTCACCCATGCTGTACACAAACAATCGTCTGCCTGCAAGCACATTTTGCGCAAGTGTGCCAGCTATGGCAGTACAGTGTTAAGTGTTGGTCCAGCGCAGTGGGTGACACATACTTGCAACATATGCTTGTCAATGTGATGCTGCGTTGTGTCTCGGATGTGCCAACAATATGCGCAGACGCTTTGCGTCTCCCACCTAAATCAGCAGCCATTTCTCACTTTGTCAGCAGTGTCACACGCGTCGTAATTTTCAATCCACAAAAATAAATGTGGAGTTTGTACTTACCACTGTAAGACCTGTCATGACCCCCACGGTGAGCAGTCAAAATATCGAACTTTTATATCGATATACAAAAATATCGAGTTTTGAATATCGATGGTACTAAATATCGATGTTTTGTATATCTATGTAAAAAATATCGATATTTGTATGTGTTTAAAAATATCGAAGTAGATAATATCGAATATGAAAATATCGTAGTGTCAAAATACCTTTATAGTATAGTATTTTGTAATTGTTATTAGTTTTTGGTATTTTTTATAGTATATAAGGGGGTCATTAAAGGGGGTCATTACGATGGCAGGCGGAAACACTACCGCCGTGCCGTCGGAGGTAAAAACCGCTAGTTACCGTCCGCCAGCAACTGCCCGCACTCCCGCCAAATTAGGATGTGAAAAGTCAGGCAAATACTTGCGACGCCGCCCGCCATCAAAGTGCACCCGTGTACGTTGCGGCGCCAGCCAACGGAGGCACACCGTTCGACGAAATGACGTACCGCCCGGCGTACAAATTACGATGACACAACCAAACAGCCTCACCGGCAAAGAGACACCGCACGAGAACAGGAGGCGGAAACCACATTGTCGACCACAGAAACACCAACCCGGCCTACTCCGACATGAATTCTGCACTCCAGGCCATCCCAATGCTATACCTGATGCAGCACCTAGGAGTGAACGCGCAACGACGACGCAGGTAGGCAGACACACAACAAGGGCATGCAAATACCACACACAATGCAAGGGCAGAAAAACTGTACATGGGCCCCCTAGACACCCCTGTGGGGACAGGACACATCAAACACTGTACCCACACATATCCCACCTGTAAAATATAATCAACCAGCAACATCCTGGGCACCCAATACCCCGGACCAGGAGGTGACGTACCCGGCACGGCACCGCAGCGCCCCGGCAATGACGCACATGCGCACAACGCAGAGGCCAACGACAGCGCCACGCATGGGCTGCACACAAACACCGCAGGGTCACAACAACACACCACACACACCAGCCCCACCCTGAAGGCACATGTCACGTGGTCCCCCTGCGTCAATCATGACCACAACCGACAACTCACAGTTGCCAAAACGTAGTCACACAAGTGTGCCAAACAGGGGAGCAAAGTGACGTCGGAAGAGGACACACACCTGTGTGCAAAGCATGGAGAAGCACACGGCAGCTGCGACAGAACTGCACAACCAATGGACATTGACCGCAAAAGGCACGCCAGTCACAACAAACAATATCTATACCATCCTGCAGGCAATAACAAGCCATGCCATGTCCAAAACAGAGAAACCCTGCTGCCTGAGAACAGGTGTTCACAATCACGACGCCCACACACAAGTCCCAATGTACAGCGGGAAAGAAGTGACCCACCCACACACGGGAGAGCAGATAGCAGTGAATGTCCTTCCATTCCCACACCCAAATCACATTGCAACATATCCTGCAGGAGAACAGAGCCATTGGAACAACCACAACCCAAACATAGCCATGCTGAGTCAACCATCCCCTGGCAGATAACGCTGAACATGAAAGAAAGATAAAACCACAAAATATAATCATACCACTGCTCCTTGTGGCTCAAATGCAAGTAATCAGGAAGGAGTCAGACACCACTGGCCTTGACCATTCATAGGAGCATGTGGGATGAGGGCCTGTGGCCGCCTCCCAAGCCATACACAAAGTCCTGCCGCCTAACATCCATTCAAGAACACCCAGCACCGTCCGAGGTCGCACTCAGCAGACAGCCCAGGCAGCCGGAGCACGCCATCACAGCACCCTGCAGCAAAATGGACGGGGCACCAGTACTATACACCTACGCCAGACAGATGCAGCTGTACAGCAATAGCTTGATACAGACAGTGGGCTGTGCAAATCTGGATATGCTGAATGTAAGTTATCGAGTAACTTACCGCATTGAAATGTTCAGCTGCGTCATCCCCGTTTTCTAAAGTCGGAGGTGCCCGTACCACTGGCCTGTGGATTTATGTCTCTCCAACCCGGCATGTCCAATTGGGGACCTGGTACACCTGTTCTCACCCCTGGACGCCCACGACAGGAACTGTTCAGTGTATGGGGGCATGGCGTTTGTGGCTGCAATAGGACACACACTGCAATGGAACCAGTGTGCCTCCGCACAACGTATGCTGGATTACAGTTTCATTGAATGTCACCCGACATGTCCCATCAGGATTCTACAAGGGACAACCTACGAGGAACACGTTGCAACCCACCATCCGCTTCATTGGATGTCAACCACAAATACCACCAATGCGAGGGATGCTCTGTAGGAAGGTATCACATACCTGACAACCTGTCAATTCATGGGTCCTCAAATCAATACCCACAATTGAACATTCATGTGCAACACCGTACCCATGCTTGCCGTCCGCACGCAGTGGCCAGTCAGCTGTGCAACAACTATACCATGCACACGAAACAAACACCTTACCATCAACTCCACCGTCATGACACCTGACATTACCGGGACATGCACCCTGTCCATCACCATATCTCGTGTCCCTGCATGAACACGGGGAGGCTGAGGAATGGGACCTGTGTACAGTGACCACATGGCCAACATTGCACGAACCACATTGCTACAATATGCATGCCGCGCACCTGAACACATGCACCTGTAAGTGCACGCTTATCTGTCTGCTGAATAACTTGAGAACTGTCATCACACCTTCTTCTGAACTTCCGTGCAAGGACATTTGCATGGACAACAAATGCAACACCCCACAACATGTCCCCGGGCATTGAGTCATGTACAGTAGCCACCATATCGCAACAACATGTGAGACTATGCTGCATGCATGTAGGCTCATGCTCTGATGTCACCTCTGACGCAGGTGTGTCGGAGTCACTATTGTCGTAAACCTGTACCATGGGACTTAGATGTACTGTGCTCATGATGTCAAGCTGTCTGGTAGGGTAAACCAATACTGTCTGTGTCACAGCCTAGGGCACCTCAGTAATGAGCTAATGTACTGTAGCATAGCAAGGGCAGGGCATTCTTAACTCTGAAGCCTTATTTCCACAATTAACGACTTATCACATCTACCTGTACCCCCATTTGAATGTGTAACCATGCTAAGTATATCCTCCACATGCATTACGCTGCCAGTAGTGTCCACATCCTGCATCACAGAGGAAGTAAGCTTAAATACATGCCTTAAAGCTAATATCTGACTCTGGAGAATTATTGATCGTAGACAAGTACGAATGAGAGAGGATGAGAGTGTGAGAAGTACACGGGACTCGTGAGATTACCATGTAGTCAAGTGACATTGGATGTCAATGCACATGAGTTGCTGCCACTGTGGACCCAGTAAAATATCACAGGTCGTGGGCCTTGGCATGTCAGTGTCTGACGTGGCCCAACAGATCATCACATCAACACTGACGGCCTGGTCACTACAAAGCACAGTCCTACATATGTGTACAATCACCTTCACAGTCTGACATCACACTCAACAGGCAAATATAGGAGCCACGCCAGTTGCACGCCACATCAATGCATGCCAAAACACACACAATATCAGTGTGGGTGGGCAGGGCTGCACAGTGAGTACGAACCGCCAAGATGTACATACATGCTCAATTGAACAAGGAACAATCTTCACATTCACACACCCTGCAGACCCACAATGGCCAATACATATCAAGTAGGAGTCATCCTGAACTGCAAGGACACACCCACACACTGTGCAACAGACAATACACACATGTGCTCACATTAACAGACCCGAACAAGGAAACAAACACTGACCATGCCCCTGGGTAACACATGTGTGTAGTCGACATTGCCAGAGCGCACACACACACACACCAACACTACCCCAAAGTCACACCACACACACCACACACACCTACACCTCCCAAATGCACACATTGAAAGTAAGCCATGTGCCCTGGCTCGATGATCATCACAAGATACACATACACCTACACTGCTGGCCAGCCAGAAAGTAAGCTCACACATACCCGCACACTCTGCACATGCTACCTGTCATCCTGTGGCAAGACACACACCCTGTGCTTTGCATGCACACAAACATGACACGTACACATTAACACCAAAATACCACCTAATACATGCAGACAATCCGTGTTACAGACACACGTCTTCATCACACACACAAGTAGCAGAGTCTGAAAGAAGTGAAGTCCCAGCCACGTATCATACACATAGGAATGTGAGACCAGACATTGCAATTGTTGAGGTACCATTCACGGCATGTGCCTCACTTAACTATGCACACACAGTAACAACTGCAAACAGCAACTGCACAGACACAACCCACTACAGGAACAACAGCATCCAGTCACAGTATACATAGTCAGGCGGCAACAATGTACAACACCAGGGACAGTGGCCAGTCCGATGTGCAGAGTACTGATACAATAAGCTACGTATGCATTGTGTGTCAGTGTACCCTGCCATGGACAGCAACACTGCCATGGCAGTCACGATAGCCAGCACAGCCAGCACTGTGGCACAGGTAGTTGTGTGAGGGTGCCTAACATTCAAACAGGATGCCAGTCCGACTGGGTGCAGTCTGTATGCTACGGGAAAGTTGGATGTCCGCCCCTGAGAGAGAAGCACAACTGTGGAATACACACATGTGGCATGTGCAGCGGGAGGGCTACTTGGCACAGGTGGGTCTGTGGCACGGGTGGGTGCACACATGCAGTGTCGATACAGACTGTGTGGGGATGAACCCGGCGGGGTAGATTACCACTGTTCTGGGTATGTGGAAAGACCAGCTGTCTGGGGATGAATGTGGACTAGTGGGTGCACAACAGGCGGGCACACGACCTATGCTGCATCAGGTGTGGACGTTGGCCCTCCCTCTGGGGACATGCTGGATACTGCTGTGCATCAGCCAGGCCCTTGCCGATACATTTACACCCCTGGCCTTCAGGTGTACCCCCTACATCGTCCACCTGCACAGGCTACCCAGGGCATGGGATGGCAGTGGAGCTTGGTGGGTGGGAGGTCATGGCACCCTGCTCCTGGCCACATCTTGCAGGCAATACATTCTCATTGTGCAGCAGGGCACAAGTCCCGAACATGACGTGGGGGGACGCAGACGTCATGACAGGTAGTGACGTCACGGAAGATGGCTTGCACCATCAGACCCATTGCCTCCCCTCGCTCACCCCACTGATGCGATTGCATCATAGGAGCACGCGTGTGAGCAGCAGCTCCAATCTCACCCCAGAGAGGCTACAGAGTGAATGTGTGGCTCCATTCACTCCAGTCACCGAGCTCACGGTAAAATAAGTGGTGGGACGCCGTACACCCGCATGGTACCCGGACTCGAGCCCTGGTGTGCAGGCATAGCTACCTAATGTTTCAGCGAAGTGTGTGAGTTGCAGGACATCCGTTGGCGGTGGATGGCTCGGAGGCTCTTCACCATGAGGCCCATAACACACACCATGGGTCCCTTGCCAATGGCAGCGTATGCTATGACATTGCGTGCCGGGGTGTGTCTACATGTCGTCTGGGATGGTGTTTGCGGCATGGCCCGCTAGGGCAGCTACAGCTACTGTGTGTTGCATGTGGTGTATCCGGACTCCGGAGACAGCCATGCTTCATCACTGTTGTCCAGGGCACGAGTCGGGGTACCATGCGGCTGTACGGCGTCCCCCCACCTATTTCAAACTGAGCTCGGATACTGGAGCGAATGGAGCCACACATTCACTCTTTAGCCTCTCTGGGGTGAGATTGGAGCTGCTGCTCACGCGTGTGCTCCTATGATGCAATCGCATCAGTGGGGTGAGCGAGGGGAGGCAATGGGTCTGATGGTGCAAGCCATCTTCTGTGATGCCACTACCTGTCATGACGTCTGCGTGCCACCACCTCTTCTTTCAGGACTTGTGCCCTGCTGTTGTCAGATGCGCCACTTTCCGGGGGGTGGGGGAAGGTCAGGTATGTCAGCCTGACAGTGGCCCAGTTCAAGGACCACCTTGACTGGGGGGACAACTATTGGACATACTGGTGTAGCCCACCCACGCGTTAATGTATGCCCTCCATGAACTATGTCAAATGCGGAAAGGTGTTGGCATGGGCAATGAAGTCATTGAGGAGAGCTGTCTGACCCACGCACAGATGCCGCACATGCTCAACAGACCCGGCACTGAGTGCAGCAGGGGTCGCAGGGGCAGCTGTGCCTGGTGTGAAAGACACTCCATCCGTCATCCTTGTGCCGACACGTGTTGCACCAGTGGAAGTAGTTGGGAGGGCGGGCATTGGCCTCCGCGTGGCTGCAGAGGAGCTAGAGTGCACGTCCCCTGTGCTAGCAAACATGGATACATGACCTCTGTACTCAGATGACGCAGCAATTGTCGTATGGGCCTGTGAGTCATCCAGCACACGTCTGCCCCCTCCAATGCGCCGGTCACATTAGTGTCACCCAGCTCCTGTGCAGCTGCACCATCCGATGCCTCACCACTGTTGACCGTCCCCTGTCCCTCAGCACACATGGTAGATGACACATGAGGGTGAGCGAGGTGGCCTCACTCATTTGGCATCAAATCCACAGACATGTGCAAGGGAGCCAGCACAGACCATTCCCAAGTGCACATGTTGCATGATACCTGTGCAAATGTATACAGCAACCACTATCAACACGTAATGGCTGGCGTACAGGTAATGAACCCGCCAATAAGTGACACATGTGTTGTGCAAATGGGAGAACACCCGGACTGTCACCCTACGGCCATAGCCACTCATCGCTGTGTACACACCCACTCTCCTGATGGTGTTAAGGATGACCACTACATATTAGGCCAAGGACATACCTGCATGGAGCAGAATGTGTCACCACACACACTGACTGCAACATGACAGTCCACAATGGTTATGAGCCCATGCCTGACAACTGTCCCATCACACGAGCACAACTACTGTTGCACAGTGTGCCGGATGTGTGAGTATCTGGAATATGAGGTGAGGCATTGCACACATGTGTTTAGGAAGAAATCAGAGTATGCACAGTGCCACAAACATACATGTGAAGTGCCACACCAGCTGACTACAGGCTGTCCCTGAGGCCTACAACTCTGAATGCATTGACTATGCAGAGTGCCCAAATTACATCTTGACCCTCAGGAATCGCATATGCATGTAAGATGCACCCAGCACAGAGTACACTCACAACCCACTGCATCACACAACTAACATCACATTACCCAGAACATGGGTAGGCTGTGGACACATGCTGCCTCTCGCAGCAAAAGACACACTCCCACAGTACTGTGCACCTGCCTGCAGCTGATGCCCCTACAAACGTGCATCCGCCACAGGCTGTGTGACTGTCAATTGCAGACCATTAGTGGTGAAATGCAGCGCCGTGCCAACCTGACAATACGAGGGAGCATCCCCCGATTAGTCGCCGCAACATGGTCACACATTTGGCAGGTGACGTCACCCTCTTCGCGGGATTGGCTGCACTGTCGGTTACACATACACAGAAGCATCAACTTGGATGCAATGGCTCATCACAAGGCCTTGGGCTGGTGGACTTCCAACTGCAGGGATGGTACACATGAGGGTTGGCATATCACACATACTCTTCTCAGTATCACCCACATCCACCAATAACAGTGGCATGATGCTGACCCATCCTAAATGATCAGAGACGTGTAACAGAGCCAAGACGGTATGGGACATGGCATAACAGCATGTGTACACCACACGTAAATGTATGCTGGTGGGAGTGTGTACACAGTACCTGTCCATCCCATTCTATTCAGGATGCCAGCACTTTGAGCAATGTGTAGTCTGCCCACATCTACTGTCCATTGTCATGTAGACCGACACATAGCTCACAAGGCTACACATCTTTGTGGGTGGACCCACTGTGTCCAACACTGCGCAGCCCTCAACGTACTCGCCCTGTGAATGGCTCACCCCACAATGGAGGTCACATTCAGTGCCACCATCTCTCACACACATCCCTATCACAAGGCCTGGAGTGTTCAATCGACAGGGCTGAGTTAGCGCATTCCCTGACAGTTGTGAGATAATGACACATGTAACCCACTGTACAGTCAGTGTAGGTTCCTTCTAGGATTGGACGGTCAATGTGCAGCCCAGGTCTGCTGAGACTGAGAAGGCCAGCAGGGAGCCAGCCAGCCATTCACACAAGCAATAGCTACCCAGCATCATGCATTGCAAAGTGTCTGCGTCACTGGGTGTCTGACATGTAAATGCCATGTACCACCACTCGGGAGGGACATGCATGGGGAAACACCAGAGGGCCTAGATGCCCCTTCCACCTGTTGTTAGCATGGTAAGCGGTGCATGTTGGAACCCCACAGGCTCAGACTCATAGTGCTGCGGTTGAATGACATGTGTGTCCCCCACATGCACTCCCACACACACTGTAGTTGTCTTACACACACATGACTTTTGCCGGTATTCGCCTTGGGCAGTGTGCGTGGAGCTCGGAAGCCAGGAACTGCAGCTCCTCACCGGTGAGTGGACCTGGACATATCATCAGAGTCGTCGACATTAAGGTGGCCAGGTGGCAGCTGCAGCAGGTGTTGTTGAGGGGTGGCAGTCAGCAGTCCCTGGAAGCTGTGGTAATGCCTGTCACCCTCCCACACTGATATAGCCCCCTTAGGGCTGTTTCAGCGGGTCCAAGCTGCTGCGATTGGTGTACTGCTCAGCCTGTGTACATTGTGTTGTTGGTGTGTGCCATACGGATGTATGATGTAACAACGCGATCAATTAGATCGCGGTACATTACATCGCTTTCTTTACAACGCAAGTCGTTACCACGACTTGCGCTGTAGGGCGCTGGACTTAGGAATAGTATGATTTACTATTCCAACTCCAGCCTACGTACAGTAGGGAAGGTGTTGGAATAGTAAATCACACTATTCCTTAGTCTAGAGCGCCCTCCAGTGCAAGTCGTGGTAACGACTTGCGTTGTAAAAGCAGCGATCTAAATGTACTGCGGTGTTTTGACCGCGTTGTTAAGGTCGTTTCCCGTGCCATACTCACCCAGCCTCGGAAGCGGTGTCAGGTACAGCAGCTAGGTATATTGCCGTGGTGTTGCCGCTACCCACATATGCAGTCTGAATCCATCATCATGCCTATCAAGCTAATATGGCCTTAATCCCCATGTGCATGCTCATAGCAATGGTATGTGTCAGTGGTCCTTGCTATTGGTAAGGGGACCTGTGTAAGAGTACTGTTGCTGTGCTGTCCCTACTTGTCAGCTGTTCGTTGATACTATTGCTTTGTCAGTGATCTTTGTTTTGTGTATGTGTAAATGCCATGTTGTGTGTTGCATTGACATGTGTCCACTTCCATCTGTCCTAGGAGGAGACCTAACATACATCACCCCTACCAATTGCTGTCAGACATGGAGGATGTGGAGGTCATAAGGAAGTTCCGTCTGGACCGGCCCACCCTGCATCGCCTATGTGCCATGTTGGAACCCCACCTTCGTCCTCGCAGGGTGTATCCTACTGCATTCACCCCCACGGCCAAGGTGATGGCTGCACTGCATTTCTTCGCTACTGGTTCATTCCAACACACGGTGGGCAGTGGAGGTGGGATGTTGCAGCCCATGTTCAGCAAGGTGCTACGGGATGTCCTGTCAGCTCTGATGCTGTACAGGAACCGGTACATCCGATTCCCCAGGGCCCGTGATTTGCCTGCGGTGAAGGGTGCTTTCTATGCACTCGGACGCATCCCCCAGGTTGTTGGTGCAATTGATTGCACCCATGTTGGCCTTGTTGCACCACAGGCCATGGAGCACATCTACAGGAACCGGAAACATTTCCACTCCCTGAATGTGCAAGTGGTGTGCCTGGCGGACATGATAATCACACACGTGTGTGCGAAGTTTTCCGGTTCCACCCATGACTCGCACATCATGCGCCACAGCATCCTCCCACGTCTGATGACCAATCTGCAACCGGACCGTGCATGGATTGTTGGTGACTCTGCATATCCTAATGGGCCTTGGCTGTTGAGTCCACTACGCAATCCTCGTACGCCAGCTGATGTCAGGTACAATGAGGCACATGGGAGGACCAGACGTGTGGTGGAGCGGACATTTGGACTCCTGAAGTCCAGATTCAGGTGCCTGGACCGCACCGGGGGTGCACTGGCATACTCCCCACAGAAGGTGTGCCAGATTGTTGTGGCATGCTGCATGCTGCACAACCTCGCTATTCGCAGGCGGATCCCCCTGATAGTGGATGACGGTGATCAGCCAGGGCCCCCGCCTGCAGGCCAAGCCGTGTCCAGTGACGAGGACAGTGGAGAGGAGGAAGCAGTGAATGAGCGTCATCAGCTCATCGCCCGCTACTTCACTTGACGGTGAGTGACCATATACGACGGCTGATGTCGCTGTAGTTGTGTGTGTGTATGTGTGCATTGTCAGGGCTGATTGCTGACTGAGTGCTGATGTGGCAATGGACCATGTCCAGGGTAGTATGCCACTGACAGTGGCTGTGACATTGTGCCCTGTTGCTCTGTGAGATGTGTGTACATTGCTTAGGCCTGATGACAAGTACTGTGTGATGAGTGTGTGACACGCACAGTCAATGGACTCTTGTTCTGTTTGTCACCCCTAGGTCCCTACAGCCCTCCTGGCCTATCGACAGAACACACTACAGATGAATTTCTGAACATGCAGACGTTTGTGCACCATTGATAATAAACATAGCAGATGACATAGGATGTGATACAGGTGTATTTATTTTAAAGGTGACATGTGATTGTGGAAAAGGTGATCAGGAAGGTGGTGCATGCTGTACAATGAGTTGACGGTCCTGTCCGCGTGATGGTCAAGGTGTACCCATGTGGTCCTGGCTCCACAGTCCGACAGACATTTGCCACTCGACTGGCAGTGTGGGGTGGGATGGTAGTCCAAGTGAATGCAGGGGGTGGCCACCATGGCTGGCTGACTCACTGTCGTTTGGAGCGTGCAAAGTCCTCCCTGGACATCTGTTTCCTCTTCGGACGGCCCCTTCCACATTTGAGGGGAGGGGGTTGTGTTTGTGGGCTGCTGGTGGTGGCTGAGGATTGCCCACTCGCTGTGGACACAGGGGAAGTGGATGTTGCACGTCCCTGCGCCCCAGCAGGTGGTGGCGCAGGTGTTGTGGTTGGCCTTGAGTGGGCCCTCACCTCCACCACTAGCTGGCCCATGAGGTCCACAAGTCGGCCCATGTGGGCGTCCATGGACCTCAACACCCCAAGGACTTCCCTCGTGTCGGAATCTGACCTGGACCATTGTCCCTGGGCCTCTTCATAGGCCCCAAGGACTCTGGCTGTTTGTGGCAGGGCTTGGCTCCCAGGCTCTGTTGGCGTTGGCCTGACCCTGCTCCTCCCACCTGGACTGCTGCCACCGACCTGCCCACTCGCCACATTGGTCACCCGGGGCCTCCTCCTGGCTCCCAGGGTAGATGTGGAGGTTTGTGCCACCTCTTGGGATGGCTGAGTGGTCAGGGAGGCCCTGGTGGTGGTGATGATGGTGGTGGTTGCGGCGGTGGTGGTGGCCGCAATGACCGTGGCAGCAGGGGCCTGGGACTGGTCACCAGCCCTGGGAGATGGGTTGGTGGGTAGGAGGGGTCCTGGTGTGCTGTTGTGCCCTGCCACACCAGATGTGCCAGGTTGGGAGTCCTCGTCCGTTGAGGTGTCCAGGCTTTCCACATCCGTGAGTCCGTGTGGGAGGCTTGTGGACTGGCTGTGATGGCTGGTGTCTCCATCCTCAGCATCATGCTGTTCGTCACCTGTGGGGCGGAGACGGAAAGTTATTGTGTTGCACCTTGCAAGGTTTGTGTTAGATGTCTGACATGCACAGTTTGTGCACAGTTGCGCACTGATTTCCCGGATGCGTGTGTATGGCTCTACAATGTGTGTGCATGATCAAGGCAATGGAATAGTGTGATGGGTGCATCTGGCATGGGACGGATTTGTCATGCCTATTGGTGTGTGTTGCAGTACCCCTGCATTTTGTGGCTTTGGTGGGAACGGGGTATTGCACCATGAACGCTTTGGTGTTGAAATATGGTACTGTGGTACATACTGTGACATATGGGTGCAGAAGGGGACATGTGTTTTGGCCACACGACACTACAGAGACGAAGGTATGTGTATGTCTGACTTAGCCAGCATATGTGCTCACTGTTGTCATTTATGGGCATTCCACAGCAAGCATTGTGGTGAGTGAGTGATGGTTGTATGCCACACGACGTATTGCAGATGGTACAATTCCTTGGTGTGCGTGCTACTCTCACCCATGTGCAGCAATGCAGTGCTCTAGGGGTGTTGACTACATGTTGTTTGTTGTTACTCACAGTGTGACGTGCGCTTCAGACACAGCAGACTAATTATTGGTCATCGGCATGACCCTTTGCTGTACTACTGTCTATGGGGCAACTGTTTGGATGATATACCTTTCATGACACTGGGGCTGGATGATGAGATGGATGAGATTTTGCATGTGCATTGTGTAGCTGTGTGGTTCATGGGTCCAGTGGTGTATGTGACATTACTGGGGTTCCACTATGTTTCATTTGGACGAGATAGACTTACATGGGTGATGTTGTACTATGTCAAGGGTAGAAGCAGACATGACTACGTGGACAAGACTTGGATGGTGTTGCTGATGTGTGTGATGACTGGCACAGTGCACGCCATGTGGGTCAGTGCTCCAGTTAGACTTGTGCATGCTGACGTGACTCGTTACGTGTTACTGCATTTGAGATGGCTCATGTGGGCTATGACTCTGAAATTGATGTCCGGTTGCACATTGGTCACATGTTTGTGACAGGGAGCAGTGCTACCTGTTCCTCTGCTAAGTGACATGTCCCACATGTTAGTCGTAGTACAGTCCTCATGCCTACGGACACCCCGCCCTGTACAGTGGTCTACCTAATTGTTGGTTTTGAGGGTGAAATGCAATGGCTACCACATGGTTATGAGAGGGTGGGGTGCTCCATCTTGCTGGTCTGTGGGTGTGGGGGCCGTGTTGTGAGTCGTGGTGATGGTTTACCATCCACAGACAGCCCTCCATGTAGGGTAACGTATCTACCTGTCGGGTGTGGGTGTGCACTGCAATGGCTGACACATGGGTGTGGGGAGTGCTCCATCTTGCTGCGCTGTAGGAGTGGGGTCCTGGGGGGTACTTCTGCAGTCCCCCTCTGATACACGGGCCTTGTGGTAAGGCTGCTCACCTGTTACTTGTTGGTTGGTGCAGCTATGGCTGACACATGGGTGTGGGTGTGGGGAGCGCTCCTTCCGGCGCATCTGGGGTACAAGGGGAGCTGGTGGGAGTTGTGGTGCTGGCTGACTGTACACATGCCCCCATGGTTTTGTTTGTTGGTGCCTATGGGCTGAGTGTGTGTGAGTGTCTGTTGCATATGTGAGGGATGTCTTGTGAATTGTATACTGGACATGGGGGTGTTCGGCCCTCGGAGCTATGGCATTGTGGTAGTGCATGACAGTACATTGCGGTGTGCTGGTATACATTTGTTTGTACTTACCAGCCTCCACTCCCCCTGGTATTCCGATGAGACTCTCCGGATGTAGTATGCCTCGCACCTTCTCCTCCCACGCCTTGAAGGTCTTGAATGGCGCAGGAGTTCCGCTGCCAGTCCTGTCAGCCAGCTCACGGTTCTTGGCCTCCTTCTTCCTGACCAGGCTTTTCATGTCCTGCCACCTCTTGGTAATTTCCCCCCGGTTGCGTGGCACATTCCCAACTGCATTCACCTGGTCTACGATCCTTTTCCAAATCCTGTTTCTGGTGGATACTGGTGTCTGTTGGACATGGTTACCATAGATTTGTGGGTACACCTTGATGATCTCATCAACCATGACCGTCAACTCTGTGGCAGTGAACTTGGGCATTCGTTGTGTTGCCATGGTGCGTTGTGTAGTTTTTGTGGTGCTGGTGTGGTGTGTTTGGTGTGTGATGTGCAGGGGGTTTGTGGTGCCGGTGTTTAGGTGGTGGTGGTGGTTGTGGTGATGGATGTTATGTGTGTGTGCGTGTGGTATACTGCTTTCCTCTGTGGCTCTCCGTGTTCTCTGCTGTGGTGTTGGCTTTGTCGTGGTGCAAGGGTTTGTGGTCTGTGAGGGGCTGCTTTTGTACTCACCTATGTGGGTGTGTCATGATGGTCTATCGTTTTCAGGTGTGTTGGGCGTGGTGTCCTGGGATTTATGCTAATTCTATATTTTGGCAGTGGGATGTGTCTTTGGGATGGGTTCTGTGTCTGGGTATTTTGGCGTCGTTGACTGTGTGGACTTGTTGGCCGTGTTGTGTGTATTTGTTTGTGCCGCCACTGATTTCCGTGCACGTACGTGGCCGCCAGGCCTTCCGCCTTGTCTGTTATTCATTTCAGTTGTTCACCGTAGCGGGCGGGAAATGTGTTGGTTTCCCGCCCTCATGTCGGGGGGATCATAATTTGACGGGCGGTGTGTAGTCCGTCTGCGCGGTCGTATTTGGCTTTTTCGGGCGGTATTGCGTCCGTGGCGGACGGATTGTCTTGGACTCTGACATGGACGGGCGGTATTCTGTTATTTTTTTCCGCTGCGGGCGGTGGTTGCTTAGCCTCATCATAATTGCTCGTTCGGTATTTCAATGTTGCAGGCGGGCGGTATTTTCAGGCTACGGCGGTTGGCGGTATATTTACCGCCGGGTTATCGTAATGGGCCCCTAAGTGTTTAAAAATGTTATTTTGAATGTTTTAAAAATGTATATTTCATATATTTAATTATGAATAAATATTTTTAATTTTGGTATTTAATTTTAGGAGCGGGATGTTGGGTTTATAGGGGATAAGGGTGGGGAGTGTTTTAAAAATATATATTTTAAATTAAATATTATATAATTGTTTTAAAAATTGTAGAATTTTTGTTATAATTAAATAATTTTAATTTTGAAAGTTAATTTTAGGAGCGGGATGTTGGGTTTATAGGGGATAAGGATGGGTAGTGTTTTAAAAAAAAAAATTCTACATTAAATAAAATTTACATTTATTTTAAATTAAATTTAAATGAGAATTTTAATTTTAGTTTTTTAAGTTTTGATGTGGGAGTATTGTATTTTATGAGATAAGGGTGGGTAGTGTTTTGACATTCTAAAAATTTGGAAATGTAAAAATTTTAAATATGTCGAAAATATATTTGAAATTATTTTTTATGAGCGTGATGATGTGTTTATAATGTATGATGTTGGTAGTTTTAAAAAAAAAATTTGAAAACATTTATAAATTTGAATATTACAAATTTAAAATTAAAATTAAAATTTGAAATTAGAAATTTAATTTTATGAGTGTAATGTTTAGTTTATATTGTATAAGGGTGTTAGTGTTTTATAAAATAGTCTATATATTTTAATTATATTGCAAAATTTAAATATTTAATTTAGGAAACACATTTTGAAAATCGAAAATTTTATTTGGGGGAGTAAATTGATAATGTTTAGTGTCCATCACCTACTGTTATTTAGTTTATATTGGAGTGGGAATAGTTAATTAATGATGTTTAGTGTCCAGCACCTACCCTAATTAATTCTAGACGGGAGTGGGAATAGGTAATTAATTATGTTTAGTGTCCAGCACCTACCTCCATTTATTTTAGACTGGAGTGGGAATAGTACATTAATTATGTTTAGTGTTTAGCACATACCCCAATTTATTTTAGACTGGAGTGGGAATAGTAAATTAATTATGTTTAGTGTCCATCACCTACCCTAATTTATTTTAGACTGGAGTGGGAATAGTAAATTAATTATGTTTAGTGTCCATCACCTACCCTAATTTATTTTAGACTGGAGTGGGAATAGTACATTAATTATGTTTAGTGTCCAGCACCTACCTCAATTTATTTTAGACTGGAGTGGGAATAGTACATTAATTATGTTTAGTGTCCATCACCTACCCTAATTTATTTTAGACTGGAGTGGGAATAGTAAATTAATTATGTTTAGTGTCCAGCACCTACCCCAATTTATTTTAGACTGGAGTGGGAATAGTAAATAAATATGTTTAGTGTAAAGCACCTATATTTATTTATTGTAGACTGGAGTGGTAATAGTTTATTAATTAAGTATAGTGTAAGACATAAATAAAGTTTAAGTATAAATTATAATATGTTTATTAGTATAGTTAAATTTATTAATGGAAAATAAAATATAAGATAGTTTTGTATTTTAAAAATTGTAAATAGTAGCTAATAAATTGAAAATATTTATTTATTATAATGTTTGTGAGGAATAAAGTGTACTTTGTATATATAAAACATAATTAATATAAGAAAAAGGAAAATAATTAGAACACCACAACATTTTTATTGTAGAAGTTATAATATATTTTTTATTTGTTAATTTGAGTAGGATAATGCAGTAAAATATTTTATAACATTATAATTAAATAGAAACATATTTGTGCATATATTTCAGAAAATATGTTATGTACATTTACAATAGTTTGTACATTTTCTAATACAGATTAATTATTCACAACACATTATAAGTTTTGGGTACAAATTATATTTTATGCAATAATAGGTATTGGATATATTTATACAAAGAAAGTTTAAACAGTTTTTATATAATATAAATGTTAACATTTTTATATTTTGTTACATAGGTATGAGAATTTTTAATTAATAATATTAATATTAAAAATATTAATATTAATAATTATTACATTTATTTTTAAATTAATACATTTTTAAACAAACATTTATTTTCATAATACATGAAAAACATTTATAACAATTTTCTATACATTGTTTTTTCATATTTATTATTTTATGCAATTATAACAATAAATATTATATATATTATGATATTTTTTTTTATAATTTTACAATTCTGGAAAATAATCTAACAATTTCTAATAAAATAAATGATATTTGTAGTGTTTTAGTTAAATAGTTGTATAATTTTTATATGTTAAATAACATTTTACTACATTGAGGGGCCGATTCCGATTCTGGCCGGAAAACATACCGACAGACTCGATACGGGAATGTAGTCCGACCGACACGTATCGGCGCTGCCCGATCTGCGTAGTACGATGCAATGCATGTGAATTACGACCGACTCGTACGGAACACAAGCCGAACGACCGAACCGCATGGAAACCAGCTATCCGGCCGGAAAACTACGCGAATCGAACTGACCGACACGCACCAGGAATGAACCCGACAGAAACGTACCCGCGAACTCCGACCCGCGCAGTACGATGCAATGCGTGTAAAACCAGACCGAGTCGCACGGAGCTCAAGCCGTACGACCGACACGCATACAAAACAGGGAGCCGAAGCAACCCAATACTCCGCGACCGATGCGTACGCCGCACATGAAACCCAGCAGAAACACAGCTTGAAAGACTCAGAGAAGCTCGCACGAGACAACTGCAGTGTCCTACTTGGTCAGAAGAACAACTCCTACATGCCTTAAAACTACAAAGGAAAAAATACAAAAAAAGGGCCAAACAAGCAATGACAAAGTCAATAAATACAGGGGAAAAACATGGAACAAAGACACACCCACAACTCCACCCATATAAAGGCCACAAATCCCTACCATGATCCTTTGCAAAATCAACTGACCTGCCAGCACAGAACACCATCAGACAGCAACCACAGACACACTCACAACTCATCCATCACACAAGCCACACACCATTAGCACCTCCCAAATAGCACCCTCAATACACCCAGCTAAACCTACACTCACCCACCCTCACTTGCACACTCACACACACATCAATCCCCACCACCACCCATCACCATGCCCCCAAAGAAGAATCCAAAGTTCCTAGACAGTGAATTGGAAGTCCTGGTAGATGAAATCCTCAGGGTAGAGCCACAGTTGTTTGGTACATTGGTCCAACAGACCCCCATGTCGCAGAAAACCAAGATGTGGGAGAGGATCGTCGACAGGGTGAACACACAATCACCATGTTTGCGCACAAAGGAAGACATCCAGAACATGTGGTATGATGTGCGCAGGAGGGTCAAGGACCTACTCAAGAAGGATTACGCCTTGAGTCATCGCACCGGCAGTGGCCCTCCTGCCAAACCAGTATACCTCAGGCCCTGGGAGAAGAAGGTGCAGGACATCCTACCACCAGAGAGCGTACATGGACTATCAAACATCCCAGAGCCTGGTGAGTACACAACCAATATACCCAATATTGTGTGACAATACACACACATCACTGTCAAGGGGATAGTGAAACCATGCACCGTTAGCAAAGCCACAGTAACCAAAAGATAATCATTCCAAGATGTGTATGTCAGTTAGACAAACACAATACCTGCCATCTCATAGTGATATGTAACTGTGTCATGACATGTACAAACCTATCAACAAATAGAGCAAGGCAGTGGCACAAATCTAACCAACAAACACTGTCAGACATTTTGCCACCACTAGAACACCACCTCACAGGGAAGCTCACTGAAAGGAAGGAATTGTGTGTATGCTGGTGAAGTGAGTGTAGCCAATAGCATGATGGGAGTTGTAGTCACAGACATTGGTCACCCTCACAATTGGCCCATCAACACCACTCTGAACCATGCTCACATCACAGGGAGTGGAAAAGAACTGACAAGATGGCTGACACTGGGTACTGCTGTGGGGAGCACAAGGCCCTGCTGGGAACTGTGCACCAACCAACAGCAGGACACCACTGACTGACATCCTGAAAGCCAACTTGCACTCCCTGCAATGGAAGCACGTTCCATGGTGGGATATCTGGCTGGGTGGGAAGGAGGACTGACAGCTCTGACCATAGTTACTAGCAGCTTTTCTCACACACCCCCTTAACACAAATTCCACACAACTCACCTGGGAGAATGCATTGCCTCACACTCTAATTAAATATCCCACAAAGAACCACCACACTGGGTTATGCTGTGTGAAGCACAGGGACACATTTGGGACTTGTAGCCAAACAAACGCCAGGACAACACTGTCAGCCATCCTGTCAGCACAGGCACACTACCCCACAGGGAAGCAGAGTCAAAAGGAAGGAAGTATGGGCATGCTGGGAAGGGGGTGTAGGCAATAGCATTATGGGAGTGGTAGTCACAGCTCAACATCCCCCACCCACATGGCCCAGCAAGCTCACACTGAAGCATGCACACCTCACAGGGAGTGAAAAGCCACTTCAAAGATGTCTGACACTGGCCTCAGCTGTGGGGAGCACAAGGCCCTGCTGGGAACTGTGCACCAACAAACAACAGGACCACACTGTCAGCCATCTTGCCATTGCTGTCACACTCACACACAGTGAAGTCGACTCAAAAGGAAGGAAGTATGGGCATGCTGGGAAGGGGGTGTAGGCAATAGCATGATGGGAGTGGTAGTCACAGCTCAACATCCTCCACCCACATGGCCCAGCAAGCACACACTGAAGCATGCACACCTCACAGGGAGTGAAATGCCACTTCTAAGATGTCTGACAATGGTGCTCTGTTGTGGGGAGTACCAGGCCCTGCTGGGAACTGTGCACCAACCAACAGCAGGACACCACTGCCTAACATCCTCTAAGCCAACGTGCACTCCCTGCAGTGGAAGCACATTCCATGGTGGGATATCTGGCTGGGTGGGAAGGAGGACTGACAGCTCTGACCATAGTTACCAGCAGCTTTTCTCACACACACCCTTAACACAAACTCCACACAACTCACCTGGGAGAATGCATTGCCTCACACTCTAATTAAATATCCCACAAAGAACCACCACACTGGGTTATGCTGTGTGAAGCACAGGGACACTTTTGGGACTTGTAGCCAAACAAACGCCAGGACAACACTGTCAGCCATCCTGTCAGCACAGGCACACTACCCCACAGGGAAGCAGAGTCAAAAGGAAGGAAGTATGGGCATGCTGGGAAGGGGGGTGTAGGCAATAGCATGATGGGAGTGAAGTCACAGCTCAACATCCCCCACCCACATGGCCCAGCAAGCTCACACTGAAGCATGCACACCTCACAGGGAGTGAAAAGCCACTTCTAAGATGTCTGACAATGGTGCTCTGTTGTGGGGAGTACCAGGCCCTGCTGGGAACTGGGCACCAACCAACAGCAGGACACCACTGACTGACATCCAGAGAGTTAACCTGCACCCACTGAAAGGGTGGCATGCTTCATGGTGGGATAACTGGGCTGGGGGGAGAAGGAGGTCCGGATGTCAACCAAATACCACCAATGCTGGTCATGCACACACCTCAACATTCACATTGAAATGCTTCAGGTTGGCAGGACAATGTGCTACACCAATATCAACCTCTGACTGTGACAACTTAGGACAATGCAATGTACAGGCCCGCATCCAGAGGTACAGTCACAACTGTCAGGTGTTTGAACCATTGATGCCTGTAGAAACATAACATACATTGTGTGTCTCTTCCAAAAACAGGTGATGATGGGGACACAGCAGCAGATGATGAGGAGTCCCTGTCCCAGGCTCCGGTGACCCCTGAGCTCTCTGGTGTGGAACAGCCTCTGCCCTCCTCGGATGGCGAAGATCTACCTGGCACCTCCGGTGTGAGTCATCATGCAGCACCAGCAGGACCACCATCTGCACCCCCTGCACCCACTCCTCCAACATCTGCCAACACACAGACCACCCCCGCCGACACGGACAGACCAAGGACACTGAATGACAACAGCACAGGGACCCCAGTACACCGTGAAGCAACGGACAACAACCTCAGTACCAACCCCCAAGGGGGCCTAGGCTCACCTGTGCGTGCCACCGCAGGTCCCGCACGTGTGGCCAGGGGTGGTGGGAGGGGTGGTAGGCAGAGGTTGCTGTTTGCAGAGGGGTCTGGACTGCATGATGACCCACAACTGGTACGCATTGCTGATGCGTACCAGAATAGCACCGGAGAGGTCGGCCAGGTAGTGGGGATCCTCAAGGACATTCAACAGCAGCAGGCTGCCCATCATGCCCGCTTGGACTCCCACATGTCCCGTGTGGAGACACACATGTCTGGCATGGAGTCCAAGTCGGACACATTGGAAGAACTGACAGCGGTGCAGAGGGACATATTGACATGCCTCCGCCAGATTAGCACCAACATGTCCACACCTCCCTGTGTGCCCACAACATCTGGTGCCGCTGCAACTGCAACTGCCACAGGGAGGGAGGATGACTCTGGTGGAGAGTCCTCTGCACCGCAGCGGCCTGCATGTGAGGGTCCCCCCGAAAGAAGAGGGGTTGTCCGAGGAAGGAAAACTGAGAGGCCGATGGCCATGTACATCCCCCAGGAACCCAACACCTGTTCTGGAAATACTCCTTTGTGTGCAAACTGTTCACCCTGTCGAATGCAACCCAACTCTCCCACATGACATGGGGAGTTTAAGTTGGACTAATGTATCAGATGACTGTGGACTTTACTCAGGACATTTCTGCTACCAACACTTCCAACTCATCTGGGAACTTTGGATTCCAAACCCAATGTACAGCACCCACCATCCTGTGCACTATCCTCACACATGTATGTAAATAAACTCACTAATACACCATACTTGCCTCTGTTGTGATTCCAACGTTGTTTTTGTCATGGAGATGATGATATGCTAAATGACACTGTGCATGCTAACTGCTACAGCAAGTTCAACACCGTCATGTGAGTCATGGTGACGTGACACATATGAGGGAGACACACCACTAGGGCTACACAACACATACACACCAGGGCCATCTAACTCATCGCCTACACTGATGTTGCCAGGAAATACAGTGGAATGCACAGACACCACACCTATTCAGAGTATGTGTTAACTAGCCCACAGGTGCAGTAAGCAAATGTCAGTCAGATGTGTGACCACAGACAACGCACATCCCAAAGTGAAGCACAGGTTTATTACACATTTGCAACATGTTGTTTCTACTATAGATGCAAGGTAATCCCACGTGGCAGTGGCCACACAGTCACCAAGTGTAGAAGAAATAAAGTCCAGGGGTGTGTGGCACATCACCTGTAGGGAAACGACTGCTTCCACCCTGGAAGTTGAATCATGGTGTCGGGGGATCCAAGTTGACCAAACAACCCTGAAAGTACCCTGTGAAGGACAGACATGACACACAGTCAAAAGCACTGAAGAACAGGACAGAACTACAATACTCATGCCCAATACATGTCACAAGATACCTACACAAAACCAAGTTAGCATGTCAACACTGTTGGGGAGTACAGACTACCTGTAAGGACACATCGCTGCACGCATCCAGTCAAGTAGCACATGGCCACACTCAAACAGCAACAGAGCACCACCAACACATATCATGCAAACTCAAATCATTGACATACCAACTCTGTATACTCACATTCAGCTGAAGAAGTTGGTGATGATCTGTGTGCGGACATCACCCTCATCATCATCATCATCACTGGCATCATGGCCCAGGCCAGGATCCTCCACAGGTGGCGGATGTTGGTCATCATCATCCAGGATGAGAGGCAACTCCTTCCGCACTGCCAGGTTGTGTAGCATGCAGCAGACGATGACAATCTTGCACACCTTTGCAGGGGCATATGGGAGGGCCCCTCCTGTCTTTTCCAGGCAGCGAAAGCGGCTCTTCAGGAGACCAAATGTCCGCTCGATCACTCTCCTGGTCTGACCATGTGCCTCATTGTAGCGCATCTGGGCTGGTGTCACGCGGTTCCTGAGGGGTGTCAGCAACCACGGCATGTTGGGGTATCCGGAGTCACCTACATACAGACAATTGCACATTAGCTGACTTGGCAAAGAGGGTGGAATACAACATTGCAGAACACACACAATGGTACAAAGTCAGTACACACCGACAAGCCAGGCACGCTGGTTCTGCATCTGTGACATCATCCTCGGGATGCGACTGCTCCTCATTACGTAGGCATCGTGTGCAGAACCGGGGAAACGTGCACACACATGTGAGATGCTCATATCTGCAAGACATACCACCAGGGCATTGATAGAATGGAGCCCGTTATTCTTCCTGCATTAATCAACCCGCATTGCCCTACCTGTTGTTGCTGTTGTTGGGGGCATAGAAGAACGCCGCCGGACTGCCGAAAGGCCGCATCCACACCGGTCCACCGCTGTTGTTTGGGACTTCATTCCCCAGCATTCCTCGCGGCGCGCACGCCGCGCACCACGTTTGTGGCACCAGGAGGAGCTTCAAAAAGGGGCCAGGGCTCCTGCAGTGCGGGAGCCCGTTATTCTTGCTGCATTAATCAACCCGCATTGCCCTACCTGTTGTTGCTGTTGTTGGGGGCATAGAAGAACGCCACCGGACCGCCGAAAGGCCGCACCCACACCGGTCCACCGCTGTTGTTTGGGACTTCATTCCCCAGCATTCCTCGCGGCGCGCACGCCGCGCACCGCGTTTGTGGTGCCAGGAGGCGCTTCAAAAAGGGGCCAGGGCTCCCGCAGCACAGGACGCGCGCGGGTGAAGCCCGGGCCAAGGGCAGGCCCGTCTGAAGCCCGGGCCAAGGGCGGGCCCGTCTGAAGCCCGGGCCAAGGGCGGGCCCGTCTGAGTCCGTCAGAGGCAGGAAGAGGCTGGGCTGGGCCACCCTCCTGAGAAGCTCGGATTTTGTATCTTGCCATTTTTTAAAACTTTTGATCCCACCGAAGAATTAAGGTACTGTGCAAGAATCTAGAGACCACCTCGGTTGTTAGATTTATAAATTTGTTTTAAAAATGGAAAAACGTAAGGGGGTTGCTGGTACGTTGGATGCTTTTTTAGTGAGGGCAGAGTCACTCCTAACTCACGAAATCCAACTGACTGAGCGACGACTTTCCCTGGATCCCTCTATACTACAGAGACATTTAACAACTGGTACTTCTTCACCTGCACTGGGGGATATTGCTCAAGCAGCCTTGCCTAACACTGCTATTAGCGTCCTGCTCACCCCTTCCCCACTTCCCTCCGAAGTGACCTTAATCTCCCCAGTAGTTCAAAGTAGAGCTACTAGGTCTAGGGCCGCAAAAAATGTGGATACTGGTAAGATTGAGGCCCTGTCAGATAAAAGAAAGCGGGGGATTGGGATAAGAAAAACCAAGGGTAAGGGTAGTAATGGTACTTCTTCCCCCCTGAAAACTTTGAAAACCCAGAAAACCACTTCAGTTGGCACACAAACCGAGATAACCCTACCCCTATCAGCGTTGAACGTTGTTAACACCAAGGAAGTTATGACCGAGCTCTCTGTAGGATTGAATGACCCTGGGTTGGGAGCGGCTCTAATTTGTGTTTGTGAACTGGTTGAAAAAAGTTTTTCTTTATTGTGGGAAAAAATCAACCTTTTAGAGTCTGCAATAAAAACCCTAAGCTGTAATAATGTGGGTCTACAATCAACCAGAGTGGAAAGGGATGATATAAGGTCAATGGTGGGTAGTTGGTTACCAGATGTTCATGAAGGGAAAATCGCTAAAATAAATGAGAACAAATCCATTTTTAGCAACAAGGGGAAAAATAGCTTGGAGGTATTGTCTGTAGGGCCGAATATGATAGACTCTCAGGGCCCACAAAGGGGACATGTAACATCTTTAGTTAGGAGAGATGGTGTGAGTGCCCCTTTTGGGAGGCTGAGAGACAAGGAATCTAATGACTCTTCGGTCCCTAATATGGAGATTCTGCGTCTTCCCCCGGCATCATGTCCTTATGTTTTGATTCTGGCTGGGGCCCCTGCACTAAGGGTTGGGCAGAAAGAAAATTGGAATGACCTAAGGAACAAAACTGTAGATTGGTTGACGAAACATAAGAACTTCCATCCTTCTGATACCAATGAAATCTTAATGGTTCGCAGAGTAGGGTGGATAGGGCAATCTACTAAGAGTATAATGGGTGATTGCATTGTGGTTAACTTTCGTAGGCCAAAGGTGGTTCATTATCTTTTACAACACTGTGATGCAACTTTTGCTCCTAATACCGGGATCAGCGCACTCCCTTTAGGATATTTTTATAAGCCGGAAGGTGGGAACAAAGTCATTAGATTTCCACCTGGTATGCAATCTAACAGATTTCAAGCGTTGTCAGACTTGGATTCCCAAGACTGACAACTACAGAAAGTACACGCTGTGTTTTTAAACTTGCTCTAATCTTTTGTTAGTAAAGCGCGGTGCGGGGAAGATTGTGGGCTTTTGTTTAAGTATTCATGTTAATCACAGCTCGTGAAGGGGCTGTGATTAACATGAATACATAGCTGCTAAGGTTTCAGATTGCCATGTGGGACATTTTATAATCTGTGTAATTATGAGTGACATTTCAACAACTGAGTGACACTTTATCGCAAGCAAAATCGAGCAATGAAGACAAGGGAAACATATAAATACCAGAAACTACACCCATTATTTCTTGGCGTACACTATAAAATAGTATAACTTACAGACAGAAAGTAAAAGTACTGTAAAGAAGTGGGTGGATATGAACACGGTACCCCTCACACACATTATCTCTTCTTATCCCAGAAACAAGCATTGGAAAAGGCACAAGAGTTGGCTAATTATTTCCCGTGCAAAAGTTCTTTCTAGTAAATATCTTATGTTGTATGAAACATCGGGACACGCAACCAGAAATACACGTGCATGCAGCCGTATACACAGACTATACCAAGAGGCACGTAAACAATTGGGTGATAGATTCATGGGTAAGTCTGGATGATGGCTGTTTTGGTTGATTTATGCACACCAGTGGGAAAATGTGTGTGAATACGCATCTGTGAATGGAAAGAACGGGTGCTTCCTGTGAGCATCGAGAAACTATATATTAGTATTAGCAACTTAACTAGCCTAGGAGATGCAACTTGTCACTCAGGCACTTACTTGCGGCAATTGGCGGTCCGTGACTGCACCTCGTGGACTCCCTCAGCAAAGTCGCATTATTCTGGCTCAGCTGCACGTGTTCTGGGCTGCTGAGGAACACTCCGGTGGTCTCCAAGGTCATCCACAGATTCACTCTGCCATCGGCGCCGGTGGGGTCTGATCCAGTCACGGGATAATTTACCCCAGTCACGCGAGCAGCTGCGCTGCCATTGCAATTTATTTTGCTACTAATGTTGCTCTGGATTGCTTGATCAGCAATCCGTGTTATAATTAAACGTGGCATTTTTTATTTTTGGTTTCTCCTTTTTCCTCTCACTTTTTCACATATGCCCCTTTTGGTTCACTGTGACCTCCCCTTGTCACTTTTTCCCTTCTCTTCGATCCATTAGGCACACAGGGGGGACTGGGCCGGAAATGAGCGAGTCCTCGGCTCGGGACTCTGAGGCCCTGTGGCCTCTTCTCAAGGGGGCACAAGAGGTGGGAGGGGTAAGCCCCAGTCAGTGCGTGAGAGACAGAGGTATATGTAAGGGCAGGCCAGGGAGGCATGTGACCTCCAGCCACCCCCATAGCAATCATTTTGGTTTGGAATGCCGCTGCCCGCTTTAGTCCACCAGGCTGACTGCCTCTGCTGTGAGCCATGTCTGTCTTAGCAGCTGCTGCATGAACCTTATTGGTCGTCAGTGAGTGTGATAGATCATAAAACTCTGACTACATCCACTGAACTTGACTCTCCTTAGACAGGGCTCAGCAATATTGAATTAATTACCGCGGGCAGCGGCCATCATAAGGTCCACAGAGCGGGCGGCCGGGAGAGGCCGCTGCAAGCACTAAGCAGCACAGAGCAACGCTGAGAGCCATTTGCCGCCCGCAAAACGGTGAGCCCCTGCGCCTTCTTCACAAACTTCCCACGGCGCTCTGGCAGCAGGACATGACGCCCTCACCCCTGTGGCGCCACTGGGCAATTGGATCACAACCAGGCTGGGCCCGGCCCTGAAGTCAGGTTGCCTGACTCCAGAGCCGCGCCGCGGAATCAAACCTGCTGATACATTGTAGCACTGTGAGCCTGCCAGCAGCGCCCCAAGCCTGCAGGAACAGCGAACCACGCCGCAGCTACACAATGCGCGCTGCCAAATGCCACACACTAGTTCCTTTCACAGTGGCAGTTGCCATATGCGGATATGCATGACAATGCATTTCAGTGAGGTGATGCGGAGCACCACACTGAAATGCGTTAGTCTAACGCCTGATGCGTGGCACTTGGCAGGACTGTGAATACTTAAACAAAAACCCACAATCTGCCCCGCACCACACTTTACTAACTAAAGAGCACAGCAAGTTTAAAAACACAGCGTGTACTTTCAGAAAGTACACTCTGTGTTTTTAAACCTTAGCCTCAGGGGTAGGAAAATGGCTTTAGTAACGGCACGTTTTTGCCACAAGCATGGTAAGGCGCTGGTTGCCAGGGCTGCACTGAACACCTTAATCAGGCTATCGCCATACTGTAGGTTCTACTTGATACAGATCTGCTGGGGCTAAATCAGACTCTGAATTTGTATTCAGCTTTTGACTCTCAATAGCTAGTTCTACCTCCAGCAGTAGGGTGATCAAATTGATGCTCCTGCCATCTTCTTATTTTGCTTAGCAGGTTTTGGTGGGGGGTTTTGTTCCCTTTGCTCACTGCGAGTAGCTGTTTCAAATTGTTGGCTAATTAGTGTGCACCTATATATGACCCCTGGAGATTTCCATATCCTCTCAAGCAATGGGATATGAGTTCCCAGAATCTCTTTGGATTTTTACCTCTATCTGCCTGCATGAGTTCATCCCACATTCTCTAATGAGTTTGATGTTTTTGCCACTGTTAGCTTTTCATATTTTGTTCTGAGTTTGACAAAGTTAATCTTGTCCTTGGTCGAGTAGTGATGCAATGCAAGAGAGCTCTTGATTTCTTTGCCAGCACTCCTCATCAAATCACTCGTTTTTACAATGATCATGATTTGCCTCAAGGGGTTTGAGGGTAGGCCAGTAGGAGAAGGCTTTGTATTCACTCAGTTATAGGAGGTCAGTCCCATTCCATTGCTTCTTTCCCTAGAAGAAAGAATGTTCTTGGGATCTTAAGCTGATTCTTCCATTAAAAATGGAACCACTTTATGTAGCTCACCAATCTCCATTTAATTGACCTATTGTTTGACTGGAGAATTGCTGGATGGTATACAAGACCTTATTCTCTTGAGGGGCATGGTGTCATTCGGATCAGCATAATTGTGGCCACTAATGGATCATGGTCAATTTTGGGCATGACACAACCCCCATGTCCAAGACCCCAGCCTAGACTTTGATGTTGACCAGAAAATAGTTGATCAGACTTGACCTGTTTCCTGATTTATAGATTCTGCTGGCTAAAACATCTAAACAAGTCCAGTCATGAAAGAGATACAGGCAACAGCCCATTAGCGGTGATGTTAAGCCTTTCCCCTGCCTAGTTTTCATGCCCCATCTCATTGTCGGCCTCCGAGATGCCAAGGATTGTTCTTCCTCAGTGGTTAAATTTTCTAACATCTCTTTGATTGGGCAGGGGATGTACTTAAGTCGCTACATACCACTACGGTATGCTGGGTGGCTTTAATTCTGCAGTTCTGATTGCCAGAACTGTATCTTTGAGGGCTGCGAATACGAACTTGTCATATGCATTACATCTCAAAGGGCATAGATTTTCAGTACATCTAGTTCTTCTGCTAGTATCGAGACCCTAGTTAGCCTGACATACTGGATATTTAAAGGAGTGTTCGCCACAATGTGTTGTTGGGCTGTCTAATAAAGCTTCGTGGTGACCCAAATTACTAATCTGCCCATCGGGGGGCCTGTATTTTTTGGATTAACTGCTGGGATGTACTGTGCCACAAACCCATCAACTGAGATTTCTGACATACCCCACGTTCCTTGGAAGCAGCAGATATCATCTTGCTTGATGAAAGGTTGCTAGACTAGATCTTCTGTTTTAGGGATTATTCCTGAGATGTTCCAGCTGAGTATTAGTGTGGCCTCAAGAGCAAACATACCTCTCAGCTTTTTGCACTAATATGGTTGGTGAGATTTCAGGATGAGGTCTAGTGCATGCAAGCATTCAATTATAATGGGAGACCCAATTGGTAGCCCAAAACTTACATTATTTTCCCTTTCCGAGAATATTTTAATACCCATGTTTAAAGCACACCGGCTTTGTTAGGTGGTAAAACATCAATGCTAGAGTGAGGGCATGTTTTTTTGGTACACTGTTTTGCTGGGCTTATCTTTTTCCCACAAAACTGTTTGTCCACAGGCAGTCTAGTCCCAGAACTCTGTCGTTGGCCTTGGAAATGCAGCAACAATATCTAGCACAAAGTAGAGAGGCAGGTGAGAAGAGAAGCTAACGGGTGGACTAGTGTGAGTTCCAGTTAAAAAGCTCCTACAGAATTTGTTTGTTTGTGAAAACCCCCATAATTGTCCCTTTGAACAAGAAGGGCAGCCGAGGCAGCCCTGTCAATTACTAACAAAAGACTAAAGCAAGTTTAAAAACACAGCGTGTACTTTCTGAAAGCACACGCTGTGCTTTTAAACTTACTGTGCTCTTTAGTTAGTAAAGCGCGGCTGCGGAGGATTGTGGGCTTTTGTTTAAGTATTCATGTTAATCACAACTGCAATTAACTTGAATACTTAAAGAAAAGCCCACCATCTGCCCCGCACCGCGCTTTACTAACAAAAGAGTACAGCAAGTTTAAAAACACAGCTTGTACTTACAATTTATTCTGACAGCACATGCCCTGTTTTTAAACTTGCTGTACTCTTTTCATAGCTGCCAAGGTTTCAGATTGCTTATGTGTGACATTTTCATAATTTCAATGTACTTATGATGACTAGCATTCAAAGGCTAAGAGTGACATTTTCTTGTGAACAAAATCAAAGCAATGAAGATGCGGGAAATATATAAAAATCAGAAATATCACTGGCTAAACAGCATTGGGCAGTTATTGCTTCACACTATCTGATGCACTGAAGGGAGTAATTGACTTCTCCCCATTCGAGATTCACCTCTGCAATCTTTCTGTGCGAGTAATCGAATGTTCTTGCAGTATAGCAGTCTCTGCCTTTTTGACTACGGTATTAGTTCAGATTCATCTATTATTTTTCAGTATTTTGGCCTTATTTCTATAAAAGATAGGCAGCATGAATTTGTATCTGAATTACATGAAAAAGATGAAATAGTAAAGGTCTGCGGTCTGCCAATACTGCGCTACTTGGGCAAAGGCATGCATTTCTTGAACTATTTTCTATGGCAAAATAAGATCAAAGCATCTATTTTAGTATTTGAGGAACTCCCTTAAATAGGCCGCCCTACTATGCCTTGTTCTGTGTTTTGTTTAAACGTATCTGCAAGTAATGCACCATCTTTTCACTTTTTTAAGTAAACGTTTGGAGTGACATTTGGCGCTGCACACACGCGCGGTCTAGTTCCTGGCGCACATAGCCATGGTTGCAGCGCACAGAGACCCTCCACTGCCGCACACAGAGGAAAAAAATTAGAGGGAACATTGGTAATGAGTGTGAGGAAACCCCAAGATTAGCAAATGTAGGTGAGGGGATAATCTGTGAACAGAGTATGGAAGGACGTAAAACGAAGATAAAATTGACCTCATGGAATATTGCAGGGATTAGGAGAAACCAAAGGGATGTAATATGGCAGGAATATATTGGACAAAGTGAAATAGTCCTATTCCAAGAAACTTGGGCCTTGGAAAGCCCTCATAAGGTAGGGTTTAAAACCTTTAGTTCTCCTGCTACTCCTTCAGTTAGAGGAAGGCCTTCGGGAGGTCTAGCTATTTGGATACAAAATTACCCTAGGTGTTGACATTAAGCAAATTGATTCCCCTTGTCAAGACATCTTGGGAATAAAACTTTTAGCACCTGATAAAAGGGAAGTCTACATTTTTAATATATATAGCAGACCGAATGCAGCAAGTAGAGAACTGCAAGTTATCGAGCATCTGGATCAAATCTTAACCACGATTAACCAGAGTGCTTTGATAATTATCGGGGGTGATTTCAACCGCAAATTTGAACCTGTGGTTGGATTTGAAAATATTTTTGAAGATGAGGACTTGGCCAATAACATTCCACTTTTGGATAGTAGCCCAGTAGTATCGTTTACATGCGCAGCTGCGCAGCTGTTAAGACTGGTTTCAGCCCAATTGCTTACGCGCCTGTAATGGGCGATTACCTTCTGATAGCCCAAACTTACCAACATTTACTCGGGGCAACTCTAAAAGTTGTATAGATTATATATTGGTATCTATTCCCCTTTGGTCCATGTTATATGATCTAGTAATTGAGTATAGAACAGAGAGTGATCATCATCCTTTATGTTTGACGCTCTCATCCTCTCTTTTTCAGTTAAGTTCCCTAAGGAGATGCGACCTTAGTCATAGTCCAATTGAGCCACTACTATCGAACAACCGAAGAGCACTTAGATGGCCCTTGGTTTTGGGAAACAAAATGACTATTAAAAAGATCTATGATATTTATGTAGAAATAGTCGCCCGCATGTAAACCTACCAACAACGGAGATTCCAATTATGGAAATGCATGACAAAATGGTAGAAGAATTAGCACCAATACTGAGTAAGGTTCCAAAGGTATCTAAAAAGGGAATATCTGAGACAGCTACACTAGAGAACCCATGGTATAACAAAGATTGCCGTAACGCAAAAAAAGATTTGATTCAGGCATCAAAGGTTAAGGACATGGGAACATTAAGAGAAAAAAGGATCTATTACAAGAGGGTACTGGCCCAGGCTAGGAAAAACTGGGAAGACAATATTTGGAGTGAGTTGATAACTGCAGGTAAATTAAATGACCAAGCTACCTTTTGGCGTTTGATATCTAAGGGTAATAAAAAGGGAAATGTAACAAGGACCTTTTCCTTGATGCAAACACCTGGGTAACTCATTTTTCACAACTTTATTCATTGTCCAACAATGATATTGATTATGAAACTCACCCAAGTGATGCCCATTACATTTTAGTATGGCGGTAACAACAGTAGCGATAAACGCGGTAAACGCAGGGAAGGCACCTGGACCAGACAAGATACCAGGTGACTTATGGAGACACGAGAAAGAGGTCTGGGCTCCTTACATTAATCTCCTATGTAATGCAGTTGCATCAGGTGCACCGATTCCTGAAACGTGGAGGGGTGCAGAGATTGCAACTATTTTTAAAAAGGGTAACCGCCATGACCCGTCGCATTATCGACCAATTAGCTTAATTGATGTTTTACAAAAGATATATGCACATCAAATTTTAAATAAACTGAGCAATTGGATTGGGGAGTACAGTATTTTATCTAAGTATCAAGCAGGCTTTAGAGCCAAAATTAGCACGATTGATCAGGTTTTTAGATTTTTCTGCATAATTTGGAAGTATATTACAGTTAAGAAAGCTCATCTGTATATTGCCTTTGTAGACCTTAAGTCAGCCTTTGACCTCATACCCAGAAACCTCCTGTGGAAATCACTAAGAGACCAGGGCGTCCCATGGGAAATCCTTGTCCAGATCATTAGACTACACGAGGACAACTTTGCAAGGGTTAGATGGGGGCCAAATGGCGAACTTACAGACCGTATACAAGTAAAAAGGGGGTAAGGCAGGGATGCGTTTTGGCCCCTACCTTATTTTCATTGTATGTTAATGACATCCCTGAATATCTCTTGGGCTGCGAACATGATTCTCCCAAGCTAGGGGGGGTGCCAGTACCGGCACTTTAATTTGCCGATGATACAATTTTAATATCACAAACCCCCAAAGGTCTGCAAAGCGTATTAAATACTTTCGAAATATACTGTGAAACAATGGGCTTGGAAATAAATTCTACCAAAACAAAATATATGGCAGTCAACCCACACAAATCTTTTTTTAAAAACTTAACTGTCAAAAATGAGAAGATAGAATATGTGCTAAATTTTAACTATTTAGGCATTACTTTAGATTCTAAAATGAATTGGAGACCACAGTTGGAAAAAAGTAAAACAACATTAATCCAAAACTCAGTCCCAATAGCAAGGAAGCATGAGAGCAGTTTGTCTAAAGCTGTTTCTCCTGCACTTGAGTTATATAAATATAGGGTGCAATCTGCATGCCTTTACGGGGCTGAACTGTGGGGTCATGTAATAGCGAATACTTTTATGGTGCACAAGAACAAATTCTTTAGGAAACTGTTAAGTTTACCAATGCGTACGCCACTAATGCCAGTAGTGATGGACTTAAACATCCGTCGCACTGATCAGCAGGCAACTTTGCGACCATAATTGTTTTGGGTCCGTCTGTGGTCAACAGATGAACTTATTCATTATAGAGAAGGCCAAGAGGACATTTTTAGAATTAAAAATGGCACAAGGTTGCCATGGTTGAATCATATTCACGATTGGTTTTATAAATTAGGATTAAAACAGTTTTGGGAGGCCCCTCGGGACTGACTACGGGGTCAAAAACTGCGAAACAGACATTTTGGGCTTTTATTCAAGATTCTTTGTCCCATAGTTCAAAACTAGGCACTTTATCCACAAGGTTCCTTTCAATAAAACCAAACGGTAAATTTGAGTCCTTTTGGATGAAATACAACCGCAGCTTGCTAAATCCCTCTACCTTAAATTCCGCTACGGTATTTTACAGATTAATGCAAATACAGTGAAATGAATCCACAGCGCTGGGGGTACAAACGATGGTTGTTGTGATATCTGCCACACTGGTGCAAAAGAGAATGAATTGCACGTGTTATTCTTCTGCCCAGCTTATACACACTCGAGGAAGAAATGGATTAAACCCATTTGCCAGCTCTTGGGTATTAGGTCATGTTGTGAGGCGGCAAGAATATTGCGAACAGATACGACACAAGCAATAGTATTTAGGGTAAGCAGATATCTCTTTGGTGTTGATTTAATAAGAAAGAGAATAGGACTGACATTTTAGATACCTATAGGTACTTGTGAGTTTTACTGAATTTAAAACTAGATTTGTACTCTGTTGGCTTTGTACTAGAGGGACTACGTCCCACTATGTATTATTTTAGCTGGTCGCCATGGAACCTTGTATATCTTTGATAGTCCCACTAATTGTTTTCAATATAAAATGTACTTCCCATACAAATGTGTGATTTTAAATATTGTTAAAATGCTATTCTATTGTAAAATGTATTTATTGACGGGATTTTATATATATTTATTGTCTTTTAAAAATCTAAGAAAGGTCTTATATTGGGACATTGACTCCCAATAATTGCGCATCGTCGGGCGGGATACCCCTTGAATTGTTGCTGTATGATGTTCTTATATTGAATGCAATCTTTTATGGTTTTTTAAATCGAAATAAAGATTATTGAATTGATTGGTAATGTTTCCTGTTCCTGTATGCCTGCTCATGTGCCTGTGGTGGTACCAAAGCCACATGTGTCCCATCAATGGAGCCGATGACATGTGGCATCCTCCCCAGGGCATAGAAGTCACTCTTGACGTCAGTGAGTTGCTGACGTTTAGGGAAATAGATTTACTGGTTCAAGTATCTCAACATCGCCTCCAAAACATCGCGTAGCACACGGCTGAACATGGTCTGTGACATCCCACCAGCAGACGCCACAGTGTGTTGAAAGGTACTGGTGGCAAAGAAGTGTAGGGCTGCCATCACCTTCACCTTGGGGGTCAGCGCTGCAGGGTATGGCCGGCCAGGTTGCAAATGTGGGGCCAACCGCACCGCCAATTCCTCAATAAGCGGCCTGTTGAAGCGGTACCGTCGGATGCAGTCACTTTCAACCATGGTTGCACGGTCAGGCAATGGTCTATGGACAGCTGGTGCCCTGCAGTGCATAGGTGAACAAAGAAAGATTGTCAGCCACCCCACATATGTGGCATTGACCATACTCAATATCACATGATACATCATTACGAGACACAAGTACTTGATGTGTGTGCCGTTCTGTATGGACATATATGGCACCTACATGGCCAACATCTAACATCTCAGTTCAACATGTGTTGACAACAAGTTCCAGGTTGTGCTATGGGAAATCATTAGGCTGTGTCACAGTACCCATGTACTGCTGTCACGTTCCAAACACACACCACAGTGATAAGTGAGGACAGATGTGCCCCTGGCATCACAGCTCTTTGACAGGTAGATTCCCAGGGACCCTGTATTGCCACATGGACACTGGCATGACATGGCGTATCATGTACACGTCAGCAAAACAACCATGACTCCCACAGGTAGTAGCCCCTGTTGCCTGTGCAGGACAGACATGGACGTCTGTGACACACACACGCACAACATCAAAGTCGATGCACAAACAACGTGGATGTGGAGACTGTCTCCCATTGTGCACATGGAATCAGAGACATCTGAAACACAACATGCACACAGACTGTGGAGGGCCATCACAATTGTGGCAATGGGTCACCCTGTGACGTACATACCATCCCACATGGGACTCACGGTGTATGTGACATAACATACACATACACAACCTGGAAATGTGACCATGCCACATGCTCTGAACTGAACAGTTGCACATCACAGTGGTCATGTGCACAACACACAAAGGATTCTGTCCCCATGAACACGTGCACAGCCTGGGAGTGGCTGCCCCAAGTGCCACCCAACAAACCACATGTTGACCCCCATACACACACAGGTAATGCAGCCTTACATGTCTTAGGATACAGTGTGGACAGGCTGTGGTGTTGTAGGTGTGCCCCTGAGTCCTTGGCAAGTAATTGTGGCTGGCATACGTTCACCAGTGACAACCATGGTGACATATGCGAGTGACTTGTACAGGGATGCGTCGTACAGCAATGGACCGATCCGTGTGCATGCATTGGCCATTGCATATGATGTGGACGGATGCGTGTTGTGCTCCGAAATACGCGTTGTACAGCAATGGACTGATCGGTGCGCACGCATTGGCCATTGCATATGATGTGGACGGATGCCTGTTGTGCTCCGAAATATGCGTTGTACAGCAATGGACCGATCGGTGCGCACGCATTGGCCATTGCATATGATGTGGACGGATGCGTGTTGTGTTTCAAAATACGCGTTGTACAGCAATGGACCGATCGGTGCGCACGCATTGGCCATTGCATATGATGTGGACGGATGCGTGTTGTGCTCCGAAATACGCGTTGTACAGCAATGGACCGATCAGTGCGCACGCATTGGCCATTGCATATGATGCGGACGGATGCGTGTTGTGCTCCGAAATACGCGTTGTACAGCAATGGACCGATCGGTGCGCACGCATTGGCCATTGCATATGATGTGGACGGATGCGTGTTGTGCTCCGAAATACGCGTTGTACAGCAATGGACCGATCGGTGCGCACGCATTGGCCATTGCATATGATGTGGACGGATGCGTGTTGTGCTCCGAAATACGCGGTGTACAGCAATGGACCGATCGGTGCACACGCATTGGCTATGGACTGACATGGTAACGGACGCGTTTTCGAAGCTTTTACGAGTCGGATGCAGTGAATTCAGTTGGCCACCAACAACAATGTTGCAAATTCATGGGTGAAAAACACACAAGATGATGGACGGAATGCTGCACATTGGCAAACATTCACCCCCAGTCACAGATCTGGGTTTAATCCATCGTTATTTTGCTTCACCACGCCACCCCAGTTCAGACATAGCCACATGCAAATCAGTCTTGACCCTGTGCCTCATGGGAACAGTCCAGACCGAACTGTGTGTTTTGCATTTCGCCCTAAGTGGGAAGGGTATGCCCAGACGTGGGTCCCGTGCTCACTTCGCCACTGGAGTCAAGCTATCCTGGCTGATGAAGGCTGATAGCCTGAAACCGGTCCTAGGATGCTTGATTCCGGTCCAGGGAAGACATGGCTTGGCAGTTCGGTCTGGACTGTTCCCATGAGGCACAGGGTCAAGACTGATTTGCATACGGCTATGTCTGAACTGGGGTGGCGTGGTGAAGCAAAATAACGATGGATTAAACCCAGATCTGTGACTGGGGGTGAATGTTTGCCAATGTGCAGCATTCCGTCCATCATCTTGTGTGTTTTGCATTTCGCCCTAAGTGGGAAGGGTATGCCCAGACGTGGGTCCCGTGCTCACTACGCCACTGGAGTCAAGCTATCCTGGCTGATGAAGGCTGATAGCCTGAAACCGGTCCTAGGATGCTTGATTCCGGTCCAGGGAAGACATGGCATGGCAGTTCGGTCTGGACTCTTCCCATGAGGCACAGGGTCAAGACTGATTTGCATACGGCTATGTCTGAACTGGGGTGGCGTGGTGAAGCAAAATAACAATGGATTAAACCCAGATCTGTGACTGGGGGTGAATGTTTGCCAATGTGCAGCATTCCGTCCATCATCTTGTGTGTTTTGCATTTTGCCCTAAGTGGGAAGGGTATGCCCAGACGTGGGTCCCGTGCTCACTACGCCACTGGAGTCAAGCTATCCTGGCTGATGAAGGCTGATAGCCTGAAACCGGTCCTAGGATGCTTGATTCCGGTCCAGGGAAGACATGGCTTGGCAGTTCGGTCTGGACTGTTCCCATGAGGCACAGGGTCAAGACTGATTTGCATACGGCTATGTCTGAACTGGGGTGGCGTGGTGAAGCAAAATAACGATGGATTAAACCCAGATCTGAGAATGGGGGTGAATGTTTGCCAATGTGCAGCATTCCGTCCATCATCTTGTGTGTTTTGCAAATTCATGGGTGTCATCAAGTTGAACTTTTGAAGGATGCTGTGGGCGTGTATAAGTGGTGCAATTCCATGGATTAGCCAGATTCAGAAGATGCAAACGACTTGGACCTATCACTTTGGACACATGGGACAGTATCTGCCTCTGCAGCACACATATAATGCTGGCTGTTCCCCTGAGAGCTCACGTGCCTGCACTACATGCTCCAGGACGACATCTGCCACCACCACTCCTGCTGTCTCTGCATCCTCTGGCTACTGCAATGGCACGTACTGTGGAGAGAGCCCCAGCCTTCAGCACTGAGGAGAACCAGGCCCTGCTGGACAGCCTCCTTCCACAGTACAGCAAGCTGTATGGGAAACCAGGGGAGCAGGTGAGTGTGCTGTCCACTGCCTTACTAATTGTGCATGTTGTCTGACTAGCAAGACTTACAGTGTGTACACCAGTGGCTAGCATGCTCACTGAGTAGTTGTCACCCCCAAAGTGTGTAGTTACATGCACTGAACAGGTATAGTGCAGTAACAGTGCATTCCAACAAGGTTTTACTTCCCAGGCAATGATACCATTTAGTAACTGCTGGACAACTGTTCATAGCCATAGTTGCACTACCTGTGTTCATCATATGCCCCTGTGATTGAGACATGTATATCCAACTGTGTGATGCACGGATATGTTGCATGTGTAGTAATGGCCTTTTCACTTTGTCATCCTCACAGGTTGATGCCCACCAGAAGCAGGAGATCTGGCTGACCATCGTCCGGGCAGTACGATCTGTGGGGGTCTACAAGCGCAGGATCCGCAACTGCCAGAAGAGGTGGCAGGACCTTCGTGGCTGGAACCGGAGGATCGCAAGGGTCCAGCTGAAGCTGTCGCCTCCTCGCAGGAGGGGCGGACACCGGACCCTGACCCCCCACATGCTCCGGATTCTGGCGGTGGTCTTCCCTGACCTGGATGGACAGCTGAAGGACAGACAGCAGCAAGGAGGGGGTAAGTGCTAGCCTTTTCTGTGTACTATGACTAACATGCTCTATGCACTCCTTTAGCCTGGTTCCACTTCCACAGTACAACTGTCTTGTCGTACTGGACTCATGTCCCTCACTTGTATCATGCCCCCTCCTCATCTGATACACAGGTGTGGCCCTTACAGTCTGTGACTTAGGTCACTTGGGTACTGTGTACTTGCAGTTACCTGTGGTTCAAGTTGGGGACAGCATCAGTTACAGGAACTTTGTTGTGGGCTGCATGGGTGGTACAATTGCTCACACAATGCCTGTGATCTGACATGTACTCTGGGTATGGCTTTACAATGTGTTCCAATTGCTGCTCTGACTCACCACATGTCTGGGGTATGTGCCACACACCCATGCTGCAGCAGAGACCAAGGGGGAGCCTCAGAAGTATGTACATCATGTGTGTGACACATGCATAGCCACCTGCCTAGTGTTCAGGGTAATACCATGTTGCACATGGACCAGGACTGTAATGCCTACTCCGTACATCGAAGGCACTCTGTTCTCCCACTCCCGTGTGTCAGCATACATATTGGGCATTGTGAAGAGTGCACTCAGGTGTCTGTCTCTGTGTCACCGTGGTGTGGCCTTGCTTTTGGACTCCTGGAGTGTTTAACAATTTGGGGTGGCCAGCCATCTGAGTTGTGACTATAGGATCTGCACATCGGTTAATGCATAGGTCTCTGGTCCCTTGACTGTGCACAATGGTGTATGAAACATTGAGGTGCAGGCAGCTTTGGTTCATTCTCATCAGACGGTGAAGTGCTCATGTGTATGGATTTGTGTTTGCAGTCACTCAAATGTCTCATTTGATTGATCATCTTAGTCCTTATGATGTGGGTGGCCAGGGGTGCACATGTGCACCTGTCAGCTACAGGGCTTGCATTCCCAAAACTTCCATGATTGTGACACAGTGTAGACTGGTGTTGTGTGTATGCACTGCCCCTTTGACAGGAGACAGTTATGACTGACTTGCCAGACAGGCCTGTGCCATGACATTCAACTTGCAAAGGGTGATCCAGCAGTAGTGTGATATGTCCTGCATGCACACCATTGTCGCATTGTCTATCAGGACATGAGGACATCATTGTGTCTGGTGATGGAAGCAAAACCTGCATATCGACAGAGACTCTGCCCATCACTTTTCCTGACACATGTACTGAGTCAGTGGCAGGAGATGGCATGTGTTTGGAGTGACACATTTCCATATGTTCTCTTGGATGTCCAACAACTGTGTATGTGGTGCATGTGTGCACATATGATTAGTCGCATACAACATGCACCAGACAGATGGGTGCATGGACAGGTAGGATATGTGTGGCATGAATGACTGTCAGGCAGACAATGGGCTTCTTCAAATCAGTGTCAGCACTTATTGCAATGTCTAGCAAATGATGGCAGGGCTTGCTCTGTGATGTGCTGTACTTACTGTGGTGTGTGTGGTCAGTACAGGTGACTAATGTTGCTCTGTTTATCCTGATTGTTTGCAGATACATCCACGGCCACAGGAGGAGACAGCTCCATGGACCAAGAGGAGCGGCAGAGCCAGACTGGGTCCACTGCAGGGGAGACCGAGGGACCCAGTGGCACGGAGGGTGAGGGGAGCCACACTGAGGAGACCTCAGCTACGACCACCTCGGCTGAGGACCACAGCACTTCCAGTGAGGACTCCCTTGTGGAGGCGGGTGTCAGCAGACCACAGACAAAATCAATCAAGTCTGTCCCCGCCACCACCACCATCTCCACCCTCCCATCTGCTCCCATCCCACATGTCCGTGGAGGCTCCTGTGTAGGGGAGCGTGTCTCCTTCATGCCAGGCACCGCACCCCCTGCCTCTGTCTCCCCTGCTGCCCTGAGTGTGGAGTCTGTGGACTTGCTGAAACAGATCCATGTAGGGCAGACATCAGTGCTGAGTGTCCTCCATGCACACACGGGTCTGTTGACACAACTGGTGTCATACATGGAGGGCATGTCATCTGGCATGTCTGCCCTACATCGGACCAATGAGTCCATGGCCTCCTCACTGACGGCAGCAGTGTCCCTCCTGCAATAGTCCCTCACCCCTCCTACCTCTGCCCCATCCACAATCCCCAGCACCCTACCTGTCCCAAGCACACACACACCGGCATAGGCACCCACCAGCACAGACACAAGCAGCGCACAGACACACATGCCAAAATCCAGATGCACACGCACGCACAGTCAGGGGACTGATACCTCACTCACAGGGGATGGGGCCCAGGCACACACACACGCATCCACGAGCACTGCGCAGTCCTCAGATACCTCTCCCTCCAAAACCCCTTCCCTTGCCTCACCTGCAACCCCCTCCCAGAAGCTCTTCCTCTGTGAGCTTGGCCTCTTCCCCACAGATCCATCTGACCCAACGCACAGGCGGAAGAGGTGACCACCACACACAGAGGGGAGTGCCCCTCACACCCGGACACCATCCCCCAGGCACAGGAAGACTGAGGACCCCATTAGGAAGTCCCCCGGACCAGGAAGGGCAAGACCCCACCACCACCACCACGCAGCTCCACCACACAGTCTCTCTCCTCCATCCCCCAGGCCACCACTCCACTGGTTCCCCCACACACCCATACTGCATCCCCAAACTGCTTAGGCCCTCCCCCCTACCACTTGCTCTTCCACCCCCAACCCAGACGCTCGGCCTGTTTGTGCCACTGGTGTGGAGACTGGGTCCCCCCCTCTGTCCTGCCCACCTCATCTGCCCCCCCTTCCACTCCCTTGGAGTTATGCACTGCAGTGGAGTCCACAACCACCCTGTCTGACTTGGGCACTGCAGTGGGGACCCAGTGCACTCCATCTGACCGGCCCACTGCAGTGGTGCCAGCACCCACACCATCTGACTTGTGCCCTACAGTGGTGCCGGCCCCCACTGAGTCAGACACCTCCACTGCAGTTGCTGGTGACACTCCTGCACCCACCACCCCTTCACTGCCTCCTTCTGGCATCCCCTGATCCTGTCCCTGCGGTGCCTGGCCTGCCCCTTGTATGCCCCTCCGAGGGGGATGTCCCCTGTCCGTACTCAGTGCAGGCAAGCAATGGGTGACAAGTTGTCACATATCACCCTGTTCGGACTGTGTATGTGGACTGGCCATTGGCCTTAGTTTCTTTTGGACTTCAAATTTTTCTTTCACATTTGCTGAATAAAGCCTCTTTTTGTTTACTAGTGGTTTTTCTTTTGATGTACATGATGTAGATGAGTATCATCATGCATTTGCTGTTGTAATAGTGTTCAGATCAGGAAAATGAAGTGTTGCTGTGAGGGACTCCATGTGGTCCATGGGATATGTGTCCTAATCTAGTCTGGATCCATAGCATCCTTTGCTGCAGTCTGAGGGTGTAATGTTCAGCATTTGACACATGGATGTACGTTTTGTATTTGTAAATTAACATCTGTGGCTTACACTGATGCACATCTGGTGGGCTTACCACTGTTCAATGTTTCTATTTCCCTGACTGTGTGCCCATCTCCACTGGACATGCAGTTTAGCACATCAATGTTGAAGGACTCATCTGTGTATACAGTGCAACTTGCTTGACACGTGTTTTGGGTATATGCAGATGACTGAAGTGACACTCCCGTACCCAGGCTGATGTGAGCAGAGCCTTCAGTGTGTTGTAATTGTTGACTCACTGACCGAGTGTTCTACTGACATGTTTGAGTCGTGCACAGACAAGGTTTGGCACAGAGGACCTTCCACAGGAGTGGAGTGCCCTCATGGCAGTGTGTAATCCCGTGACATTGCCTGGGCCCGTGTTGTGTGTTGTGTAAGCATGTCTGTGTGTGTTGCCTTCCCTTTTCCTACACCGGCTGTGTCCCTACGGATGTTCCTGTTTGTGATGCTTGCTGAGTTGTCCTGTGTTCATCCAGCATCTTGTACCTGGTTTCTCCGTGATGTGGGTGCATGGCAAACTAATGTTCATCAGGTTGTCATCCCTAGTTGTCTTTGTTGTCAGGGCTGGGGATGTGGGCAAACGCAGATGAGACACAGTCAGGATTCCCCTTGGCACTTGTTGGTTACACAAGTCATGTAATTTACAGTTTGTGGTAGCTTTCAGTTATTGTGACACATTGTGTGTGTGACTGCTGCCACTCCTCAGGGTCAGAGCTGCAATGTTGGAAGTTGTCTACGTGTGTTCTTTGTGGGTGACCTTGGCTTCTTCATTGGTGTGTGACTGTGGCCGGGATCCCATTGATTGGGGTGGATTTCACGTCATGCCCATGTACGGTGTACTGTGCAGTGTGTCAGACATTCACGAGTCTTGTTGACTGGCCAGGTGTGATGGGTTTCTGCACCTTAGTTCCCACAACCACCCCTGGGATTGTCATGGGTGCATATGCAATGTCACCTGTCCATGTGAGCTTCACTGCTGCACATTGGTGGAGATCAAGGTGTGTGGTGTTGAGTGTGTGCAAATGTGAGTTGTTGCACGGCTAGACCCCTACCTCCATATTGGCCTTGGCTGACAGTCCGTGCTGATTGATTTGTGCTTGTGTAGGTGTGATGGTAGTTTGTTGCTCAGGACACATGGCTGTGGTTCACAGTGTGAACAACATCTACCTTTGTCATCACAGTGGGATTATCATGCAGGCTAGTGTCACCACAATGTGGGGTCCCTGGGGGTAGTGCTGTGGTGGGTCTGTCTCTTGCTGTGTTAGTTGCTGTTCCTACAAGCTTGTGTGACATGTGTAATTTGGGCTCCCTCTCATCTAACAATGCCTGATTGCCCACATAGGGGAATCCGATCCATGAGTTACTTTTGTATGGCACTGTATACACATCTGTGTAATTGGAATTCAGGTCTCCTCATGTGTTGTGTGGTTGCCTGGGGACACTGGCACACCCCCATCACCTGTTGTGTTTGATATGCAGTGTGAGGCTGCCTGTTTGTGTTTGTGCATCTGCACCACTGCATTGGCATATCTTTGGTGTGCCATTGCCTGTATGTTGTTTGGATGATTTCCCATGCTGTCCCTGGAACTCCTAGGTCATCAGTCAGCACAATAATCATGGTTTGTATGTCCCATTGCTGCCATGGTATGGTATTTGTTCACCTCACATCTACAGTCTCCCCAGGATATCTACATTTGTGTGTCCATTAGTGCAGATATGTGGGTCTGCATTATGATGGTCACTTCTGGCATTGTGTGATTGATAAATGGAGATGATGTCAGTACCCATGGGTGATGTTTGTCTGCACATGGTCAAAGGTATGTTTTATTTGCACTGCACTGTTTGCCTCCCCCAATCTATGTTGCTAAGGGACACAAGCACTACTTTGCCACTGATGTGTTTGTTGTTCTGTGACCAGGAATCATCCATGCAGTTTGGCCCTTGCAGCTTTTTCTTTGTCGACACTTACATTTTGGTCACTGTGATGATGGGGGTTTGGACCCCATTGCCACAATGTTCAAGATGTGCTTCAGCTATGGACCCCACACTTACATTTTGGTCACTGTGATGATGGGGGTTTGGACCCCATTGCCACAATGTTCAAGATGTGCTTCAGCTATGGGCCCCACACTTACATTTTGGTCACTGTGATGATGTGGGTTTGGACCCCATTGCCACAATGGTCATGGCCTGCTTGCATTGTGGGGGCCACAAACATTTATGTGTGGCACATGTGATAGGGGGTCACATTGTAGGTTCAAAGTCATGTTCAGTGTTGTAGGCATTTGACACAGACTACACACTCTTGTCATGATGTTGGGGGGATGTCTTTTGCTGACATTCCTTATGTTGGAGCATGCTGGTTGTGTCATGCATTACCCGTCCTATGAGTGGGGATGGTAGTAGTGACAGGCATCCAGCCCTCCATGAGTAGGGGTGGTGGTAGTGGTAGGCATCCAGCCCCCCATGAGTGGGGATGGTGGTAGTGACAGGCATCCAGCCCCCCCTGAGTAGGGGTGGTGGTAGTGGTAGGCATCAATTCCCCTATGAGTGGGGATGGTAGTAGTGACAGGCATCCAGCCCCCCATGAGTTGGGGTGGTGGTTGTGGTAGGCATCCAGGCCCCCATGAGTAGGGGTGGTGGTAGTGGTAGGCATCCAGCCCCCCATGAGTGGGGATGGTGGTAGTGACAGTCATCCAGCCCCCCCTGAGTAGGGGTGGTGGTAGTGGTAGGCATCCAGGCCCCCATGAGTAGGGGTGGTGGTAGTGGTAGGCATCCAGCCCCCATGAGTGGGGATGGTGGTAGTGACAGGCATCCATCCCCCTGAGTAGGGGTGGTGGTAGTGGTAGGCATCCAGGCCCCCATGAGTAGGGGTGGTGGTAGTGGTAGGCATCAATTCCCCTATGAGTGGGGATGGTAGTAGTGACAGGCATCCAGCCCCCATGAGTTGGGGTGGTGGTTGTGGTAGGCATCCAGGCCCCCATGAGTAGGGGTGGTGGTAGTGGTAGGCATCAATTCCCCTATGAGTGGGGATGGTAGTAGTGACAGGCATCCAGCCCCCCATGAGTTGGGGTGGTGGTTGTGGTAGGCATCCAAGCCCCCATGAGTAGGGGTGGTGGTAGTGGTAGGCATCCAGCCCCCCATGAGTGGGGATGGTGGTAGTGACAGGCATCCAGCCCCCCCTGAGTAGGGGTGGTGGTAGTGGTAGGCATCCAGGCCCCCATGAGTAGGGGTGGTGGTAGTGGTAGGCATCCAGCCCCCCATGAGTGGGGATGGTGGTAGTGACAGGCATCCAGCCCCCCATGAGTTGGGGTGGTGGTTGTGGTAGGCATCCAGGCCCCCATGAGAAGGGGTGGTGGTAGTGGTAGGCATCCAGCCCCCCATGAGTGGGGATGGTGGCAGTGACAGGCATCCAGCCCCCCCTGAGTAGGGGTGGTGGTAGTGGTAGGTATCCAGGCCCCCATGAGTAGGGGTGGTGGTAGTGGTAGGCATCCAGCCCCCCATGAGTGGGGATGGTGGTAGTGACAGGCATCCAGCCCCCCCTGAGTAGGGGTGGTGGTAGTGGTAGGCATCCAGGCCCCCATGAGTAGGGGTGGTGGTAGTGGTAGGCATCAATTCCCCTATGAGTGGGGATGGTAGTAGTGACAGGCATCCAGCCCCCCATGAGTTGGGGTGGTGGTTGTGGTAGGCATCCAGGCCCCTATGAGTAGGGGTGGTGGTAGTGGTAGGCATCCAGCCCCCCATGAGTAAGGGTGGTGGTAGTGGTAGGCATCCAGGCCCCCATGAGTAGGGGTGGTGGTAGTGGTAGGCATCCAGCCCCCCATGAGTGGGGGTGGTGGTAGTGGTAGCCATCAGGCCCCTATGGGTGTGTATGGCATTGGTGATAGCCATCCCGCCCCTATGGTTCGGCTGTTGCTAGTGTACGTCATTTCTGCATCCCTATGTGTGTGTGACATATGTCGGGTACGTGTCGTTTGTTTGTGTAGTGGGTGTTTGACTTACCGTCTGCGCCGTACGCGTCTGTGCCGGTTCCGGTAATAGATCTACAGTATTGGTAGGACCTGCGCGATGGGATTCATGGTTGGGTCGTCTCGTTCGGGTTTCTCGTGGCTTCGACTCATACTCGTAGCTGGCGTGTTCTTCTCGTAGCTGTGGATCGTCTTGTGGCGCGAATCGGAGCTTATGTGCGGCTCTCCCGGATGCTCTGACGTGCCGGATGTAGCGACCAGTTCGGCACGTACGGAGTGCGCATCGTACTTGTCCGGCCGGAAGGTGCTGTGTATTTACTTCCGTGCGACTCGATTAGGCGTTTCCGGATCCAGCTCGGTCGGGGAACTGGAGCTGGAATGGGTACGTACGGCTCGCTCGGAATTTTAGCAGTAATGCACATCGTACTTGCTCGCTCGGACGACTGTTCGAATCGTTCGGGAAAAACGCGTTCGGCTCGTATTTTTTCCGAACGAATTGTATTCGGTGCGCTTCCGGCCGAGACCGGAATTGACCCCTAAATGTGTTAAATTCTCTATGGTTAAACTTTGTATTTGTTTTTGGGCCTTCTATTTTGTAACCGCTTAATATTGTTTTGTATGATTTGGTTGAAGAGAAGCTCGCGGTTGGGAGCCACTTGACGTCGCTAAAGGTAAGGTTTGTTTTCTTTGTTTTAAATAAGTTTTAAATGTATTTTGAACCTAGTTAGATAGTGTTTAGTGTGTTTAGATATTTATTAGCAATATTCGGAACTGTAATATGTTATAGTTACGTATTGTGTTTTTCCGTATTTTTAACGTGATGGAGGCCTGTTTAGAGAGTTAGAAATACGGTGTTTAATGTGTCTTTTTTTCAAAATTAAAGTTAGTTGTAATGTTAGTAATTATTTATGTGTTCTTTTATGTGGGTGGGAGTGAATGTGCTTTTGTTTTGAAAGTTTGTATTTTCAGAAGTTACCGGTGTCGGAAGGAGTTGTTTTTTTTTTAAAGAAGTGTATGTTAGTTTTATTGACTAATATATTTCTTACACTTCTTTTAAATTTTTCGGCTTTCCTGGAGCGTTTTTTAATATTTTCTACATTTTCTGGTTTTTTATGGTTTTCCTATGGACGTTCTCTACATGGAGTATTCATTTTTTGCTACAGTTGTATTTTTCCATTTTTTGGGGGGAAACTTTTGTAGATTATTTTATCCTTATTTAATTGGATTGTATCAGAAGAAAATGGATTTTACAGCAATTGGAAGAAACTTGGTAAGTTTATTAATCATTTTTTATTGTGGGAGGGAAATACATTTCTTTATTATTGTTGTTGTGTTTTATTTTATTAAAAATATCATTAATGTGTGTTAATATATTTTATTTCAAAATTAAAAATATGTTACACACAGTAATTATATATTTGTGATAAAATTAATACATTTTTGTTGTATGCTATGTTTAAAAGATGAGTATTTTGTATTTTATTTGTATTGATCTTTTAAAGTAGAGTTTTTGCTATCATGTCTAGATACTCCAGGCCTTTTGTACTAGGGTACAGTTTTACTTGTTGTTCTAGTTATTTGTGCATTTGTTTAGTCTGTTTTGATGTTTTTGGTGTTAGTTGAGTTACAGATTGTTCCATTCGGAACTCTTGATAACTCTGTTCTTTTTGTAGGCATGATATACATTTTTCTAGTGTTGGTTTGACTCTACCTGTTGCTTGAAGGAAGGCGTTATGCCATCCTTCTACTGCGTTATTAGTTTTGGCTTCCCCATTTAATGTGCTTCTGTATACGTTCCACCAGGGAATTAGAAATTTAGGGTTTCTTCTGTGGCCAGATCTATGTAATCTGCCGACCCATGTGTCCTCAAAATAGTCCAATAGTGGACTTAGTTTTTGTTCATGTTGCTTGTAAAAGGTGCTGTCTATTAGTATATTGTAATGTTCTGCGACATCTGTGTCAGGCACATAAGCTAGTGCTGTTAATTTTTTTATTTGAAATGCAAAAGAAGAATTAGTTGCATATTCAATGCTTAGGGGCCGATTCCGATTCGGGCCGGAAATCTCTCCGACCGAGCCGGACCCGGAGAGAATTCCGACCGAATCGGACCCTAGCAGTCCGACCGAACGAGTACGATGCGCACGCATGCCATCGGACTCGATTCGGTCGGACTCCCATTGAAGTCAATGGGAGCCGGTCATACGACGCGTACGTGGGCTCCCATTGACTCAATGGGTGCGAGGCGGTCAAGGGCGCCCCCTACAGCGTGTACGCGTCCATGCGCATCGCGGCGTACATGCACAGGTAGGGGGGACCCATGGGTCCCCCCTGTGTGCGACTCGCGCGCCTACTCGTACAGGGGGGTCCGACGCAGACCCCCAAAGTCCGGCTCCGACAGCTTTTTTGAGCCAGACGGCGCGAGTCGATCGGAGTGGTCGCGGCACGCATCGTACTTACCCGGCCGGGAAACGTCTCCATAGCGCGGTGCGAGTCATGTCCATGCGAGTCGGTCGGAGCGTGTTGAAGCCGCGTTCGAGTCGGTCGGCGATTTCACGGGTGCCTGCATCGTACTCGCTCGGCCGGACCCACGTACGATTCGGTCGGGAAACAGGGCTCCGAATCGGATCCGGTAAATCCGAATCCGATTCGGAGCACTACCGGCCGAGATCGGAATCGGCCCCTTAGTGCTGATTTTTGCATGTGCCTCCATAAGCATTGGTTAAAATGATAGTAACAGCCTTGTATGCAGGTATGGGGGTATGTCTTTAATATTGTGTTAATCATTGACTGCTCAAAATCTATGATGATTTTTTGTGGGTAATAATCATTAGTTTGTTGTTTTATTGTATTTAATACTTCTACGTATGTTGAGTTGTGTTTGTTTGGTAATAATGCGTAAATTAATGGAATATTGCAATTGTGATGTAGCCCATGTATTGTGTACAGTTGGAAAAAGGGCTTGGGACATGTTGTAAAAGGCCCATCCATCATCCAGTATTGAGATTGTTGCAGTTTTACTAGATTAGTTGCAGTTCCAAATATTATTAATCTTTTTTCACTGCTTTTATTATCAAAAAAGACAAATGGTTGTTTATTTAAAGTTATAAATTGTTCGGGGCTAATTATAACTTTGTTAAATGTTTTAGGAATTGGGGTGGAAGTAGTAGTAGCCCTTTTAGTACGTGCTATAGTTCTCTTCAATGAAGCTAGAGATGGCATTTGTGAAGTAGCTTGTTTTGGAATTTTGGGCAGCTGCTCTTTTAAAATTACACTTGTTGGTTTTTGGGAACTTGTGCTAGCTTCTTTTATTGTTTCCAATGCATCTCTGACTTCTATTTCTGTAATGTTTGGTGGGTGGTTATGTTCTCTGGTGTAAAGTACTGTAGTTTCCCTTGTTGTAGCACGGCCGTAACATTTATTGGAATAGTATTTGCAGCATTTCCAGTTAACTTTTAATCCAAATTGTTTTTCCTGCGTATAAACGTATCCCATATAGCACAATAACATTTTTCCTTTCTGGCTTGTAATAAACTGTGCTCCTTCAGTCATTTTCATGCAGGAAAATCTATGATAAATGTATATTATAATTATTAAATATGTTGTTATATGTATTTGAATGTTTAAAAAAAAACATTTTCTTAAAATATACTTACAAAGTTAGTCTTTATGTATTTGAATCTGATGATGTTTATTCTTTAGTTGTGGAATATTCTTTCTGTATTTTCTTTGTCTGAAAAACAAAAGTAAATTCATTTTAATATTTGTTTCTACATATTTTATCTGGGGTGGGTAGGGTGTTTGGGATGGGCTTTGAGTTTGGGTGGGTGTTTTATCTATTTATTTAATATAGTTTGGAAAATACTTACTTTGTTAGTTGTATCTTTTTTTGATGTTTTCTGTAGTTTGTTAGTTTTCTTCAGAGTTGTCTGTAGTGGAAATATAAAATAGAATGAAGACATTAATTAATTTTTAGCGTATGTATATTATTGTTTAAAGTTTTTACTTTTAGTATTATTGAGTATAATTTAGTTTACTTACTTTTGATAGAGTTTCTTCTTTTTTATATGTTGATCTTCTTATGTGTTTAGTTGAATTTCTGTAGAGTTTCTCCTTCTTCAGCTTTCATTATTTTAGGTGTGAAATAGGAATGAAGTTTAATTGTTTATATAGTGTTTTGGATGTTGTTATTTTCATTTTATTGGTCAGTTTGAATTTTCAGTCTTTCTATTGGTTAATTTGTATTTTTTTTTAAATTGTTTTGGTAGTTAGTTTCCAAATAAGGAAAACGCTAATTAGTAGTAAGTTGTGTATAATTTTGTATATATATTTAAATCGTTTTTGTTATATGTTATATTATATAATTAAATTATAATAAAAATATTTTATATTATTAAAGTTTAATGTAATAATGTTGTTAATAATGTTTTCGTATTTTTTTGTTGTGTTAATATATTTTTTATTTGTAAAAAATGTTCTTTAATTTAATTAATTTTGTAATGTTTTTTTAGTCATTTATTTATATTTATGTCGTTTTAATTTGATGTTTTCTATACTTTTATATAGTCGATATATTTAAAAATACGATATTAGTGTTGTCGATATACTTGTGGTCGATATTTTGTATCTAGTTAATGTATTTTAATGAAGTTCAATATTTTTAAACTTCTATAAGCATGTTAGCGATATTTGTGATGTCGATATTTATGTATTTCGATATTGTATCTTCGATATTTTAGTAATTTTTTAATTAAGTATGTAATGTCGATATTTATATCATCGATATCATCGATAATTTTGTGTCGATATAATTGTAGCTCGATATTCTGTCTGTCGACATTATGTCAGTGATTCGACTCCCACGTAGTCCAAAAGGTCTGCCTCACGTGCAAGCATGTCCTGCCATCCGTGCTTCCACAGGCGCACGTTGCGGTCCACTCCGAAGAACCGTAGCATATGCACCCGCACACGCTCCCACCTGATCTTACGCACAGACACATTGTACCCTTGCAGGATACTGCCTCCCCTCTCCAACATCAGTGGCAGGTGGAATTTAATGAGCCACAGGAACCCCCCCAATGTCCCCTCAGACATCCTGCCCTCCCTGCCCACAGCCGGCATCTCCCTACACACCTGTGAACCCACAGCCAGAAACAAAATCCTCTAAAATATCCCCAACAACAATTTAACTGCACTACCCTAAGACAGACACCCAACAAAATTGAGGACAGGAGACAGTTAAACACAATAAATGGGTACACAACACTTCACAGACACTATACAGGACACAGCAACACTCTCAAAATCACAAAACTGCAGCACACACCACTAAGAAACTCCAGCACTCTCCACAATAACCAGCAATGTACTCAAAAGAGAAACTGAAAGTGCAGAACACTACTCCAGGAGACAGGAAGCATGCAGACATCACTTCCTGTCTCTTTGCGGCCCGTTTTTGAGTGAGCAGCGAAAATCTGCACGCAAATGGTCACATGAGTAAACTTTCTAATGGCAAAAAGTGTTGCGCGATGTATTTTAACATTGTGCGGATGGAAAAAGAAAATATTGCTTTATCGTGTTAGCGGCCAGATCTGCACGGTAAGAGGGAATCAATGCACTGATGTACAGTCTTACTGCAAATTTCATGTCAGAGCCATGTAACAACATGTTGAGGTTGGTTGGCACTCAAATGACACCATGAAAATGATGTTTCACAACACATGACACCCTAACTTGCAACATTCAACACAGGTCACACCATAATTGCATATCTAACAAGAGAACCATCAATCAATCATGGATTTTTTAAGTGTGCTACTCACCAGGTCACAAGGCGTATGGGCATGACTTTCGGCACGCTTCAAGTTGTCTGTGTACGTGCATGTGTTGAAGGTGATGTTGATGTTGCGTAGTGGTTCGTGTGCGATGGCAGATGTGGCTCTGTGGTAGATGTGAGGGGGCCAGGGGTCTGTGTGGGCCCCCGAGTGGATGCCTTTCCTAGCGGAGGAGGTGTCTTCATCCGTGCCTGGTGTCCATTTGGAGATGGCAGTCTGGTTGTTGTCTCAGGGGTGCTGGTGGTCCGTCTGCTGTGTCAAGTTAGTGGTCCACATACTTGTTGTAGGGCTTGTTGATCTGGAGGTGGTTGTGGCTTCAAAGCTAATTGCTTCTGACCCACAGAAAAGCAGGTTTTACCCCATTGCACGTTCTAGGAGAGCTTTCTCCAAATTGGTGGAAGTGATGCTGGTTGATAGGCTTGCCATAGCATAATAGTAGGAATAAAAACAGGATTCCCGCAACCAGTGTTAGAATTAATGGCACACCACCAAACACCGAATGCGCAAAGTTTGGAATGATTCCGAGGACTGCCTGAAAATGTGTAAACAGTCCTGAACAGATGGTCTTAAATACATGTACAATCCCGCTCGTATCAGATATGTCTAAGATACTTCCTATCATTTCTACGAAATGTATAGGGCAGTTTGTACGAATTAGAGCCTGTATCTCAGCCGAAGTCCTTGCAATTTGTAAATCATAGATTTCTTTGGCCGAGGTCAAAGGCACGGTTTGTTGCAAAAGCATGGCTTTCATTCTGCTTAAAGTATCAAAAAATATAAAAGAAACATTCAATGAAGGCCATAGAGGGGACTCCCTGACTGTGTCTATTGTGGGGAAACAATACTTGCATACAACAAGTAACCCTGGAGCCAACCGTTAACAGATATGGGATGCCTGGCAACATGCCAAAGCAACTCTGATCATTCAACATGAGGTAACTCCCGTAAGAAAGTTGGCCAAACGCTGGATTAATCACAGTAGCTGGTGTACCCTGCTGGTGGCAGGACAAGTTTGCCACAGAACAATTACAAGCCCCGTGTAAAGAAATGTCCTGACATATGGTGAACCGCTTAGTGCATTTTCACAGTGTGTACCGCTTATAAACACTTCACGATCCCCACTCCAACATCTGTATTCGTAAGGTAAATCCCAGGATGTCTTAATGTATTCTTTACCCAACCTTTCATATTTGCCTGCTTGCATTTGTTTGAGGCAATACTGAAAATGAAAAGTAGTGGCAGGCAGAGTCATTTTGCCATGGATAAGCCATTCTGTAGCTGGATTTCCTGCTACCGTAAATGGTAATTTTTCCAGTTTTTCAATGCTCAGCACTGTATACTTTGCTCCCCTTTGTGCCATTTTGATCTGTTTATCCGTTAGATTGTATTTTGAAAACAGAGAAGACGTGTTGATAAAACGCCAAGGCACATAGCCTGCACGCAAAGATTGCAGCGTCCAGCCTAATAACATAATAGAACGTAACTTGGATTGGCCTTGTTGTAACATGGCTAAATCTTGTTCCAGTATGTCAATAGCAGAGGATACAATGTTGTCCAGTGAATAAATTCTGGATGACAAAGTTGTTAAACCATTGTCGACCACAGTGAAAGATTTCTCTAAGTTAATACGATCAAGCTCACGTATTCTTTCTGCGGCCTCTGCCTGTGAAACCTTCCATATTTCATTATAAGCAGCATAAATGCCGGCATAAATGAAACGTTTTTGACACAGTTTTCTTGGTCCTAGCAAGAAATCCCTAAGGTCTGCGTCTTCTTTAAGTAAAGATAAGTGTTGTTTCACATCCTCGAGTGTAGATTTTTGTAACCAGTCGAGGCACAATTTTCCTACACTGTATGTTGTTACTACCCCCGGATGTTGTTGTTGAACATAACGTGGGTCTGGCCTATGGATATTAAAGCCCTGTATTCTATTCAGGAATCTTTCTTGACAGATGTTTGTGTCTGTGGGCCACAGCAACCATTTTTTCCAATCAGGATCTGATCTGTTGTTTTGTAGTATTGTGTCTACTGTGACCACTCCCTGTGTAGTGCTATTACTTGCAGGTGTTGGTACAAAAGGTGTGTTCATGTCTTTGATTTTGGCTAAACCAAAGCAAGACGTTTGTTGCACAGTGTCATTCAAAAACATTATTTGCTGTGGGATGATACATGCTCTAAACAAAGCTTCTATCCCCTGCACTTGCCAATCTTTAGAACCCCAGACAGATTTTGTGTCGATTGTGTCTTTCCAAAAGTCAAATCCTTGTCTAGACAGTTGGGTAATAAAGGCTGCAGAATAAATTTGTTTTGTATTAGTTAACATAATTTTCTGTCCTGTTTTGCTTACATTCTTATAGTAAAATGTTTCTGGATCAGATGTATTGTACCTGAAAAATATGGAAACTTATTTGCAAACGTTTTTGAACTACCCTTTGGTGGTGTAGGACAATGTTCCCATTGGTTAAACATAAACACATTTCTAGGTGTTGCAGATTTATGCAAGAAATGATGACCATAGTGGTTGTAACAATAAAGCTGTTCGTAGTCTGATGAACCCTCTAAGTATTCATTGTTAGAGAATGCAGCAGACCTTTCTAGATCAGACATCATGTCATTTACAGTCTCAAAGTCCCAATCATCAGAATAGGTACTGGAGGTAATGAAGTCACTTAATGAAATTTTAAATAAATGTGGAATGTTCAAAAGTTCAGTTGGGCCGAATATATCAAAATCGGTTTTGTCCCACACTATACCATCCTGTATAGGAATGGCTGTGATGTTCACTGCTGACAAGTCTCTTGCTTCATGATGGGATGATTTGTGTGGTTTTAAAAGTAAGTTCACATTTTTACTTTCAGTGTCCATATGGATGTATCTGTCATTCATAAGCACGCTGATAGTCATAACCAAAGCTAGCCAAAGCAGAAAGAAAAATATTCCAGACATAATTCATAGTTCAATCCATGGTGAAACCAGATAAATCTTTCTCAAAAAATGAAAAAGGTCTTGTACTTGTTATTTGAAAGTTTTTAGGGCAGGCATTGTTTCAGGCTCACTTGGATCCTCAGAAAACGTATCAAAAGTTAATGAAGTAGCCAGAAGCATTTTGGTCAATTGTTGGAATTGCATCAGGATTTGTCGAAATCGCTGGAACCAGTTGATCACTTGTTACATTGGTGTAGACAGGTGTATCTGGATGAACTGTTACTTGAGTTTCAAGAGGGATGAGTTCCATAGCATTGTTGCTTAGTCCTTCATCTCTTAGTGCTGAATTCTCGATTGTTATGAGTCTTTCAGTCTGAATCTCTTGGATAGTAGCGAGAGGAGTGCATCTGTTACTAGGTCGGAGTCCACGAGGCCTACTATTTAGTATTGGTCACATACTGTGGTTTGAAGAGCTCGATTGACACAAATCTTTTCTCCTTTTTTCCAGCAAGGGGCGGCAGAAGTACTGTTCTTGTTCCGTGGACGGCTAGGACAGTTACTGGTTGTCTGTAAGAAGGTCCAAGTTCCTTCTTGTCCGCAATCTTCTCTCTGACTAGATCCCCAACTTTTGGGATGCAGACAGCCCTTGCTGGGACTGCCGGTTTTTCCCCAGTGGTGGTTGGCTTCAGGAACACGTTGCTGTGTTTCGATCTTAGTTCATTTAGATCCTGTAAAACAGCCAAACGATCTTTGATATCAAAGGGTTTATTTTCCACCACTGTGCCTTTACATTCGAGATCAGGAACCCACATTCTTGTCCCAAATAGGCCCTCATATGGAGTGACCCCCCAGAGAACTTCTTGGCAAATTATTTAATGAGCGTTGGACCCCATAAAGATGTTTGACCCACCCATTACCCGAACCTTATACTCTAGCTGTTATAGACTGCTTTATGTCCCGGTTTTTCCTTTCCACAACAGAATTTCCCTCAGGATGAAACGGAGAGGAGTACCACAATGCTACGTCCAAACTGGCCATGGCTTCTCTGTAAGCCCGAGAGCTAAACGCAGGGCCCTGGTCAGAATGTAGTGTGCCAATTGCGTATGTGCCGATAAAGACTCGCAAATCTTTTATAACAGTTCGAGCGTCAGCCGAGCGCTCAGGCCACATCCATAGGAACCTTGACTTAGTATTTGTGGGGTTGCATTTGTCATGAAGGACGCCTGCGCGTAGATAGTCTAATGCTGTCTAACAATGGTGTCTGTACTGGGCAGGCTACTTCGTAGCATGGTGTCTGATGGCGTTCTGCACTAGTCTGTCTATTGCAGTCTCTGCAGTCATTGATGAAGATGTGAATCTGTGTATTCATTCCAGGCCACCAGTACATCTCTTTTAATGTTAATATTGTTTTAGAGATCCCTTGATGTGACAGACCCTCCCCCAGATGTGCTTCATAAATCAAAGCTGCTCTACGTTCCATGTTTGGAATTACCCTATCCCCCACTCCAGAGATTCGAGCAAAAGGAACGTTGTTTGCATCAATTACATAAAGAGTACTTGAGTGGAAATTTCTTTGGTAACGCTGCACCACTGCCTTTGCTTGAAGCATTGACAGCCAACAATATCTCACTGTCTATTCTCGTTTTTGAATGAGTGATCGCAGCTACGGAAGCCGTCTGAACAGCCCCCTTTGCGGCTTCATCAGCCAATGAATTCCCTGCAACGTGAACGCATCACGTTGATGACTCAGCGTGTGTATCACGTGAGCTTTTGGTAGTTCGTTTCTTAACTGAACTACTTGTTCCCAAAGCGTTATATGCTTTATTGTGCCACCTTTTGCATCTTTGAACCCGTTTTGAAGCCAACTCTGTATATATTCATTATATGACTGAACACAGTAAAAAGAATCGCACACTATAAGTGTGAGGAATTCGCGATCTGTATTTTCAAGTGCCAGTTTTGAATGCTTGTAGCTCAGCTCGCTGAGCTGTACAATCTCCTAGAGATTGTGTTTTAGTGACCATTGGTCTGAAGTCACCATCACGCATGCGACCTTTAACGATTGCGCACGCTGCACTGTAAGCTTGCTTACTCCCTGTAGTGGGTTGTGCTGATCCGTCAGTATAAATTATAAATTTGTAATGATCGAGAGGCAGAATTTCAGTGGGCAAAGGACATTCATTTTCATATTGCAGGAACGCTCGTGTTTTTAAATCAGGATCAAAAAATATTCAATATCTGTTGCAGCAAGAGAATTAACCCATTGTATCCATCTAGGATGTAAAGCTTTTGCATTTGGAATGCTCGCTTTTGTAACCGCTTCTAAGGCTGGTACTGGAGTTATGACAATAATGCGGTTCCCTTGGGCTAGAGCTCTTTCTTTTGCTACAGCGGTTTGAACTGCTGTCAGTATTTTTTCTGTTGAAGTGAAGTGCATTTCTGCTTGTGTATACAAATGTGATTTGTATGCTATTGGTACTTTTTCACCCTCATTAAATGTTAAATAGGTGAATCCGCATTGATCCGAAATTATTCGGATCACTAAATTGCATTTATTTACGCGTGTTTATAAGTGATTTGTTGCTAACATGTTAGCTTGGAGTGAACGCATGATTTCTGTGTGTTCCTGTGTCCAATGTTTTGTTGAAGAATCAGGTTTGATTAATTCGTAGAGAGGTTTAACCCTTTCTGCGTAATTTAGAATGTAAGTTCTTCCAAAATTTAGGAAACCCAAGATGGATTGTAAATTTTTCAGCGTTTTTGGAGGTTGGAGCTGCGCGCAATTTTTTAAAAAGTTAGCTGCCAAGCTCTTGCCTTCACTTGAAAGCTCATATCCCCAAAATAGGACATTGAGATGGGCAATTCTGGACTTTTTGAAGATGAATTTGTAGCCTTCAGAGGCGAAGCCCTATATAATGGTGCTCACCCTATTCAAGTGCCTATCTCGGTCATCGTCTGTCAGATAGATGTCATCGACATATGACAATGCCTCATGATCATAAATTTGTAGTAACTCTGTTACTCTTGCTGAGAATAACCCTGGGCTGTTCTTGAACCCTTGTGGGAGTCGACAAAATTGACGCTGGGTCCCCATTATTGAGAAAGCTGTTAAGTACCTGCTCTCAGGTGCTATGTTTTGACAAAAGAAACCATTTGAAATGTCCAATGTGGATTTATATTTTTTACGCACAATGTTATTCATTAATGCTGTACTATGTGTATTTTGCACTGCAAATGTTTTGGAACATGTGTTCAAGTGTCTGTAATCCAAAACTAGACCTTATGTATTGTCTGGTTTGGAGACAGGAAACAAAGGATTGTTCATTGAGGAGGTGCATGTTTCAATCACCCCTTGGTATTCAAGTTGATCTAAGATCTCCCTGACCTGTTTTTAAGCTTCTTGCTTTATTGGATACTGCCTTTGTGCAGTACGTTTATTTTTTAGATGTATTTTGTGGTGAGGTGAGTCCTCATCCCATCCTACATGATTTTTGTATAATGCTGGGGCCTGAGCAACTGCCCATTTCCTGGCATAAGTATATTTTACGTGAATTGGAATATGGTTGGAGAAGGCTGGCATAATGATGTCCTCGCCATGTGGGCACTCCCTGACAAAGTTTGGTGGCCAGTCCTTTTCTGCTAGAAGTATATCATAACCCCTTGAAAGTTTCTCCCAAAAGAGTGTTTTCACTTTTCTTGGTATGTCTCCCTCCATTCGGAGTATTATTTCATATAACTTTTGTGGAGTACTAACCCTGGTTTCTACAGTCTCTACTGTGATGTACTCATTCAAGTCCACTATCTCCAGAAGTTCCTTCAGGTTCTGGCGAGCTATTGTTACTTCTGCTGCACTGTCCAGCATTGTCTGAGCCCATTCTCCGTTCTTGAGCTGTGTTCTCAGTATTCTCGGCATGTCTGATCTTCAGACCTGCTACCTTCTTTTTTGTGAATTGAGGTTTTGATTTATTTTTCTGAACGTGTTTATCGTCGTTGGATTTCACGCTTTCTTCTTTGTGATCTGACCGTCCTCTTCTTTCTGATGTCTGTGACGATATCTGAAAGGTACTAGAGGAAAGTGTATCAGTATCTTGATACCTGTCAGGTTTTCTTAAATTATCCCTATTCATGAGGTTATACCTCCTTTCAGAGGGCTCCTTTTGAGGAGACCTACCTCGGGATTGAGAACGTCTCTCATTTGAATTTTGTTTATTAGTTTCCCACTTCTTTTTAGAAGATGTAGGATTTTGTTTAATAGAGTCCTTCTCAGGACTTTCAGATAGTTTTGGCTTCAAAGGATTTCCACCCGAACTATCTCTGCCTAATTCTGCATAAGATTGTTCTATTATTTGGGGTAGTTCATGTTGATGTTCTTTAATATCAAATTCCCTTAAGCGTTGACGGATCGCCACTGATGCTGCCTTCCCTTTAATATTAGATAATATTATTGTTGAGACCTGGTCGAAGTTTTTCAGTAATTTCATACCTAAATTCAGAGCAGGTCCTGCCCCGTATTCGTTTTGAATTTGTTTCAGGGCATCTGGTATTACTGCAATTGACGGAACACCATGTGCTTTAGTATAGATGGCAGCAAAGACTGTGCCCCAAGTGGTGCAGTCTTCTAGTTATGGTGTGATCCCCATTGGTAAACAGATTGTTAGGATTCTGTGTTTCTCATAAGGGCTAGTATTTGGAAATACTGCTTCGATTTGAGTAATTTTTTGAGCTATCCGGAATGGAATTTGTTCACGTTTTGTGGGCATTTTACCCATGACTGCGTGTAAAGTCTGTGGAGTAATTTTTTGTGTATTCCCCTGTTGAGGGGTTTGATTTGGAATGGTCATTGGTGGTTGGACTGTGAAAGTCCGCATGACATATTGGACTAATTGTCTGTAAATTTGTATTAACTCTGTAGTTGAGTAAGTAATTCATCCTCTGACATTTCTTCGATGTCAGGATGAGGTGTGTAGCCGGCTAGAATCGTCCATGTTGCTCCTGGTCTACCTAGTGGACCGAGCCTGGTAATGTTTTTGTGATGTTTTAGGGCGCCTTTAAACCAGAGATTATGCTCCTGGTATGTGAGTGGAATTTCAATATCCTCGAAAGGAATATATTCCTCTGGTGGTTCATCTTCTTTAAAGAAGTGAAACATTTTTGTTACTGGATTTGATTCTGGGAATACTATCCATGAATAGAATACCTATGTCTGAAAGGATTTGTGTGCCTCTATCACGAAAACTGCTCTACCACCTCTCGGTGTTAGGCCTTGTTTTATAAGTTTTAGAGTGATGGCTCTCCTTAAGTTTGGATGGATGTTTATAACACCCTCATCGGCTTCATTTAAACCTGTAAAATTAAAAGCTGTTACGACTGGGTCAGCCGCAGCTACAAGGTTCTCGGTGGCAGTATCCCCGTTCAGGGACATTGTTTTTTTAAAAATGTAGAACAAGTTTCAAGGAAACAAAGATAAGGTGCACAATATTTTGGAACACTGTATCCTTCAACGTTGAACAAACCATACAGCTAATATATAGGATTTTTGTCCTATTCAGCTTTGGCGGATACTTAACCCTACTCACTCCAGACGTCTTATGGAGTATGTGAGTAGGGGTCTCTGAGAGAAAAGCACAACTGAGTTACTCAGTATCTAGCGTTAAATTAGTGCCTTACCAAACGTTGGGCGCCATGTAGTGTAGTTCCTATTTCCCTAATAGGCTCTGCGCATTGGAATAATATACCCTATACGTTTGACATAGGACTGAGGTCAGTATGTCCCTATCGAGTATATTAAACTTAATTTACTTTGTACCAGTTAACTCAGAGGCCACTAGAAACTCCTTGTAAACAAGAAGGGAGTAGTTTCTGGCAACCGCATAAACATGACAACTTTGTTTCCCTTTAGAATCGGAACACTGTCAGAATCATGGAAACAACAGATAACAGTTTCACTCAGCTAATCGTGCATGCTTAGTTTCTTCAGAGTTACACAGAAATAATAGACGGGCGTTTCAATAAAAGGATTTATTGAACAGTCTTGTTTCTCGTGTAAGAGATATGAGCTGTTATGATCACAAGACAGTATGCAAGATATATAATGTACAGCGTAAGCAGTAGAAAGAAATAATACTGTGCTAGCATTATCTTTTAGCTATCACACATATATTCATATACATAAATAACATAAGCTAAAAATGCGAGTACTCATAAGATGCTTCTCTAACTAGTCCTACCCCAGTGTACCTAACCTAAGTGTAGTGCAAGGTAAGAAGTAGGTGATGTATTCAATAGTATGGTATGCTATAGTCTAGTATGCCAAGAGTCCCTCTAGGTTCTAGTCAGCTCCATACCTTGAGAATGGGAGAGGTGGGAATCTCCTTCCGGGTCTTGAACTCTAACACCCCACGAAGGGAGTCAGAACACTGGAAGCTGGATTCTCTGCGAGCAGGGATGACAGCGTGTCTTGTCAGTGCGTCAGGCCGGGACACGGGCTCCTCTAAAGTCGAGGTCTCCTCCTACTTGCTTGGGCAAGGGAAGGTATATTTATACCCGGTAGGTGCCTTGGAATGTTAGCATTGACATAAAGTCGGGCAGAGGAAGACGTCAGGAATGAACCCTTAAGGAATAGCGGTTCATGCATAATAAATGAGTTCTTGGAGAGATCAATAATCCTGTGCTAGGGGAACTCCCAAGAGCTTATGGGTCTGGTTTCTAAGAACTGTTGTGACGTTAGTGTGGACGGATGTAGATGACCATGTCTGTATTTGGATAGCATGGCTAATGCCTAAATAAGGACTGGGATCTTATGCCTATATAAGGGCAATGCGAATTGTGCCAATATAAGGACATGTTTCAGGAAAACCTATATACGGACACCTAAAGCGGAATACAACAGTAGGTCATGACAATTGTAAGTGTACCCTACTATATAGTGTACCCTAATGGATGTGGGTATTTTCACTTGTGGTTTCAACATAACACTAGCCCTGGGCCTGCCCGAACAGATCACAGGGCACTCTAAGTCATAAAACCAGCATCAGAGGGTCTCAAATTGTCAAAATGTGGGGGGACACTGCAAACAGGTCCTGATTTCTAACACTTGACCAGGCTACCAAAACATTTGCAGCCCTGTTGGACTGACACAGTCACCACAGGTGTAGTAGCCCTGACAGACAGAACCATTGGCAGCACTGATCAGGCAGATGCAGTCACTATGGATTTGACATCCTCAACAGGGCTAACACATGCAGTTGCAGCCTTGATAGGGCCAATGTCAACATTTTGGCAGCTGCTGTCCTGACCAGGCTGATGCAGGCAATAGCAGTCCCGCTCGAGTCAACGCATGCACTAGCAGTCCCAACTGGGATTATATATGCAGTTGCAGACTAGATTGTCCCAATGTCATCACTATGGTAGTGACATCCTCACTGGGCTGATGCAGGCAGTTGCAGCCCCAATTGGGCTTCTTCATCATGAAGGTTTGTAGTGATTCCCATAAGCAAACTTTTCTGAGAGACTGAGGGGACCCTTTGCAGCACGGTTTGATCCTCGGTTCACTCTCAGGCAGCCAGCTTACTATTGGGGACACTCAGTCCCTAGAACACACTGGTCTATCCTCCTGGACAGTCCCACCTCCTGTACAGCCACTCCTTTCATCTCTCAGTAGCAGTATGGGTTCTTGGTACCAGGTAGACCTCAGCTTCTCCAGTGCAGACTTCAGGTGATGTCGCCTCACAATTGGGAGACAGGCTGTCACTGGTCACACACTCAGCAGTCTTTCCAATTCAATGTGGAGCACTCCCCTGCCTAGTCCTGAAGGAGTTGAAACTAGAACAAAGCTGAGTGGTAGGTCTTTCACTTTTATACACTTTTCCACACATGATCCATCAGATGGGTACAAAATGCTTTTATTATTTATATCACTATATCCAAAAAGTGAAGAAGGTGCAAAAATCTTTAGAATTGTCCATTGTGGTGTATGCCAATAGTCCACCACTGTTAGAATACCTTTTGCAGCACTGGACTTTGTATTGTTATAACCAAATACTCAACAGCTCGGCTGGTACATTTTGTGTTCTCTGACTGATTTTGAAGTACCTTATATTCATAGCAGCCTGAAGGTCATTGTGACAAGTCGAGTGGAGTTGTTGCTAGATATTGTGATGTCAGTGCCACAGGAGGAGTGTACTTTGATGGGTAAACATATTTTCCAGACAAGGAATGCGGAGCCATTGTCTTAAAATTCACATCAATTTGCGGTGGTTCTACTTCAAGTGTCCTTCTCAGGCTGTTCTCTAGATACAGCCTTTGTGTGAAGCGTTTCTTCTCACAGCACTTAGCTGTCACCAAACAGTAGCACCTTTTCAACGCATGTAGCACTGGGGCTGCCACCATACTGAAGTACCCACAACAGAGGATCGATGACGCATGAGGTTTCTGCACATGGGGGTCCTCAGCCTCACTGAAGCAGTTAATATGGATAGACAAAAGGACAGGCCTGACTTAGAAACTTCCTTGGCTAATACAAGAGTGTAGGAAGGTGGAGTATTATGTGGTGATGTTGGTTAGGCTTCACCATGCAATACTCTCACAATACCCCAGAGATGGTCCTTGGAGTCACAATAAAAAAATCCTTAGCTCGGTCCTGGTAGAGTCACGAAGAGCAGTCAGGCTTTACTAGAGGACATGTGTTAAGCATTTCAGAGTACCAACATGGATGATAAGTAATTGACACCACTCAAAAGAAATACAAATTTATAAACATTAAGCAGATTTTTATTTAGACATCAAAACAAAGTCAATTTGAAAAGTGTAAATGGAGTTATGGATTGTAGAATCAAAATTAAATCAGTGCAAAACAATACTGCAAAACGTTATCATTGCGGTCAACGGGAAAAAGCACCAGTGAATAACTTTATTGCGTGATCACTTAAAATCATTACAATGTAAAGTTAAAAGCACATGTCATGAATTAAAACGCAATCAGACTTTAAAATCATAGCAGCGAGAGGGTGGGTAGCCAGCCGGTGCTTACCCTATGGTTGACAAATAAAGATAAAATATCATCATAGTTCATTGTTTGAGTCCGTGAAAAAAATGGTCCTTGGGAGTGGTGGAGCACTTCAAACTGTTAGTCATGCTTGGTAGAGGAATTTGCCGAAATTGGCCATTTTCATCACTGCATCCAAGTTGTAAAGTTGGCAGATGGCATCCTTTGCAGCACGTGTGCCCAGAGAAAGGAGTATGGGCCTGAGGCAGAATCGGTGGGCTTGCCGCAGAGCCAGGCAGCATAGGAGTATGTGTGCCAGGGACTCTCTTCTATAGTTGCATTGTCAGCAAGCAGTAATACCTGTAAGTGCTTTCCAGGTGGGGTATAGTTCTTTTATGGGGAGCGGGTGTAGTCTTGTAGCTAAGATCTGATGTAATGCCTGGCTCCCCACGGCCTGCATGAGATGGTGCTTGGTTGTTTGTAAAATTTGTGGAAAGCACATAGTTTCATGAAAGTCCCTGAGAGCAGAGACGCAGCTGCTTTTTTATAGATAATTTGATAATGGCATAGTCAATTATACTCGGTCCCAATTCTCAATAGCTAGCTGCAGTAGCTCATTTGATGCTGAGAGTTTAACAGACTAGGGATTGTTTGGTTTTGAAAACAATGGTTTTTATGACAGCCTTCATAGAGTTAGCTGGGGCCATGGTTGCCAGATGGTGGTATTTTGCTAAGGTAGCCAGTTCTTCTAATTTTTGCTGGGTGAGGTCCAACTCAAGACGGATCAAGGTGTTTCTTGTGAATGCGGGCAGACAATATATTTTCTTGTATGCGGCTCATTGAATTTTCTCCAGGTCTTCTATAAGCATTCCTAGAAATGCCTGTTGCGCTTAGTTAAGTGATGGTTGCAGTTTGGCCCGCATTACCCTTCGGATAGCCATAGTTGTTGGGCTCTCTAGCGTGACATGCAGCTTACAGAGGGAGTGTGTGACCATCTTTCCTTTCAGCCCCAATTCATTTTGATATATGGACGGGCGGCCAGTCGCGCTTAGCCAGGTGCCTAGATAGTTGTAACTTTGCACGCAGACCAGGCTTAAAGTGCCCAAGCGCCACTTGATGACACTTTTCTTTGGATAGCTTCCAAAGATCATTGTTTTGGATTTGCTCGCATTAGCTGTTAGCATATTTTTGATGTTGAATTCAGCTAGGGCGGTGAGAGCTTTTTGGAGGCCTGTTCTGGTGTGGTCCAAAAGGACTAGGTCATCAGCATACTGCATTAGATGGATTTATTTGTCCCTGATTTTTGGGGTGGCGAGAGAGGCCTCCTGTAGTGCCGGGCCCAGGTCAGCGGTATACAGATTGAATAGTATCGGTGCCAAGACACAGCCCTGCTTTAACTCCTGGTCCATGGCAATATTTTTGTAGCTGACTACATGGAGAGTTTAATCCTTAGGTATATCAAAGAAAGGAGGTAGTTTCTCTATGGGATGGATGCACTAATGAGTGCTATCAAGCCGGAGTAAGTGTCTCTGGGAGATCTGAATTTCAGATTGTAGTGCCCTAACACACCTGTTAGGATGCCATGCTTCATCATAGGCTGCTCCTCGTCAGACCGGCGCTGCAATGTCTGACGGGCCTGGTAGCTACTTTTTGCGGAGTTCTTTTGATCTGAGGATGCCGTATGTGGTGAGTGCGCATGGGCAATAGGAGTGGTGAGTTCTAGTGTGTAGAAAGTAACTTAAAATAGGCACCGGAGCCCATAAGAAATACATTTAATTAAATATGGGCGCCAGGACTAAGTAAAAACAGTGGTGCTATCTTCTGGTCCCTAGGTACCAGGATAGCGTTAGGAACATGTGGTCAACATGTTTCATGCTATCTAGGCTCAATCGTTGGGCGGTACTTCTTCAGGACCTTAATGAACAGTGTTGCCCCCTGGTGGGGCGGGCGGTCTCCCCGCTACTCGAGGATAACCAAAGAAAGTATGTTGTGGATCCCTAATAGGGAACCAGTGTAGTATTTCACCTAAAGGGAAAAGGAGAGAAGATGGTAGAGAAACAAACAAGTATGCGACATCAGTACTCCAAAAGTTGCAAGTAGTGCATTGATTAAAAAGACATTATTGGGCAATGCCCACTATTACCATTAGTACTTTCAATATCACATGGGTGATTTACCGTGACTAGACAAGTGTGAGGTGCCTGTATATGTGTGAAAACAAATAAGACAAAAATGCTAAAAGTTAAAAACTTTTGCGCTCATTTACTAGCCAAAAGGCTTAGACAAACCAACATTTGACAAGGGGCCTCCTTGTCTAGAGGAGTGGGGGCAGGCCAGCGATCCGTGGTCCTTACTTAGATTACCTCAACTAGTTAAGTCTAACACTTCATAGGCGGACTGGAGGGTCCCGATCACGGTGGGGGACACCTTGAAATAAACAGAACATGAGTAGAGCCAGAGAAGTGCTCCAATGATGTACAACAAGTAAGTAGACATGAGTGGGTGTACATTGTAATGTGACTAACATGCCACCTAGATAAGGCAGCCCTGCCAACAATTGGTGTGCAACCAGAGTGGAAATGAGGGAGGGGCATGGGGAGTGCACAACCCCCTACTGGACCGGGTGACTAGGTTCGCTGGGGAGAATGTATTCAGGAAAAGATCACAGACCTTCCTAAGGAAGGATCTGCATCATTGTCTAAAATCTAAGGTCTATCTCGCGTGGGTAAAGTAACCCATGGCTGCAACGAGCGTACAGGTCGAGGTGCCGGGGGAGGAGGCGCAGGTAGTGGCTAGAGAACGCTATCGTATAGCCTCGAAGCTACAGTTGAGTGGGAGACCACCGGCGTGTTTCAAGGCATCAAGTAGCAGCATGTGGTTAATGGGCTTTTAATGGATAGGTGCGATTGCTAAAGACACCGGGCTATCAGGAAAATATGGGAGAGCCCAGGTAAACTGAAAGTGCGAAGGGAAAAATGGAGAACCATATTCATTGCCTTCAAAAATGGTACTGCTGCCCAAAGCGTGAAGGGTGATTCCCCGGGTAATACGTTCAATGACAATATTTTCACATACCTGGTATGTTGATCGATCAGTGCCGTCTCACCTACCCTGCTCCGTCAAGCCTGAATATTACCGGTTGCGATGCCATGGTACGGTTAAATGGTCTAGGTCACATGGTCTTACCACGCGCCTACTGCGGTCAGGAAGCATGCAGTCCTGCGGTAAGCGCAGCGGCCATCTTGGAGTGATGAAAACTGTAAACGGAGTAGTCTATAGGTATTGGGATTCACATACAGTAGAGGTATACAAATAGATTAAATAAATAGGCTTCAACCCTCTGATGTCAGGAGCCATGTTAAGGAAGCATTGGTCATATGGTCCCAATGCATGCCCACTGCAGTCTAATAGCATGCATTGTCACGGTGAGCATGGCGGCCATCTTAGAGTGGTGTGGTCTATGATTGGAGTAGTCAAATAAATGTTGTGTATATTGTGGGATTTTTACTGTGTGATGATATGCTATTGAGTCGATTGCTTGACCTCAATCGCAGGGTGTCAGGATCCATGTTGTAGAAGCCACTATCACATGGGTTTTATGGAAAACCGCTCAGCAGAGGTAACAGTGTTAAACTTAATTTCATATTGAATTGCTAGACATAAAGATTGTGTCACTGAGGGCACAGTCACTGGTAGCGGAGATGGTGTACGGTGGTCACGTTATAGTCTATGAATTAAGTTCAGTCCATGGTATCTCATCTTTTAAACCTTGCGACTGGGTTGAAAGACGGAAGATCCAATGCTGTTCCATTTCGAACAATTTCTGTGCGGACCATGAAGTGTTGCTTTCTATCACTGTCCATTGTCTGTCTTCTGGTCTATGCGGGTGGGAGAGAAAATGGGAGCTAATTTTCGTGATGTTCTTCCCACATCTAATGTTACTCCGATGCTCAATGATTCTTGTCTTGACGGGACGCGTTGTCATGCCAACATATCTCAGTTGGCAGGGGCATTCTATGAGATAGATGCAATTCTTTGTATTGCAGTTGGTGTGGGTGCGTTGCGTCCACACCTTGTCATCCTTGAGGATTATCTCCTTGGTATGTTTGGTCAGACGGCAAACCCTACATTGGCCGCAGGGGTAGTGGCCTCTCACCGGCATGGTGTTCCATAGTGTACTCTGGGTATTCTTTTGTGTAGCCAAAGGGGATGATGGACGGAGCGTTAGAGCAAATCAAACACTCACCCCCAGTCAACTGATCTGGGTTTAATCCATCATCATTCTTTAGCTCACTCCACCACCCCAGTTCAGACATGGCCATATGCAAATCAGTCTGACCCTGTGCCTCATGGGAACAGTCCAGCCCGAACTGCCAAGCCATGTCTTCCCTGGACCGGAAACAAGCATCCTGGGACCGGTTTCGGGTTCAAAACCCTCATCAGCCAGGCTATCTTGAATCCAGTGGCAAAGTGAGCAAGGGACCCACGTCTGGGCATACCCTGCCAACTTAGGGCGAACAAAGCGATACCAAAGGGGATGATGGACGGAGCGTTAGAGCAAATCAAACACTCACCCCCAGTCAACTGATCTGGGTTTAATCCATCATCATTCTTTAGCTCACTCCACCACCCCAGTTCAGACATGGCCATATGCAAATCAGTCTGACCCTGTGCCTCATGGGAACAGTCCAGCCCGAACTGCCAAGCCATGTCTTCCCTGGACCGGAAACAAGCATCCTGGGACCGGTTTCGGGTTCAAAACCCTCATCAGCCAGGCTATCTTGAATCCAGTGGCAAAGTGAGCAAGGGACCCACGTCTGGGCATACCCTGCCAACTTTGTGTAGGCCTGGGACGTGTATGGACCAGCAAATCTCGTAGGTTGCTTGTGCATTTCTTAGCAAAACGAGGCATGGGGATTGACAGGTTCCCTGATTGTACTGCCTTCCAGTTTTTTTCTGATTATCCTTTGTATCCTGTTGGAGTCGGGAGTGTACATGGTAACACACGTTATGATGTCTTCAGCTGTCTTTTGTTTAGGTTCCAGCAGTGCTTCTCTGTTGTTGTTGAGCGCTCTCTTGCATAACTTCTTGATGACCGATGGCGGGTAGTCACGAGCCTCTAGGTTCTTGCTCAAGGAAGCTGCCTCTTTTTTAAATTCAGAGGTGGTGTTGCAATTTCTGCGGAGTCGCAGAAATTGTCCAAATGGGAGGTTCTCCCGTAGTGCCTTGGGGTGGTGGCTCCCGTAGAGTAACAGATTGTTACAATCTGTAGGTTTCTTGAATGTATGAGTGGAAAGGACCCCATCATTCAATGTGATGGTAGGGTCCAAGAAGTGGATTTCCATTGGCGAGAATGATCTGGTGAATCTGAGGAAGGGGTCCAGAGTGTTCACCCATGAGAAGAAGGAGTCACAGGGGATAACATCACCTTTCCAGAATACGAGGATATTGTCTATGTACAGTCTCCACATAAGGATGTTATCCGCGTATGGGTTGTTGGTAGCGATGTGGAGACATTTGAATTCAGCCACATAAAGACAGGCCAGGCTGGGCGCAAATGTGCTTGCAATGGATGTCCAGCAAAGCAATCATCTGATAGTTCCTGGGATCGGTGTTTTTCCTTTTATTAAAATAGGTTGCAACAGTGAACCCCTCCAAGAGTCTGGGACCTCTTCTAAGAACCTGCATTCTGCATACAACATAGCAAGATTTGTAGACCAAAAGTTGATATCCTCCCTGAAAGGGAGCCAGGCAATCCACTGGGGCCTGGTACACTCTTTTTCTGAATTCTTTATAGAACAGTGCAGACACCTACCACGCTTGGAGTTGAGAGTTCCGTGGAAAGCCTGGGGCGATCAATCCTGGCAGTTTCTGGATCGCTCTGCATGTGGTGACCCTATAAATGTGTGAGTTTCGGTTCACTGGTATATACAGACTTCATGTGTGCTTCTCAGATCCCTGCTGGTATCGGGTTCTCTCTGTTAGAGGGTCCGTGGATTGGGTTGTTTAAATATCCACAGAATTGTTGGGCCTTGTTCAGTGCAAGTAGGTCAAAATTGCTATCCATTTCCCCTCAGTGTCTTCCCGTTTTATTTTCCAGACAAGATGCCTGTGGGCCTTTGTTGCTGATTGTAGCTGCTTCTTAGAGGCTTTGGTTCCTTTTTTATTGTATGTTCTTTGGGTTCTTTTTAGCTGCTGCACACTTTGTTTGATCTGTAGAGCTGAGCCTTGAATGTGGGCTCTCGGGCTTGTGTTGGTACGAGGGGGGCATTCATAAAGCAGAGTGGCTGGTTCCTGAGCTAGATGTTCCCACTCCCCTATAATGTCCGGCACAGTAGACCTCATTGCCCAGCTAATCCATAATTATTTCAATGAGTCAAATTTATTGATGGTGATGTTCACCCATTTGATTCTCCTTGTGAGTCTGTACTGTTCCTCACCGTGTGAGTGCCCGAGATGGCTAAGAATATATTGGTTGTCCAATGAGGTCTTTAGGCTCAGCACAAGGGCTGCGTGCTCACTTTCGCTACGATGGAGCACTTTGTAGCTTAACATAAGCTTCCCTAATCGCTGGCTCAAGAAGATATAGTCAATGGTTGTCTGTTTTTTGTAAGTTGGTGGGTTGACTATACCCAACATGGATTGAGTAGATAGGAAGTTCGCTGATTCTAGGTTATGCATCTGTAGGAGGGAGTTAAATCTCCCGGTGCTCCCAGTTGTACTACTCTCGGCATTCCGTCCTCCGAGGTGGTGCATGTTAAGGTCCCCAAGGATAGTGATTCGCAGAGATGCGTGTTGTGTTATCAAGTTTTAGATCTGCTGGATCAGCCCAAGGAGCTTGTTGATGGCTCCTTGACCGTGCGGGTTATAATATACATTGATGAGTAGGATGGATAATTGGTCGTTCAGCGCAATTGAGTCCTTTCAGGATGCCAGCTAAACTCATATCGGAGCTGAGTTTTATTTCTATAAAGCTCAGCTTCAAGGAATGCTTTATGTATGATGAAATGCCCCAGAAGGTCTTCCGAATAGACTGGTTTTGATTGCAGGTTTATAAAATTCCGCATAGCCTGTGAGGGGATTATATGTGGTTGCCCAAGTCTCTTGCAAGCAAATAAGGTCTGCCCCTTCAAGGAGTGTGATCGTCGTCGGGCTTTGTAGGGTCTTGTGCATTCCTGCCACGTTCCAGGTGAGGATATTTAATGTACCAGTGACAATCGGTCTCTTGCAGATCGAGTTGTGTGCAACCCAAGGAGGGTAAAGGTGATGTGTGTCCCAGCACCAAGCCATGGCAGTCAGTTGATTTTCCCTGGCTTGAGAAGACTGGGTGCAGAGTTGTCGTGCCCATCCTTGGTGCTGAAGCAGGAGACGTGAGGGAGCTAGTGTTACCGCTCACACAGTGCTGGTTGGGAAAAGGTGCAAATCGTCGACAAAAAATACACTTCTGACTTCGGATCAAGTTTTTGCACTGTTCCCTCAAGGTGCTGGGGTGAGTAAAGGGTGTGGTTTTGGGTCTGGTGACCAACGGTAGCCACCTGAAACTTCCTGGATGTCAGAACTACATTCCACAAAATACACTGGACAATCTACTTTTGGATAATGCCTTAGAGGGCCCAATGGCCAGCGAATCTTTGGTTCTTGTATATTGTTTTTACCTGCAATGTGCAGGGGACTAGTGCCACTAGTCCAGGGGAGTCTGGAGTAGCCGTTGGCTCTCCAAGGTCTCCCTCTCCCTGAGAGAATCAGACTTTTGTCCATGATGAGTCACAGTCCTACAGTTCCAGGAAGCTTACCAAATATGCAGAGTATCACACCTTTGGTTTATGCAGCTCCTGTTTTCGTCAACTTGGGTCTCTTCTTGTGTCCTTTGTTGCAAGTCAGATCAGAACTAAGGTTCTGGTGTGAGGGATAGCCCTTAAAACCTAGATTTAGGGCCATTAGGTGTGTGGGTGCAAGGGGTCACAATGGCCCAGCGGCTAATCCTCCCCTGAAGTGACCACTTCTGGGGGTGCCACCTTTTCTACACAGAACCCTCTATTCTGCCACTTTTAAAAAGGCAGAAACCTTTCTTAGCTGTACAGACCAGGTAGCTCGCTGAAGAGATGTGTCTAGCCTTCTGGGAGTGTGCTACACATCCTGAACACCTAATTTTCTCGCCTCGCCTGCCTGGGTGCAAATGTGTCTGGGGACAGGGCTGTTTCCTCCTTTGCGAGGCAGCTAGGTTGCATATCACAGGTTGTGAAGGCTTTGAAGCTCAGTGCCACTTCAGCAGCCATCTTGAGAGGGAGATGTGACCTCCTTCCTGTCCAGGCCATTGTTTCTAACTCCTGGGAGAGTTCACATCTCCTGGAAGGGGGCCAGTTTGTGTTGTGTCTTGCTGGCAGCAGTTGCGGGCTGGCAGTCAGGGCACAGGAAAGGCTGAGGCACCAGGTGGGAAACATCTAAGGTAGCCATCTGGGTGCCCGCCACATCATCCTCAACATGAGAATCATGTCAGGGGTGCACATTGCTTGATGCCGAACATGACATGTTTCTGCTGTACCATAATGGAGGTGCCAGCCTCGGATTTGCCAGGGTGCCAGCCCAGGTTAACTTATGAACCTCTTATCCCTTATATTCCTTAACTGGTAAAGGCCACTATAGGGACATATAAGCTTTCACTGATATGTCCTCATTTTTAATATAATGCTCCCTCCCTCCTGGCCTCAAGAGGCCTTCCTTAAGGGAGACTGGCAAGTGTTAAAATGATGGAGCCCGTTCTTGCAGCCTCAACCTTACCACCAGCACCGCAGCCAGTACCGGCAGCCAGGGGACTCCAGCCCCCATAGTGCTAAGTGCCAGGAGGCACCTACGTGTCCACATGCGCCAGGAGGCGCTTAAAGGTCGTTGCAGGCTCCCGCGGCGCAGGACGTGCATGGGCGTGCTGGTGGTGGGACAATTGCATTTACAAGACATTAACCGTGAGTTCTGAGATTGCTTCTAAATCCGTATTACTGGCATTTCCCCCTTTTTTCTTTTTTGATATACTGTCTTGTATACTCTTTATATTGGCTTATATATACATAAGTACTTGTTGGGATAACTACGGACTACGATTGCTTTTTAAATCTTATTGTCTTGGGATTGACTCCCTTTTTACGGAATGGGGAAAAGGAAGAAAGCTGACGGGCCTCGCTCTAAATGTAGTAGAACGAAAGTTGCCCATAGATCGGCAGCTAGCAACTGTGTGCTAGACCGCATTGATGATCTTCTGGAGGAGTGCCAAGGTATCTTAGCCCCAGATCCTGATTCACCCCCTGTAGTTAATCCACACTCTCCAGCTGTGTCTCTTCCTTCCATGACCATAAAACATAAGCCCACTGCTCGAATTCCCTCTATTTTTACCAAACGTGCTACTAGGAGCGCAAAGAACAAGTCTCCCATTCCCAGTAGGGCAATGAGGTCTGTAGAGAACATAGATGATGACGAATCAGGACCCCATGGCTCTTCTTTAACTGACGACAGAAGTTTGATAGCTGTGGTGAGCGGTGATACTGATAAGAATGATTGTCCGAATATCTCGTCCAGCATCCCCCTGACCAATAGGTTCTCTCCATTACTAGATCTAGCTGATATCAATATAGAGAGGGAGATCGAGGTAGAGATGGAGACAGACCCGCTCAGTCAAGGTCCTGTATGTGAGGAGCAAGTACAATAATCATAAAAACAGAACTAAGCTAGGAGAATCTTCGTGGGGGACACACACGATTGGGGTTATTAATGACCTAAGAGCGGAAGCTAATTCACTTAAGTCTTTAATCTCAGACCTTGCAGAGCAGGTAAACAACTCTTGGGCAGGGATTTACCTGAAGCTTCTGCGCCAGATTATTCCAGAGGCTCTGTAACACTCCCTCATTTGAATCAGACAAATGCTGCCTCTCGAATTCCCATGCCTAACATAATTCCCCTGATGTCCATTCTTACATGCCCCCCTACGAAAGCGTTGCTTACAAATATTCAGGATTCAGGAGGTAGAAAAGCGGGTAGAAATGATAGATCAGAAGACAACAACACTGTCCATCTGCCCCCCAAAGAGTGTCTTCCTGACTAACGTGCCTAAATTACCAACGCACATTAAATATGAAGACCATAATTCCCTAATCAACAAATCGATCCATTGGATCAGAAAGGGTAGGGGTTGTCGATCGATCATCCTTGATGACATATTATGGGCCAAAAGGCTGACCCATAATTCCACTCAGCTCGACGCCATTGAGTTACATCTAAGAGAGGGGAACCTGGTGCATAAATTAATAGCACTGGAAGTGAGAGCATGCCCACCTACACCAACAGGCATACAGATTAAATAAAATCTAAATAGTATGTTCCAGGCCCAAGTGCAAAATGGTCTTGTCACACAGTCAGAGTTGGATTCAGTTTTAGATAAGGTGGACTGACTGGTACCACTGGACTCTACGACTCGCACAACACTAGCATGCAAAAAACTGGTCTCAAAGAGAACTGGATCTTATTCCCTTGACCCCCATAATGAAAATCATGAAGTCCGAGAAACTGGGAGCGATTTAGGGGCAGACCGACTCCAACGCACCAAGTCAGTACAGTTGACATCATGGAATATTGCAGGCCTGAAAAGGAAGTTGATTGACGTAGAATGGCAGGAATATATTGGCTATAGTGAAATCTGCTTGCTACAGGAAACCTGGGCCCTGGAAACCCCACATAAGCGTGGGTATAAAACATACAGTATAAATGCTATCCCCTCACCAAGAGGTAGACCATCGGACGGACTAGTTATATGGGTCAAGATCACCCTCACTGTTGATATAACCCAGCGGATTTTGTATCCCAGGATATAATTCGGATAAAGATCACTACAAGGGATAAAACCGAAACATCTACAATAGGCCAAGCCCATCGAGGAAGGAATCCCCAGTACTAGAGTAACTGGATGAGTACTTAATTACAATAGATCCGAGGGCTATAGTAATTGTGGGGGGAGATGTTAATTGTAAGTATGAACCAGTGGTGGGGCTAGAAAATATTTTTGAAGAGGAGGATATTGCAAACAATATTCTCCCACTGGATAGCAGTCCCGTAGTACCCTGTACAGCTTTAGTATCACAACTTACGCGTCTGGTCGTAGGTCTGGGACTTAGGGCCTGTAATGGTCGATTACTGTCTGATAGACCAAGTGCCGCTACTTTTAGCAGGGGGAGTTACAAGAGCATCATCGATTTTATACTGGTTTCTGTTAACTTCTGATCTAATGTCCACAACTTAAAGGTTGAAATCAGAGATGACAGTGACTATTATCCTTTGTGTCTTACAATGACAGGCACTTCCTTCTATCCTACTATCCGGAAAGACACTGATAATACTCCATTTCCAATCGAACCTATAGTTAATAATAATCGCAGAGCCTTGTAATGGCCTTCTATAGTAGGTAAAGTCAAGGTTATGACAAATATGTATAACACCTTCTCCGATGTCATTTCTCCGTACTTTGACCTCCCTGCTGCTGAGATCCCAATACTACAGATCCACCACACAATGGTGGATAAACTAAAACAAATCTTGTGTGGGACGCCCAGGATGAAGGGGGGGGGGAAGAACAGCTGCTAATAATCCAGTAAACCAAAGGTACAACAGTGAGTGCCGTGAAGCCAAGTGTGAGCGTATTACGGCAGCTAAAACCAATGATGTAAGGCTAACATATAAATGATTATTAGCACAAACCAAAAAAGATTGGGAAGAAGGTGTCTGGACAGAACTGATAATTGCAGCAAAAACAAAAGATTATGCAAGGAAATAAAAGGGGAAGAAGCTCCAAAGATCTTTTCTTAGACCCAGGTACTTGGGTCGACCATTTTTCCAAAATGTATTCAGGGACTACAACGGAAACGTTAAACATTGAGCAAGGTAATGTTACAAACCCCGCAATAATAAATCCGTTCTTTAGCTTAGAGGATACCTTAGCAGCAATTGACTCAATAAAGTCCGGGAAAGCCCCAGGTCCTGATAAAATACCAGGCGACCTGTTAAAGCACGATAAAGTTGTATGGGGACCATACGTTAATTGTCTTTGTAATGCTGTGGCGGCAGGTGCCCCAATACCTGAGTCCTGGAAAGGGGCCGAAATTACCACTATTTTTAACAAGCATTGGCATAGCCAATAGGTCTCGCTTTTGGGACCTTATAAGTATTTAGTTATGCAGCACAATATCCTTGGTGCAACAACATAAACTGTTGCATGGCTAAACACTTATAAGGTCCCAAAGGCGAGACCTATTGGCTATGCCAATGCTTGATGCCTCCCACTACACGCCTCTGTCTTGCACAGTGCACGAGTGTGTGAATACGGAGGCAGCCACGAGGGTGCAGGGGGTGCTGCTCAGTCCTTGTGTGCACAGTGATCTGGTATCCCAGAACTGGTCATCAGCCGAGTTCTCCCTTAACACCTCTGTGTGAGCTGGAATCTCCGGGCTGAGATCCTGTCAGCACTCTTAATTAATGCAACATATTCGAGCAGGAATTTCCTTTAAATCCTTTTTTAGGTAATATAGTTCAGTGATTAACATAACTTCTGATATGTGCTTGACTTGTAGGTTCACAGTTTCAAATCCCTGGGGGGGGGCGAGGGGGAGGTGGGCTGTTCTGCGTTTCATCCTTCAATGGAAGATTTTTTAAAAAAACCTTGAGTTTAGTAGGATTTTTAATTAACTGCCTCAATGTAGTTCGCTTTAAATGTTCTATTCAAATGCTGCCCTTTTCATCTTCAAATCGCAAGTGCTTGTAGAAACTAAGGGGCATATTAGCAAGACCCACGTTAAAATTATCGCTGCTTTAGCGGCAGGAAACTGCCGCTAAAACGGCGATAATGGGCTTGCTAATATGCGTTAGTGGAATTCCAATAGAAGCCCAGGTTAGATGTCCTGCACATCTAACCTGGGCTTCTATTGAATTCTATAACCCATATTAGCAAGCCCATTATCGCCGTTTTAGCGGCAGTTTCCTGCCGCTAAAAAGGCGATAATTTTAACGTGGGTCTTGCTAATATGCCCCCCAATGTGTAAGATAATAAAATTAAGCCATTTAAATCCATCTCACCTTTCAGATAGCTGTGGTGTATAAATAGATCTTGCGAGGAGATCTACAGGTCGGTCACATGCCTTCATAGTGAAATAGTTCAAGTTGTGAATATGACTAGTGCATTAGCCCTACTTTACTCAACAGTGCACTAATGTAAGTCCCTGTGGGATGCATCTGTTGAGGCAGCATGCATGTGCGACTCATCACCCCTCTCCCCTGGACACAGCCGCGCCAGATCAGGCTTCGAACTGGACTTCCTGTTGGAGACTGCACCAAGGTGTGAGGGGGCGAGGGGGTGCTTATGTGCTTGCTGTAAACATCTACTTGTGATCTGCAGCCCACAAGCACAGGCCCAGGGAGACAGTTCAGTGACCCAGCGTTCTGTGCGTACGCGGCAGGCCGGAGGACGGAATCCTTGCAGGGCCAGCTCGGCATTTCACTCTCCTCTGGACGACAAAATAAGCAGGTTTGGATATGATAAAATAACCACCATTTGTCGAATGAGGTGACGCGATTTTAGATTTACTGGTATTTTAACATGCAAGCCCCGTCTCCATAAAGAGAATTCACTGCCTGTCGACATTTGGCAGAATTCAAGTAAAAATGTGAACAAATGCATGTGATAAATGTGGGTCTCTGAATGAAGACTTGTTGGCATAGACTTAGAGGACGAGCTTGGGGCACAGGACAGCCCTGGCCACATTCCCAATCCCAGGGGACACAAACACACGGCGCAGGGTGTCGGTTTACTTCTGTCTGTCTGTCTGTTCACCACTGCAGGCACATAGTGAAGAATCATGGGGCCCCAGCCTGCCCCTCTTCGTCACTTCGCGGGTTCCTCGGCATTGCTTGACTGAGCTCCACCTGGTTCAGGGGTTCCCACCCAGGGGGCGCCAGATGGCATTTCAGGGGTGCGACAAAGAGGGAACGTGTGTTCTGTGTGCTTTAAAAGCGGATTTGTTTTAGTTCAGTTTGGTCACCCTCAGTCCAGTATGTGGTTCAATCTCTGGTTCGAAAATAAAAAGTTGACTTTTCATCTTCAAATGTGATATTACTTTTGTAGGGGGTGCGAACATTAATCAAACATTTCCTGGGGTGCGGGCATAGGGAAGTTTGGGAACCCCTGACCTAGTTGATCATAGAATCCTTAAAGCCGAGAGAGGATGCGAGCACATTTGAACATTTCAAAGGTTTCCCTGGGATGCTCTTTGAGCCTGCAGCCAGGCCTTGGTGCTTGTACCCACACGCGCTGTGCCAGCTTCACACACCTCTTGCATCTGTGTGAAGCGGGTGTGAGTTTGCAAAAACAGAAATTCCACTCTGATGGTCGAGTTTCCAGGTTTGCTGATGCCTTTTGTCAGGGTACATGCCCCCCCCCTCCAGACTCCGACCCTCAGGGCTGATGGTTTGATCCTTGGGCAGACGTTTCTTTGAGGACCTGTGTTGACTTGGGTGTGCACGTACAAGGGCAAGACACCAGTCCTGATTGATAGTCTGGGTGGGTGGCATTGTACCCTCGCATATGGCACGTGCCCACCTGGAAACTCGAACATTGCGGGGGGGGGGGGGGATTGCTGCTTTCACCATTATAGGGCTGGGCAGTGGTTAGGGGACGTTCCAGACAGACCTCGCCTGCAATAGTGGGTCCGTGGTGGGAATAGGGAGGCAACAGCCCATGTGAAGTGGCGGAGAGGAAAAGGTCACAGCACAAGGGAAATAGCAAAAGTTAAATATGCGAATATACATTGTCACATTTCCTTGTACATAGCTTTCCACCTGGTGGAACTCTGCATGCGCTTCTGAACATCCGTGAGGATTCCGTAAAAGTCAAGTTTGCTTCGTTCCAAACATAGGAGAAAAAATACAGAAGCAACTTTCCCTAATTTCCGTCCTGCCCATGAAAAATGGGATCTATGCTGAGTTCCAGGGCACCTCCCCAACCCCACAAATCGGACTCGGGGTCCCGGAATATGGCTGCCGACTGAAAAATACACATTTGAGGGGGGAGTGTCACACCACACTCACTCCCCTTGTAAGGTAAGCACCTAATCACTTAAAAAAGACAAGTACTAAGTACTGCGCCTCGGGAAATTATGGCAAACAAACCCAACCCCATCCGCGCACTTAGAACCAAGAATCGCTTTGAAAATCTTTAGCTGACCTGAACAAGTATGGAGGTGGTTGGTCATCGGGCTCCGCCTCTCTCTAAAAACCTGTCACCTCGCTGCACCCAAAGGTGACATTTATGTCTCTACCCGAAAACACATTCTGAATGGCAGCTGCAGAACCTTCCTTTGGAGAGACAGTGGCTACAAAATCCAGACTTGCCTTAATTGCAAATCGGGGTAGTTTTCAGCTTGTAGAGACGTTGTACAGGGGCTGTGCAGAGTATGGGAGAGCGCAATTATTGTGCTTCGTGCAAGCAATGTTTGTGGTAATGTGAGGCCCACAAACAGACAAAAAAAAACAGCCCACCAACTGACCTGTTCGGTCAGGCCATCGGGAACTGCCCGACTGCCCTATAGGCCGGTCTGACCCTGCAGCCGAGGGTCCAGGCCCACTGTCCTTGCTTGCATGAGGGGCAAAAACACTGAGAGGGGTGTTCTTGGAGTGACCCTCACCGTGAATACCAAGGAACAGCCACATGGCACACAAGAAATACCAAGAACCTTTAAGATGACCATAAAGAAAACACCCAAGAAAAATAGACGCCTCAAATACAGGCTGGCATTCAAACAGTCACGCATTAAAAAACCCAGCGACACCGTGTCTATATGGGCCGGAAAGCGCCTTGGGGTTTCAAGTAGTGAAATACACCAACTCCGCCCCTCGGCCCACTATATAAACACATCTACTAGAAAACGTGATGGACTCCCAACATTCGCTTATGCCGAGGAGTATGCCAAAGGAGAGCGGAAAGCGAGCCACCTGCACAGAGAGATCCATTAAAATTCAGTGAAAAGCATCAAAAAAAGTATATTAGTGGATGAAAGAGGGGGAGAGGTCATGCGCGACTTATATGAAAGGTTAGAGAGTAAAGAATTTCGAGACGGGTCGGCAGAGCGCGCGCCGCCCAGTGCTGCCACTCACCCGAGATCTCCAGCAGCACGTGCATGAAGCTGTCCACCTCGTCCCGGAGGCAGAGGCACGGGCAGGAAGCCGTACACCTCTTTGTTGCACACTAACATCTGCACTTCTGTTCCCAGGCGAGAAAAGGAAGACAAAACCAGTTCTAGAACTTAATAATGAATTATGACAGCCTCTCAAAGGCAAACATTACCTGGTCCAAAAACATCTTCAAGAACGATTATTGAAAGTTACGTAACAAAGAACTGCAAAATAAATGAATAGTTACAGAGTATATAAAACATACTTACCACCAACACTAGTCCACTCACCACCGAAAAACCTTCATCCGCGTTCTACTTGGATAGGAGAGGAACGCCTAAATCCTAAACTAAAACAAGCACTAAAACACAAGTGCGGCCGCGGCCGGGAAAGTGAAACAGTACTCCGGGTTAAAGAAGTGGGAGGGGTGGGGGGAGTGCGATTCCCTTGCAGGAGCGAGCGGCGCCAGGAGCGATAATTGCTACCATATGGCGTCAGCTGCTCGCTCCCGCAAGTGATCGCAAACGTGCACGCGTTGCCATTGAAGGCTATGGAACGCGTGCACGTTTTTGGCTGAAAAGCCGAATCGATTGCAAAAGGTCTTTTTGCCTATGCAGCGCATGCGCGCTGCGTAGGCGAGACCTAAAAAGGGAGACCGCCGAGATCCTGCCAATTACCGGCCAATAAGTCTAATTGATGTTCTTCAAAAGACATATGCTAGGTAGATTTTATCAAAATTAAATGATTGGATTGAGGAGAACCACATTTTATCACAATACTAGGCTGGATTCAGAGCCAAGACTAGTACCATTGACTAGGTGTTTAGATTTGTTTGCATGAGCTGGAAGTATACGATTTTAAAAAAGGTCACCTGTATATAGCTTTCATAGGTCTGAAAGCTGCCTTTGATCTCATCCCTAGAGATTTGCTCTGGAAATCCTTAAGAAGTCAAGGCGTACCAGAGGATCTTCTTGTGCAAATAATAAGACTGCATGAAGACAACTATGCAAAGGTTAGATGGGGTCCAAAGGGTGAGCTCACTGAGTCAATTCCCGTAAGGAGAGGTGTAAGGCAGGGCTGTGTACCGGCACCAACACTATTTTCATTATATGTCAACGATGCTCCGAATTACCTTCTGGGATGCACACATGATTCACCAAAGTTAGGTGGGGTGCCGGTACCCGCTCTTTTATTTGCGGACAACACTCTTAGTGTCACAGACTCCGAGGGGCCTTCAAGGTCTATTAGATTCTTTTAGTGCCTATTGTGATTCCAAGGGCTTAGAAATTAATTCTAGCAAAACAAAATATATGGCAGTTAATCCACATAGATCATTTAAAAAGAATATAACTGTCCAAAAACAGAAGCTAGAATATGTGACAAACTTCAATTATCTGGGCATAACACTAGACACTAAAATGACATGGTACCCACAATTGGAAAAAAGTAAGATCATCCTGACCCAAAACTCCTTACCTATAACTAAACAACATGGGAATAGTACTACAAAGGCAGTGTCCCCTGCACTCAAAGTGTATAAATACAGGGCACACGCAGCAACCCTCTACGGGGCAGAAATATGGGGGGTTACCTGTAGGAACACATTTGCGAGATATGAAAATAAGTTCTTTAGATCGCTGCTACGTCTTTCCATGTGAACACCTATCATTCCCATTGTTATGGACCTAAACATAAAACGTACCGAACATCAGGCCATTTTGAGACTGTTGCTGTTTTGGGTACGAGTATGGACTACAACAGAACTAGCTAGTTATAGAGAAGGGATAGAGGAGATTTTAGGGCTTGACAAAAGTAACACTCTTCAGTGGGTTAGGCATGCGTATACATGGTTTGGTAAACTAGGGCTAAGGTACTTTTGGGAAACTCCATCTCTATTGGAAGCTACAGCCAAAAAGACATTAAAAACTGCTTTTTGGGCGTATATACAGAACCGTGTTTCCCCTAACCTGGACATAGGCAGACTGACGTCTCAGTTCTTGCTTACAAATTCAATCCCAGTTTTTGAACAATACCTAGACGAAGTACAAGCCCAGTTGGCAAAAACGCTGTTTATGAAATTTCGCTATGGTATACTGCAAATGAAATCAAACACAGTAAAATGGGGGCAAAGGACTGGTGCAAACAATAATGAGGACTGTTGTGTTCTATGTCAACTCAACACACAAGAAAATGAGACACATATATTATTCTTTTGCCCCGCATATGCCATGCCAAGACTAAAATGGATTAAACCCATCTGCCGAAACCTGGGAACTAGGGGGCATATTAGCAAGGGCAGTATCGCCACTTTAGCGGCACTTCTTGCCGATAAAGCGGATATATTTTTATCGCCCTATTAGCAAGCTGTCGCTAACAGCTGTTAGCGACAGCTTAATGGCGATAGCGACCGTTTTGGTGCCGCTTTGCATGTCAGCAATAATTATCGCCAATGGTATGCAAAGTAGGCTTTCCCAACTAAAAGCGACTGCAAACACAACTTCCCCCTATTACCAATGGCCGCAAAGCGATAAAAAAGTTGCGCTAACCGTGATTATCGCTGGAATTTAACACCTGCTAAAAACTTGACTTAACCATCTTGTCAATGGGAGGTGGATTGTAAGGTTAAGTCCTCACCTGCCTATTAGCGAGCTTTTCATTAGCGCAGTGAATTTATCGCTGGATTTCTCGCGCTATTGCTGGGTTTTGCCGCTATCGTGGATTTTTTATCGCCTTGGAGATAAGCGTTGATAATAACGCGTTATCTCTGCGATGAAATCCAGCGATAGCCGGCGATAAAAAAAACAGCTCTAAGAGCGCTTTGCGATAATTATCGCAAATCCTTGGTAATATGCCCCCAGGTCTTGTTCTGAAGCATTTAGAATACTAAAAACCGATCCCACACAGAAAATAGTATTTAGTGTAAGTAGATATTTATTCGCTGTGGGCATACTAAGAAAGAAAAAAGGTCTGAAATTTTAACGATTGGTAAAAAGAAGAGCAAATTGAAGTTGTAATTTCTAATATGCACTTGCACTTTGAAACTGCTAAGAGGTCTGAATGAACAGATTGTTGATCTTCTACGTTTAGTTTCAGCTTGTTCACATGCACTTTTAAAGCACCCGCACACACACTGGTTGCTATTTTAATTTTAAAATACTTTTGAAAAGCATGCTCTGACATTGTGTTTAATTTTCCCAAGCTGGAACTAATTCTCCTCGTGTTTTAACTTTAATAGGACCACAAGCTTAGTATTCTTATTGCATTCTAAATTGTTTGCCGGTTTTTATTTTATTTTAATATTTCAAATACAAAACTTTTTAGCATTTGCATTTGTCTAAGGTGCCGTAAAAGGAGTGTCTCCTATTTTAAATTGTGTTTTTTATTAACAAATATGTATAAATTGTACTATGTATCTTTTATGATTTTATAAATTGAAATAAAGATTAAATGAGATAAAATAATGCAATGACTTTGCCACACATGGTAAGAGTAAAGTTGTGTTAAAGCAGTTTGCACTGGCAGGTCTGCTGTCATCAGTTTACCAGGTCACTCAGGGTGGCATAAACAGTGCTTCAGGCCCCGGTGACCCTGGTGCCATATACCAGGGACTTGTAAGAGGGTTCAAGTCTTTGCCGAGTAGGGTTATCAATTCACATGTATCAGTTTAAGGGAGAGAGCAGTGACACTGGGACCTGGGCAGCAGGCTCCAGTGCACTTTCAGAGTAAACAAAAAGTGGGGGGGAAGGAGCAAACAAAAAGTGTACTTACCTACAAACAGGACCTGCAGTCCCACCCCTGTCCCTTCCAGCAATAAAATGACAGTGCTCAGGAATAAGCTGCCCTTTGCTAAAAAAATGTGCTCGTGGAATTTCTCAACATGTCTTCAGTGTCTGGATCTCCCCTCTCCAGTCACAGGAAGGCAGGCAACAATCTACCTCTGTTAATCCCTCCCACTGATATACCTCCATAAATAAATGTTGTCCAGAGATTTTCCTTTTTGATTTGTGTTTTTGGGTCATTAGAGAAGTAATTTAGCTTGTATAGACATTACTGATCCAGATGACATGTTTAAAAATGGGTGATGTGTTGCAGTGATGATAAAATATTTCAGGAACCAATGAAACAAATAATAATGGTTTTTAATCTTATTATGTATACGCAAAACAATGTTTATGATCTGAATAGAAAAAAAATAATGTTTATCAATCCTGTTTTAGACACTTTTTCATAGTTCACTTTATTTATCTGTTTCGGCAATCGTTTGTGGTACATTTGCAGACTGTTGAGCATTTGAGAAGAGCATATCGACAAGGACATATTTTTGTAGCACAGGTTTGGCAAGTTCATGTAAGTGTAAGTTCTGTGGGTAGAAGTTTTAGAAATATCAGAAGTTTTAGCACCTCATCAATATCTTCTCAACCAAAGTCACACGGATATTTCTCTACATATCCACAATCCACAATCTTACGTTCCGCCACTCAGGCAAAATGTACGGTGCCTAGGACCAGATTGTCACGTATGGGCGGCCGGTCCTTCTCTTGTCTAGGTCCCTCTTTATGGAACTCCCTCCCTATGTCACTTCGGACTGAAACTATTTACAAGAATTTTCATAAGTGTTTAAAAACCTGGTTGTTCAATATGTAGAGCACTTTCTTTTTTCTTTTGTTCCTATCAGGCGGCGCCGGGAAACCCTTGGGTAGCTGTGCGCCTTGTAAGATTAAAATAACATAACATAACATCCAAAACATTTACACATCTTCTGATCAAGAGGAACACTCTTTTAATGTGTCCATGCACAAAATATGATGTCATCGGAAGGTCGCTTGGCAGGACTGATCTCTTGAACTCACTGTACCAACGTTTGTCAAATGTGTGACTCAGAACTCGTTTTCCACACATACAGAAGGTATTTTTCAACGTCTTCAAAGTCACATTCTTCTTCTGTCTCAGTAAATCCTTCTAGAAGTTGCACAGGTTCAGCAGTTAAAGCTCCAAGTTTTTTTTTCAATTTTGCTCATAGTTTTATCACCAGTAGGAATATGTGCCTTGATGAGAACACTGGGCATCTCTGGGTCAAGTTTCTTGTATAGAATATGAAGCGGGATTAAGTGTCTTTTCTCGCCTGTTCCATAACATATCCATTACTCTCACAATCCTTGATTTATAAACAGTGCAACAAATCTAAGTAGCACAACATTAACATCTGTGTCAATGACTTGATTGGAACCATTTCGAACAGCCCACTCAACACAAGGTCAGCTTCCTCCAATTTGATGTTAAGTTCTTGAACAATATGGCCCATACTTTTTAATATATCTCTGCAGGCACCAACTCCTCATTGACAATCATTAGACTTGCAATAATTGGAAATTCAGTGTTCACTGAAACATCAGCAATGTTTTTGCGAGTTAACCTCTCCAAGTTCATCTTGCTCGATGTTGATGATCAGAATTTACCGAGTTGCACAGACACACGTGCCAAATTTTGGATGCAGGCAAGGTCAAATGTTCCACTTTTTTTTTTTTGAAAACATATTTTATTCATCAATTTGCATATATAACACAGAGCTCTGCACACCAGAGGCGTCTGCCGAATCAGACCATACTTAACCATGAAAGCAATCGACTTTTGTTTTGCCAAATCAACAATGCATAACAAGGGCACATTAAATGATGTAGAACCCCCCCCAACTCCCCCCCTCCCTCAACCCCCCTGAAGATTGCACTAAGTCCACATAATCTTATCCACAGCCTTTATGTAAAAACGAATAGTCCTAGCATGAGAACACACACCCTCCCGGCCCCCCTCCCTCCGCCTTCACAGACTCAGAAACTTAGCCCGGTAAATGAGGCTCCACTATCGCTGGCGGCTCCAACCATAGGCCCCTATACTCCGCCCATCGTTTCCATATTTTATAATGCTTGCGCGGGCATCCCCTGGCTACAAAGATAGGTTGTTCCAGTCCCATGCAAAAATCGAATCCATTTTTCCAGGCAGCCACCGAGGGGGCCCTCGCCGCCTTCCACGCCTTAGCAATGTCTCGCTTCGCCAGTGTGAAGCCTAATAACATGAGATGCCGTTTGTAGACATTGCCACCTATCCCCTCCATAACATGAAGCAGGGCCAACTGCGGTGTACGAGGACGCTCCCATCCCAGGACCTCGGAAAGACATGTAAATACCCCCCTCCAGATGCTATCCAGAGATGTGCACCGCCAGACCGTGTGTATAAATGTACCCTCCTTCCGACCACAATGAAGACCCTCCGGGGAAGCGATCAGCCCGCCCGCCACAACCGTGCCCTAGTAAAATAGACCCTGTGGAGGTATTTGAACTGGATCAGGTGGAGTCGCATTGCTATAGCCGCCCCCCGCGGGGCTGCCAAGGCCTCCGTCCAGTCCTCCTCCTCCAGACTGCCCACGTCTCCCTCCCAGTCCCCCCGGAGTTTCTGAAGTGTGGGGGAGCAGTGAGTGACCAGGGACTGGTAAATTCGAGAAATCTTCCCATACAAACTTTCGCTTCCAAAGGACTAAATTCAGGGAGGGACTCTAGACCCTGCAGGCTGGGGGACAGGGCGTGGCGGAACTGGAGGTATCGATAAAATTGTGACTGAGGCATGAGGAACTCCATCTGGAGATCCCGGAATGGCTTTAGTGTCGTGCCCCTCAGGACATCTCCCAGGGTGGAGATACCAATGGTGTCCCATCCCCGAAAGCCCGGAAGGGCCGCCAATTGGGGCAGGCGCCCATTATTCCACAAAGGGGTCTCCCGAGTCAGGACATTCCACCAACCCATACGCCGCAGCGCCTGTCTCCAAATAAAAAAACACCACCCGTGTGGCCGATGACAACGTACCCCGCAACTGAGCCGAGTACAAAAGTGTATGTAGTGTGTGGCGTCCCATGAGTTGTCGTTCTAGCGCATACGCCGGGTCTCCCCTATCACCGTACCACCACTCATTAAGGACCAGCAAGTGCGAGGCCTGATAATATGAGATAATATCCGAGGACGCAAGACCTCCACAGTAGGTGGACAAGAAGCATGTACGCAGAGCCACGCGCACCTTTCCCCCCTCCCACAGAAACTGCCCAAGCACAGAATTCACCAGCCAGAACCATCTAGGCGGGATCGGGTACGGGTGATTCTGTAGCTGGTAGAGAAGCCGGGGAAGCGGTACCATCTTGAATATTGCCAATCTACAGAACAATGTCAGGGGCATACGGGACCAAGACTTAAGGTCTGCACGGACCCGCTCCCACACTGGTGCCAGGTTTTGCTCCCAGGCAATTGCCGGTACGTCCAAGAGAAACACCCCCAGATATTTCTGGCCTCCTGCTGCCGACTGGATCGAGGACGCCCATGCACCCATTCTCGTCCGATCCCCAAGAGCCCACAATGTGGATTTGCGGGGATTCATGTACAGACCCGACGTCTCCTCAAAGATCTGCATGATACGCAGAAGCCATGGCCCCGTCCTGTCAACTGCTGTAAGAAAGAAGAGGACATCGTCCACGTATAGCGCGATCCTATCGGACAGACCCGGGGCCCATTCAAAGCCCCGCATCTGTGCATCCTTGCGCACCCACGCTGCCAAGGGCTTCTTGGCTAGGGCGAATAAATATGGAGACAGGGGACATCCCTGCCGTGTGCCCCTTTTAATAAAAAAGGTGGAGTAGGTTGCGCCCGCAACCCGTACCGACGCCGCCAGATCCGTATACAGGAGTTTTATATAGGAGAGGAAGCGTGGGCCCAGATTGAGTCTGCTTAGCAATGCGAAGAGGTAGACCCAGCTCAGGGAGTCGAAAGCCATCTCCATATCCGCTAAGAGAAGTGCCGCCGGTTCCCCGGTCTGCCGAATAGCTGCGACCGCCACATGTGCCCTCCTAATGTTGTGTCTGGTTGCCCTCTGGGGCATAAACCCCGCCTGATCAGGGTGTACAAGTGTAGTAATATGGGGCAGGAGGCGATTGGCCAGCGCCTTTGCCAGAATTTTGGCTTCCACATTTAAGAGAGAAATGGGGCGGTATGAGGCATGCTGCTCTGGGGGACGACCGGGCTTATGGAACACCACCACCTCTGGGTGTCTCCAATCTGGGGGGAGCAGGCCTTTTTCCCCGGCCTCTTCCACCACCGCCCGATAATGCTGGGCCAACTGTACATTATAGCGGCGGAAAAACTCACTTGGAAACCCATTGGGTCCAGGTGCTTTCCCGGGGTTGAGCTCTCCCAGGGCCGCTCCCAGCTCCTCATCCGTCAAGGGGGCCTCCAGCTGATCTCGCACCTCATCCGACACCGCTTTGGGTGGTAAATCTGTGATAAACTTATCAATGGTGGACGCCGGCAGACATTCCTGGGGGGCATAGAGATCCGCGTAGTATGTAGCGAAGCTCTCCGCTATGGCAGGAGGGTCTGTAATCGGTGTTCCCGCTGAGTCCAGAATTCCCGGGAGGACCTGGGAGTGGAACGTGCCCTGACAAAGTCGATGCAACATCTTGCTGGACTTGTCCCCCCATTGGTATATCCTGCTACGTGTCGCCAGCCAGACCTGGCGTGCTTCGTCCATCAATAGGGCGGCACAGGCCATTTGGGCAAGAAGCAATTGTCGCACACCCTGGTCACTCCCTGCCTCTCGATTCTGACATTCGAGTGCCTCCATGTCCGCCTCTGTGAGAGTCAGTTCCTCCCTACGCTTCCTGCGAGCCGCTGCGCACCAGGATGTGTCTGCCCCATGGAGAGTGGGCTTCAGCGCCTCCCACAGAGTGGCGGCGCTGGAGACGGACCCCTCATTTGTCGTCAAGTACTGAGCAATTGCTTCGCTCATGTGAGTCCCATATTCTTCGTTCTGCAGGTGCCACACTGAGAGGCGCCACCGGAATGGTTGCCTCCCCCTGCCCTTATAGAGCTCAATGGATACCGGGGAGTGATCCGAGAGGCCCTGAGGCAAAATCTCCGCCGCCGCCACCCTACCAACCACCGCCCGGGGAACGAAGTTAAGGTCAAGTCTGGAGAAAGATTTGTGGACCGCCGAGAGGTAGGTATATCCCTGGGAATCACCGTGGGTGCGCCGCCATGTATCGACCCAGTCCAGCCCCGTTACCAATGACTGTAGTTTCGTGGGAAGACCGCTCCTGGGGCTACCCCCAACCCCAGTCCTATCTTTAACCAAGTCCATAACGTCATTCCAGTCCCCGCCCACTGTGGACAGTACGTCTGGCATATCGGCCCACAGGGATTGCAGCTTCTCTATCAGATTCCACTGTAGGGGGGAGCGTATACACTGCCCAGCACCAGGGGGTCCTCTCCAATCTTACCCCGAATAAACAGATAGCGCCCCTGTGTGTCGGTCCACTGCTGTACCTGTGTGTAAGGGACCCTACGATGCACCAGGATCGCTACTCCCCATGAACCCCTCATAAAGCCGGAGTGGAAGACCTGGTGGAACTCAGAGCGTTGCAAGCAAAGGGCCTTCGTGCCCATAAGGTGCATTTCTTGTAGCATGAGAACATCGGCCTTCACCCTCTTCACCTGGTAGAGTATGGCACCACGTTTAATTTTATCCAGGGCCCCGGGTACATTCCAGCTAATAATGCGGAGGCTGTCCTGGGTCACCCGAACTCTATCGGGTATCCTAGCCATGAGGGGGTGCATCCTCCTTCAACACTGATGGCGAGCTGTGGCAATGTATGTGTAGATTGTAACGGGCCTGTATTGGAAGTGCGATCTGTGAACATAAACAACACCCACCCAACAAACCCCCCACCCCATACCTCATGAACGCTGAAGTATCTGTCGCAGCAGGGCTAGTCCCCAATCCCCAACGGGGGGATGGACACTGCCCCAACCAATGGATCCCCAACTCACAGCCCATGTCCTCCTGGCATGCCTCCCACCAGCACAATCCTGGCGGAGAGATCAGCCTACTTCAGGACTCCCCGGAAAACATCCAATATGGCTCTGCAACACCTCCCTGATACCATATGCTAGGGTTCCAATGTCTGTCGCCCTGGTGTAGGGCCCCCCCGAGAGGAGGTACCGCAGGAATGAGAGCGCGGCCGGGATTGTGATCGTCTGTTACTTCTCTGCCTGTGAGGAGGAGTCTGACTCTCTTCCAGGTGGCGTGTGCAGCCTCACCCGCACTGTTTCATCTGTCCACCTGAACACTTCCTCCGGGGTGTCGAAGAAGTGGGTGCGAGAGCGAAAGACCACCAGGAGGCGAGCCGGAAACAACAGGGCGGATGGAAGCTTAAGGTCTCTCAGGCGGGCCTTTGCTGCTATGAACGATTGACTCTGCTGCTGGACTTGCCTCGTGTAATCAGGAAATATAAGGATGCATACATTGTTGTAGAGCAAAGGTTCTTTAGCTCGGGCCTGCTTCAGTACCGCATCCCTATCCAGATAGTTTAACAGTTTTGCTATAACTGGCCATGTGCCATGTGCCGTGTGCGAGTGCCCTGTGTGCATAAGTGCCCTGTGGGCCCGCTCCACCACAAAGCTTCGGGACATGGCCTCAGGGGGAAGCCAACTCTCCAGCCACTTCGTAAGGAATCGTTCCATGTTACCCTCTTCGCAGCCCTCCGGAAACCCAACAAATCGGAGGTTGTTACGTCGGGCCCGTCCCTCTGCATCCTCCACTCTGAGCGCAAGGCCCTTCTGGACAGTCTCCATCGTTGTAACCTTTTGCTTCAGCGCAGTGACATCATCTTCTACTCCCGAGATACGGGTCTCGGCCTCGGTGATATGGGACACTGCATTGCGCAGGTCTTGTCGCAACAGCATAACTTCCGAGCCAACTGCCCTTATTTTTGCATCCAACGTGTCCCTGGATTGGGTGATGGCAGCCATGAGGGCCGCGTTGTCCGGCATGGCCCCTGGTTGGCCCCCAGAGGCCCCAGCCGCCGCCCCCGAGCCTGTAAACTTGTAATTGTTCCACTTTTAGACATTCGTCTGATTCTCTCACAATCTTTGACAGACAGTTCAAGTTAACTGTCAAAGACAATATGCATTTCTCGTAAGGTGCACACTGACTTTAAAATCTGTAGAACAGTCTGAACGACCTCTGCGAAGTTTTGCATGGATGAAATCTTGAGCATTTATAATTGTGACATGTAGTCCACAAAAACAGCAGTTTTCAATTAGGACATCTTTTCAAATTGAAATTTTCCAGGTGAAATTTTTTTTGATCCGAACTCTTGTACAAGTTTGCACTTATGTTGCTGCTGCATGAAATGAAGAAGGCTGTCAATATGTTTATTAAAACATTACCCTCTCTTTCCCACAAGTTTGAATTTGTCATTTCTCTGAAAACATTGCAAATAGGAAGACCTTCATGTTAAATTAGCTGCCATTGATAACATATTCACTTTTATGTGTCTAACCAACAATCCCCTTGGAGCTTATCTGGAATCTCTGGATTGTCTGTTCCAGTTTTATATATGAAACATTACCTCTCTACTTCTTTCACCACAAAATGTCTTTGGATGAATTGTCTGTAGATACCATGTCTCAGGTAGTTTGTGCAATAAAATTTGCAAAACACAGTAATCTGCGACACTACAGTCATCATGTGCAGCTCCCTATCACTTTCCCGATCAGCATCTACCGAGTTCTTCACTAGGGCGATCATATGTAAAACATTTCCCCAGTACTTGCAAAGTTCTGATTTTTCTTCACATTCTCTGACAAACTCTACAAACTTTGTTTTCAGGTTTTCTGAATTTGAACTGGGTGTATTGAACATTGCCGGACTTTGCATTATGTCTTTTGAAAGAAGTGCACCCTGTGCTTTGTTAACTTCGTAGATAAGATATGCAAAACCTAAATGGCCATTCTTGTTCCAGAAAGCATTCCAACACAATGTTTCTATAGCCTCAGATATGATGTAACAAACAAACGTAATGAGTTCTGCACAATATTTACTGGACAGTTTTGCTTCCAAAGATTTCAGCCTTAATAAGTGCATCGTCTATGACACATCCCCTGAGATAACTTCCTGCACACCGCAACGCAAATCTTGTCATGTGGAAGATGCCCATCATTGGATAAAGATAGTCAAATGCTACTGGATTGCTCATAAAACCTCTTCATCACAGACAATTAGTAGGAGGGGCTGGTCTTCAAGTTGAGCATGCACGTATACAGTTCCATAGTTTGTGACTGGAGATGGAATTTCTGGTAAAAACCCAACCGTTTTCAGTGGGATGGTATTCTGGGAGATCAAGGCTTGAATTCCAGCCCATGGAGGAACTGGCTTTTCTTCATCCTTCAGTCTGCACCAAATAAGTGATAAGATAAATTCATCATCATCAATAGCTTTATTTCAACAGCTTGTGTCATAAAAGCATTGTTTGGCATTTATACAAAAGATAAAAACATGAATACATATTAACAAACCTTTAAATACAACAAGCTCGCTAAGGATGTGATTACACAACATATAAACAAAGTTTACAAATCTAGAGATAAGGCAACTAACGCTAAAAACATCACGTCATAAAAATGTATGTACAGATTAAAACGAATTCGTACCCTAACAAATACCCGAGCTAAATATGTGAGAAATGGCGAAGATAAAAATAATGTGTAACACAATTCGACACGCCCAATTTGTATAAAGTGCTGGTGTTATGTCCATCATGAGAGATGTTCTAGAAAAAATGGCATACAAACCAATCTACAAAATTATTTAATAGGACATCACATAAAAATTTTATTGCCACATAGGTGGAGCAAGGCCTAGGATAGGGTCGTCCCTTGCAGAGCTTTGTGCCTAAGTCGCCAAGCATGACTCAAAAACTTGGCCACCCCACAAGAAAAGAGGACACTAGGTTCAGATTTTAAAATGCGTAGGGCAACCCGATGATCACATGTGCCCATGCTGCTGCAAATAGGTCTCAGCCAATTGGTTCTAGCAATCTTATAGGCTGGGCAGGCGAACATGACATGGGCAACACTCTCCAGCAAAGCTCCGCAGCAAGGGCAACTTTCTGTTCTGTTGTTAGCTGAGTGCCACTTTGATGTTACAGCATTAACAGGGAGGGAGCCATACCTAAACTGGATATACAGAGCCCTATCCTGTGGGATCTCAATCACGTCCAAGTAAGGCTCTAGTCCTCTGGTGTGCTTGGCCATGAGGAATTCGTCTGTTAATTCAGTTAAATCAGCTTTGTGGACTGCAGCATCAGGTAGAAAAAGATCCATGTCCTCAGCCATTTTGAAAACTTCTGGTGGAATGGGATGGGTTGATGGCTTATAATGATTTTGCACATGTTGGCATGGCAGTTGGGTTATAAGTTTGTGGCTTTGTTTGTTTATACCTACAGTCGACACAGCTTGTTTTCCAATAAAAAATAACAGAGATGGCCTCCCTCGCCAAAGGGACAGGGCACCAAAAGCGACTGTAAGTCAAAAACAAATTTTCCCCTTGGGTTCATTCATAAATCAGTCACTTATTCCATAAATTCACCATTCACTCATTCAAATGTACCACCAATATCACTAAAATAGTATCTCAACACCATGTGTGTAAAAAAACAATTTGGCTTTATTCATAAAAACATATCATCCATTATACAGGTAAATAAATATGTGCAACAATTGTATGGTCAGATTATCATCTTCCAAGGAAATAAAATTCTTATCATTAATACCGTACCCATAAACCTCGATGTTGTGCAGTAAAGAAAATACAATCTACTTGGTTTCTTCTTGTCATCCATTTTTTGACAGCTTGTTTTCCAACAGCTACTTCATTGGTACAGTCTTGGAAAAGCATGATGGTAGTTTCATGTGTGCTGGACCTTCCAGACAAAATTATCAAGAGCAGCCATTGTAAATCCTTTCCTGGCAAACTGACTGATTCACAATATTATACAGCATGAGCCGCTAACACGTTCCTGCTCCGTACTATGTCATTATAAGTTATTGATACACCAATCCTATTCATTGAAGTGATCAGCTCTCTACTTTTGCTCTTGTCATAGATTGCGTGGGCAGTCATCATGTGTAGCAGAGTTTTCTTTTTGCCGTGATGTAATTCATAAAACATGATTTGGAATAGACAGTACATTTGCACAGCATAAGCCTGTTGGTTCATGGAATTATCTTCCACTTATTCGCTTATATCTTCAAAGCCATCATCAATGTTGTCTGCTTCTGTTCGAACTCTAGAATGTTAGCTTGTAACAGCTTTGCTTTGCTGATATTAAACAATGATGTGAAAAATCTCAGACAACATCAGGCATTCTTGTTGACTCCCATGATTTGCAGAGCTCTGGGGCATCCCAACATTTGTCATTAAATCCAAAATTTAAATCTTTCTGGATGTTTCTTAAAATGGTTCCTGCTGATTTTACTGCATCCTGTGATTTTATTTTGGCATCAAGAACTTTAGAAGTTAAATCAGCTGAGAACACAATAAGTGACACATTCTTTTTGCTGCACTGACAAAAGCGAATTCGGTCATTTTCACCAGAAAAATCAAAATTTCATTATTATGGATCAAAACAGTTTCATCAATGCTGACCATTATTTCTCTGATCTCACTGAGTGTGAACCCATAGCCAGCGCTCAAGATTGGTTTTAAAACTTCATTTGCTTTTTCAAAGAGTGCAAACTTAACTGAAGGCTGGCGGCTATGTTGCTGCTGGGAGCTCATTGTACATTCATATCTATGAATCTATGCACGCTTGCAGTTCAAGCGGGCATATGTATCCACTGCAAATACTTTCACCTCGCTGTTCAAATCAGTTACTCGGCTGGAAACCTCATCTTGGAAGGAACTCACTGCAGATGAACACATGTTTGCACTTTGAGACTCCATATTCTGTACTTTGTTCTTTCGTCAATCCCTTTGGCCCTGACTGACTGTCGGGCGCTCTCGTTTTCGATACGTTGTCCTCCCGCCATCGTAATCAGCCTCATAGTATTCAAAAATGGAATAATAATAATGTAGCCACCAAAAGCCATTTTCACTTTATATCAGGCCTGGGCGTAGTTCACTGAGTTTTGCTACATGGAATTCCGCGAAGTGACAAAAAAACTCTGTACCGTTCCGCAAGTGGCAGAGTGCAGTGCGAACTGCCATTCGTGCTTGTCTTCCTGCAGCTCGAACTTACCATTTGCGAGCGAGAGCGGGGAAAAAACTCTGCTGCACTACGCGGAGCGCAGTTTTCTGTACTCCGCGAGCTCCACAGAGCGTGGAGTGCAGAAAACTCTGCAAACTCCATGAACGGAGCGGTGTTCACCGCTCAGGCCTACTATATATTAGTGGTGGGTGGGTGTAATGTTCACTCAACCAGTGGATTTCAGTGACTCTGCATTACTCTTGCAAGGCGGAGTTCTGGTCAAATTCCTCCAATCGCTGTGTGGCAGAATGTTTTCCTGAGAGGCCATAGAAATGTGAGCACAGGCAAGATTTTGCATCCCCTAGCATGATTTTCTAACATGGGTGGTCGGGTGCGCTCACAGCCAGAGTGCGGCTTCCTGAGTACATTTGCTGCTTCTCAAGTAGATTTGCTGCATATCAAGTAGATTTGCTGCTTCTCAAGTAGATTTGCTGCTTATCAAGTAGATTTGCTGCCTCTCGAGTAGATTTGCTGTTGCTCAAGCGGATTTTCTACTCTAGCAACAGCAAAATCAACTCGAATGGTCACATGCTCCTGCATGCCACATGGTGCAGTTTGTGCTGATTTTTTACAACTTTTGGCTCTACTGGGGCTATGTTGCAACACGAGCAGCACAACATGATCACTTTCTGGCCGTTGGTAAAAATCTGCAGAATCCTGCAGAGTTTTAAAGTAACTGCAAGTTTGGTCCCCCTTACTTTATGTAGTTGTAGGTGTTCCTATGAGAAAAACTAAACTGCAATTAAAATACTATATTTGCTGCCTTTTGATGTAATGGGATTCACGATTTTAACGTTTAATAAAAATCTATCTGTGAAGTTGGATATTTGATAAATAGTTAAACTTTTCGTGCCTGAAACTCTGGCTGCTCAATATCTTTGTTCTGCCTGCAGATGGTCTACCAGTGCTGCCTTTGATGAGATGTGAAACACTGCTCCAATATGGAGAGATACATGGCTTGGACTCGCCAGGTGGCTTGGATGAGTAATGTGATCCAGCTAATCCCTAGCGGGGCAGTGATGGAAGGTCTATAAACTTCACTAACTTGAAAGAGATCCAGGGGTGAAGGGGAGCCTTTTATAGTTTATTATAAGAAATCCTGGAGCAGAGGTGTCTTTTGATCCCAGGATACAAAGTAGTCCTCCTGTCTTTAGTCTCACTGAAGGTGAAAACTCTCACCAGAACTCGTTTGGCATGCTTGAGAGGGAGAGGACGGCTTGTTATTGTATACACACTCAGGTGTGCAATAAACTCCCTCTAGGGGCACAATGGTTCTGGAATGTTGGATTGTGCTGAGAATGGTGCATGTTTGCATAGTTTGCGGTGAGGCAAACAGTATGTTCTGCAAAAATGGAAGGTTTGCTCTTGTTAGCTTTCTAGCCATTGGTTTGGAAGTGTGAAAAAGTCACCCCCCACCCACAGGCTACTGAATTAAACAAAAGTAGCATCTCACCCCCAGTTCTTTTTAACACTTTCTGGACCTATGGCAGAAAAGAAAAGGATTGGACCTACTAACTATGGGGCAAAACAGGAGCTGATTCAAGGAAACACGCGCTAGCGTGTCCTTGTAAATAATGTGATATAATTATCGCCGCTTTTTGCCCGAAAACGGACGCTAAAGCGGCGATAATTATATCGCCAGCCCTTGATGATATGCCCCAATGTCTTCTGTGGAGACCTAAATGGCTGGATCTGCTCCTACTTGTACCAAGGACTAAGAAGTTGACCCCAAGAGTTAGTTGGCTGACCTCTTGTGTGACTACAAGACATCAAAAGCTGCAAGAGGCATGTTTCTAGAATCACAGGTCAACCAGCTACAACTGGACCTGGACTAGACTTTGCTGGGGGCTTGAATGTGTCCTGGCTCAAACATTTTGTCCCAGAGGTCCTGGGAGCCTTAGAAGTGACCAAGATGAATTATTCAAGAAAGTCTGAAAATGTGGGACTTAAAAAATACTTCAACTTACAAGACCTCTAGAACACCAGCAGGACCTCACAGCAAAGGTAGCACATTTTGAGAGGACTTTATCGGATACAGCTTTGGCCTTGCCTAGCTGCAAGATCTTGAGTTCCAAAAAAGAGTTTAAGTGCGAAGGCAGAAATCTTTACAGGGAGAAGGTGCAACAGTATCCATCTGACGAGAGGATCTCTGTGGCCGCACATATAGGATTCGCCCTCTGAGCTTTTATTGTCAAAATCAACAAATTCACTGGGATCTTATCCAATGGCTATCCTTTCACAGGAGGACTTTGTCGAATAACGCTCCCATCCTTGCCCAGCTGGAGGATTTTGACTTCCATAAAAAAGACTAAGTCAGAAGGTATATATATATATATCTGATCTAAGCTGGCCTGAAATTGCACCTAGGTCCATGTCAACAACAAACAGTGATTTGCGATTGGGGCTTCTTCTTTTAGTCTTTTGATTTAATACTTTAAAATTCATTTTTTAGTATAATTTTTCTTATTCATACTTTTCTTAATTTTTAGAACTTGGTTGTGGGAATTTTATTGAGTTGTGTTTTGAATTTCTAATGTTGTTAATTTCTTTACACATATTCCTAAAATAAGCCTGCCTGCTTGGCGCCAGATCTTCCAGGTTAGAATTATTTAAAATATGGGCCTTATTTACGAAGCCCTGCGTCACATTTACGCCGCTGTTGCGTCACTTCTTGTGATGCTGCTGCAACGTAAATAATGCACCAGGTTGCAACATATTTATGAAGTGACGCATCTAGGCAGTTGCGTCACTTTGTAAACATCTGCGCTACATTATACCTGCACCAGGTATAATGTATGTATGGTCGGCATTCCCCGCGTCAAAGCCCCGTAGAAGAGGTGCAGTGAAATCTATCAGGTTTCACTGCGCCACTTCTGGGACGCCACTTGCATCAAAACCTTGCGCCTGCCTCATGGCAGGTGTAAGGGTGATGCAGGCCCTTTCACATGGGGCTTGCCCAATGTAAAAGGACACATTACTGGAGTTGCGTCTGTTTTCAGACACACCCCAGCAATGCGTCACTTTTGCGCCTACAGATACGTCAGTAATTCTGACATATCTGTAACTCCTTGTGACATGATGCGCCGTACTGTAAATACGGCGCATCCATGGTGCTGCAAAGAGGGCGCACTGAGAAGCGATGTGACACTTCTCATAAATAAGGCCCTGTTTGTTTAACATGACTGGATTTGGGGATTTATGTATTCAGTAGGAATCATATCTTCCACAACTAATAACCTCTTCTTACACTTACCAATTAGTCTTGGATTGTAAATCCTTCTTCCTGAACACATGCAGGAGTTATATATTGATCCAGACTACATTTTCATGCTCCCCATCTCACCTCTTCAATGTCTGCTTCTGAGTGGATAAGAAAATCCGTCAACCATGTGGCTGGGCAATGTGGCATAGAGATGGGATTGGTTCTGTTGGCAGCTCCATGGAAGTAAAGCTAAGCTTGCATTCTCCTGTCCTTTATAATGAATCCAGCTGTGAGAACATGGAGTGACATGATTCCTGATCAGTCTTCAAGGACAGAGATGCCAAATGTGCTCGCCAAGCAGTGATTTCCCTAGTGACATCATCATCATCATCATCAATTGCATCCAGAGATGATGTTAGCATTAAAGGGAGAGAGCATCGTCAATTGTGGCAGTGGGCCTGCCAAGCAGTTTATAGATTTATAGATATAGTTTATAGATATAGTTTATGTGCCTAATGTTTCTGCAGCCATTTTTGCTGAGTTGTATATGTTTTCAGGAGAACTCAAACAGACCTTGATATAAACTGAAGACTTAATTTCAATTTATGAAATGTTTTCTCCTGGTACAGGTTCTGAGTTCATATGATATTTTGCACTCTGTCCTGTGATTTTTAATTCCAGATGTTGCACTATGTGAGAAATGTGCGATTTACCACTGGTACTGGAGAGGAAATCTTCTTTGATCAGAACGGAGACGTGCCCCCTGCGTTTGACTTTTTAAACCTCCAGATCTCACTGAATGATACAGTACAACTGGTGAAAGTGGGGACTTACGACTCCAGTGTCCCTGAAGGGAAGCAGGTCAGGATGAAGAGTGGTGCCATGATGTGGAACACTAGAAACAGCCAGGTGAGGGTGGAGAATGATGGACTAATGGTGATGACTGACATTAGGATCAGATTGATGCAAATAAAGTTGATGTATCCAAAGAAAACAATAAGATGCCTAGGAGTAAATGAAAAAGATGTTGCTGAAGTTTGACAAAACATTAAAAAAACGCTAATACTTACAAGACACCACCATCACGGCATCATTAATAATGAAGTGTGTCATTGTTAGTAAAGAGCTCAAGAGTTATTATCATGCAGCAAGCATGTTCATCCTAATGTTGGAATAAAACACCAAAACAGTGCAGGCGTGCTCTTGAAAAATATCTACGTCCTTTGTCTAATGAGTTTTAGATCCACTTCTTGTTATCTCTCAATTGCTTGTAGGCACAATGTGTGCATCAAGCAAAGTTTGTGCAGCCTGTTCTTTTAATCCACCTGGCCTGGAGACCATCTCTTGATTGTGAACATAGCCTAGTAGAAGTCAAGAGTCTGTAAAGCGTATAAGCCAATGGAAGCGGTGCTGCAGCCTGCTTGTGATTAACCCATTTCTTTTGTATGCAAACACTTCTCTGAAGTCTGTCCTCTAAAATGCTTTTATTTCCTAGTTTATATAAAATATTTTGATGTTCTCTGGTTGGGCTATTTCTCCTCTGTTTATGTACATTAGTCCATTACTCAATGAACACTAAGTATTAATTTCAACTTTTGACACCTTCAACATCTTCCCCTTTCAAAAAAGGGCTTCAGTGAAAGCCGTCTTCCTCCTGTTTACTTACAGTCCAGTCTATCTCTGAACTGAGGAAGCCTCTATTTATATATCAGATGAATAATTCTTAGGATAAGCCATGTGCTCCCTCTAAATTGCATTTGACTTCTCAATCAGCACTTTGGGTTAAATCCATCCTTTTTTTATTACTCACCATTGCCACCCCGGTTCAGATCCAGCTATATGCAAATCAGTCTTGACCCTGCTCCGTATGAGAACAGTTAAGCCGAACTGCCAAACAAAGGTCCCCCCTGGACCAGAAAAACGCATCCTGGGACTGGTTTCGGAGCATCACCCCTCATCCACCAGCCTAGCTTGAAACCAGGGGCATAGCGAGCAAGGGACCAACATCTGGGCATACTCCTCCCACTTAGGGCGACTATAGCAACAGAAAAAGATGATCAACGGAAGGCTGAACATTGTCAAATATTCACCCCCAGTACCAGATCTGGGTTAAATCCATTGTTTGTTTTCTCACCATACCACCCCATTTTGGACCAGCCATTGGCAAATCAGTCTTGGCCCTGCTTTCCATGGGAATCATTCAATCTGCACTGCCAGGGCCAGGTTGTCACTGGTCCAAAAAACAAGCATCTTGGGACCGGTTTTAGAGTATCACCCCTCCTCAGCCAGGCTAGCTTGAATCCAGTGGGATATCTGTGTATAACCTACTCACTTAGGGAGATTATATATAGCAACACACAAAGATGATTAACTGAATGCTGAACATTGTCAAACGTTCACCCCTAGTTACAGATCTGGGCCATTGTTTGTTTGCTCACCATGCCAACCCAGTTTGGACCCAGGCATATGCAAATCAGTTTGACCCTGCACCCCATGAGAACAATCCAGCCCAAACTGTTGGCCAGGGCCTCCCTGGATCAGAAATCAAGCATCCTAGGACCAGTTTTGGAGTATCACCCCTCATAAATCAGGCTAGCTTGAATCCAGTGCAAAAAGAACAGTTGATGGACAGAATGCAGAACAATGTCATACATTCACCCCAGTACAGAGATCTGGGCCTAAATCCATCGTTTTTTTGCTCACCATGCCATTCCAGTTTGAACCCAACCATATGCAAATCAGTCTTGACCCTGTGCCTCATGGGAACAGTCCAGCCCGAACTGCCAAGCCAGGTCCTCCCTGGACTGGAAACAAGCATGCTAGGACCGGTTTCGGGGTTTCACCCCCTCATCAGCCAGAATAGCTTGACTCCAGTGGCATGGAGATCACGGGACCCACGTCTGGGCATACCCGTCCGACTCGTAGTGACAAATGCAAAAAGAACAGTTGATGGACAGAATGCAGAACAATGTCATACATTCACCCCAGTACAGAGATCTGGGCCTAAATCCATTGTTTTTTTGCTCACCATGCCATTCCAGTTTGGACCCAGCCATATGCAAATCAGTCTTGACCCTGTGCCTCATGGGAACAGTCCAGCCCGAACTGCAAAGCCAGGTCCTCCCTGGACTGGAAACAAGCATCCTAGGACCGGTTTCGGGGTTTCAGCCCTCATCAACCAGAATAGCTTGACTCCAGTGGCATGGAGAGCACGGGACCCACGTCTGGGCATACCCGTCCCACTCGGGGTGACAAATGGAAAAAGAACAGTTGATGGACAGAATGCAGAACAATGTCATACATTCACCCCAGTACAGAGACCTGGGCCTAAATCCATCGTTTTTTGCTCACCATGCCATTCCAGTTTGAACCCAGCCATATGCAAATCAGTCTTGACCCTGTGCCTCATGAGAACAGTCCAGCCCGACCTGCCAAGCCAAATCCTCCCTGGACTGGAAACAAGCATCCTAGGACCGGTTTCGGGGTTTCACCCCTCATCAGCCAAAATAGCTTGACTCCAGTGGCATGGAGAGCACGGGACCCTCGTCTGGGCATACCCGTCCCACTCGGGGTGACAAAATGCAAAAAGAACAGTTGATGGACAGAATGCAGAACAATGTCATACATTCACCCCAGTACAGAGACCTGGGCCTAAATCCATCATTTTTATGCTCACCATGCCATTCCAGTTTGAACCCAGCCATATACAAATCAGTCTTGACCCTGTGCCTCATGGGAACAGTCCAGCCCTAACTGCCAAGCCAGGTCCTCCCTGGACTGGAAACAAGCATCCTAGGACCGGTTTCGGGGTTTCACCCCATATCAGCTAGAATAGCTTGACTCCAGTGGCATGAAGAGCACGGGACCCACGTCTGGGCATTCCCCTCCCACTCAGGGGGACAAATGCAAAAAGAACAGTTGATGGACAGAATGCAGAACAATGTCATACATTCACCCCAGTACAGAGATCTGGTCCTAAATCCATCGTTTTGTTGCTCACCATGCCATTCCAGTTTGAACCCAGCCATATGCAAATCAGTCTTGATCCTGTGCCTCATGAGAACAGTCCAGCCCGAACTGCCAAGCCAGGTCCTCCCTGGACTGGAAACAAGCATCCTAGGACCTTTTTAGGGGTTTCACCTCTCATCAGCCAGAATAGCTTGACTCCAGTGGCATGGAGAGCACGGGACCCACGTCTTGGCATACCCGTCCCACTCGGGGTGACAAATGCAAAAAGAACAGTTGATGGACAGAATTCAGAACAATGTCATACATTAACCCCATAACAGAGATCTGGGCCTAAATCCATCGTTTTTTTGCTCACCATGCCATTCCAGTTTGAACCCAGCCATATGCAAATCAGTCTTGACCCTGTGCCTCATGGGAACAGTCCAGCCCGAACTGCCAAGCCAGGTCCTCCCTGGACTGGAAATAAGCATCCTAGGACCGGTTTCAGGGTTTCACCCCTCATCAGCCAGAATAGCTTGACTCCAGTGCATGGAGAGCACGGGACCCACGTCTGGGCATACCAGTCCCACTCGGGGTGACAAATGCAAAAAGAACAGTTGATGGACAGAATGCAGAACATTGTCATACATTCACCCCAGTACAGAGATCTGGGCCTAAATCCATCGTTTTTTTGCTCACCATGCAATTCCAGTTTGAACCCAGCCATATGCAAATCAGTCTTGACCCTGTGCCTCATGGGAACAGTCCAGCCCGAACTGCCATGCCAGGTCCTCCCTGGACTGGAAACAAGCATCCTAGGACCGGTTTCGGGGTTTCGGCCCTCATCAACCAGAATAGCTTGACTCCAGTGGCATGGAGAGCACAGGACACACGTCTGGGCATACCCGTCCCACTCGGGGTGACAAATGGAAAAAGAACAGTTGATGGACAGAATGCAGAACAATGTCATACATTCACCCCAGTAAAGAGATCTGGGCCTAAATCCATCGTTTTGTTGCTCACCATGCCATTCCAGTTTGAACCCAGCCATATGCAAATCAGTCTTGACCCTGTGCCTCATGGGAACAGTCCAACCCGAACTGCCAAGCCAGGTCCTCCCTGGACTGGAAACAAGCATCCTAGGACCGGTTTCGGGGTTTCACCCCTCATCAGGCAGAATAGCTAGACTCCAGTGGCATGGAGAGCATGGGACCCACGTCTTGGCATACCGGTCCCACTCGGGGTGACAAATGCAAAAAGAACAGTTGATGGACAGAATGCAGAACAATGTCATACATTCACCCCAGTACAGAGACCTGGGCCTAAATCCATCGTTTTTTTGCTCACCATGCCATTCCAGTTTGAACCCAGCCATATGCAAATCAGTCTTGACCCTGTGCCTCATGAGAACAGTCCAGCCCGAACTGCCAAGCCAGGTCCTCCCTGGACTGGAAACAAGCATCCGAGGACCGGTTTCGGGGTTTCACCCCTCATCAGCCAAAATAGCTTGACTCCAGTGGCATGGAGAGCACGGGACCCTCGTCTGGGCATACACGTCCCACTCGGGGTGACAAATGCAAAAAGAACAGTTGATGGACAGAATGCAGAACAATGTCATACATTCACCCCAGTACAGAGACCTGGGCCTGAATCCATCATTTTTATGCTCACCATGCCATTCCAGTTTGAACCCAGCCATATACAAATCAGTCTTGACCCTGTGCCTCATGGGAACAGTCCAGCCCTAACTGCCAAGCCAGGTCCTCCCTGGACTGGAAACAAGCATCCTAGGACCGGTTTTGGGGTTTCACCCCATATCAGCTAGAATAGCTTGACTCCAGTGGCATGAAGAGCACGGGACCCACGTCTGGGCATTCCCGTCCCACTCAGGGGGACAAATGCAAAAAGAACAGTTGATGGACAGAATGCAGAACAATGTCATACATTCAACCCAGTACAGAGATCTGGTCCTAAATCCATCGTTTTTTTGCTCACCATGCCATTCCAGTTTGAACCCAGCCATATGCAAATCAGTCTTGATCCTGTGCCTCATGAGAACAGTCCAGCCCGAACTGCCAAGCCAGTTCCTCCCTGGACTGGAAACAAGCATCCTAGGACCTTTTTCGGGGTTTCACCCCTCATCAGCCAGAATAGCTTGACTCCAGTGGCATGGAGAGCACGGGACCCACGTCTTGGCATACCCGTCCCACTCGGGGTGACAAATGCAAAAAGAACAGTTGATGGACAGAATGCAGAACAATGTCATACATTCACCCCAGTACAGAGATCTGGGCCTAAATCCATCGTTTTTTTGCTCACCATACAATTCCAGTTTGAACCCAGCCATATGCAAATCAGTCTTGACCCTGTGCCTCATGGGAACAGTCCAGCCCGAACTGCCATGCCAGGTCCTCCCTGGACTGGAAACAAGCATCCTAGGACCGGTTTCGGGGTTTCAGACCTCATCAACCAGAATAGCTTGACTCCAGTGGCATGGAGATCACGGGACCCACGTCTGGGCATACCCGTCCGACTCGTAGTGACAAATGCAAAAAGAACAGTTGATGGACAGAATGCAGAACAATGTCATACATTCACCCCAGTACAGAGAACCTGGGCCTAAATCCATCGTTTTTTGCTCACCATGCCATTCCAGTTTGAACCCAGCCATATGCAAATCAGTCTTGACCCTGTGCCTCATGAGAACAGTCCAGCCCGACCTGCCAAGCCAAATCCTCCCTGGACTGGAAACAAGCATCCTAGGACCGGTTTCGGGGTTTCACCCCTCATCAGCCAGAATAGCTTGACTCCAGTGGCATGGAGAGCACGGGACCCACGTCTGGGCATACCCGTCCCACTCGGGGTGACAAATGCAAAAAGAACAGTTGATGGACAGAATGCAGAACAATGTCATACATTCACCCCAGTACAGAGACCTGGGCCTAAATCCATCATTTTTATGCTCACCATGCCATTCCAGTTTGAACCCAGCCATATGCAAATCAGTCTTGACCCTGTGCCTCATGGGAACAGTCCAGCCCGAACTGCCAAGCCAGGTCCTCCCTGGACTGGAAACAAGCATCCTAGGACCGGTTTCGGGTTTCACCCCATCATCAGCCAGAATAGCTTGACTCCAGTGGCATGGAGAGCACGGGACCCACGTCTGGGCATACCCGTCCCACTCAGGGTGACAAATGCAAAAAGAACAGTTGATGGACAGAATGCAGAACAATGTCATACATTCACCCCAGTACAGAGATCTGGTCCTAAATCCATCGTTTTGTTGCTCACCATGCCATTCCAGTTTGAACCCAGCCATATGCAAATCAGTCTTGATCCTGTGCCTCATGAGAACAGTCCATCCCGAACTGCCAAGCCAGGTCCTCCCTGGACTGGAAACAAGCATCCTAGGACCTTTTTCGGGGTTTCACCTCTCATCAGCCAGAATAGCTTGACTCCAGTGGCATGGAGAGCACGGGACCCACGTCTGGGCATACCCGTCCCACTCGGGGTGACAAATGCAAAAAGAACAGTTGATGGACAGAATGCAGAACAATGTCATACATTCACCCCAGTAACAGAGATCTGGGCCTAAATCCATCGTTTTTTTGCTCACCATGCCATTCCAGTTTGAACCCAGCCATATGCAAATCAGTCTTGACCCTGTGCCTCATGGGAACAGTCCAGCCCGAACTGCCAAGCCAGGTCCTCCCTGGACTGGAAACAAGCATCCTAGGACCGGTTTCGGGGTTTCACCCCTCATCAGCCAGAATAGCTTGACTCCAGTGGCATGGAGAGCACGGGACCCACGTCTGGGCATACCCGTCCCACTCGGGGTGACAAATGCAAAAAGAACAGTTGATGGACAGAATGCAGAACAATGTCATACATTCACCCCAGTACAGAGATCTGGGCCTAAATCCATCGTTTTTTTGCTCACCATGCCATTCCAGTTTGAACCCAGCCATATGCAAATCAGTCTTGACCCTGTGCCTCATGGGAACAGTCCAGCCCGAACTGCCAAGCCAGGTCCTCCCTGGACTGGAAACAAGCATCCTAGGACCGGTTTCGGGGTTTCACCCCTCATCAGCCAGAATAGCTTGACTCCAGTGGCATGGAGAGCACGGGACCCACGTCTGGGCATACCCGTCCCACTCGGGGTGACAAATGCAAAAAGAACAGTTGATGGACAGAATGCAGAACAATGTCATACATTCACCCCAGTACAGAGATCTGGGCCTAAATCCATCGTTTTGTTGCTCACCATGCCATTCCAGTTTGAACCCAGCCATATGCAAATCAGTCTTGACCCTGTGCCTCATGGGAACAGTCCAGCCCGAACTGCCAAGCCAGGTCCTCCCTGGACTGGAAACAAGCATCCTAGGACTGGTTTCGGGGTTTCACCCCTCATCAGCCAGAATAGCTTGACTCCAGTGGCATGGAGAGCACGGGACCCACGTCTGGGCATACCCGTCCCACTCGGGGTGACAAATGCAAAAAGAACAGTTGATGGACAGAATGCAGAACAATGTCATACATTCACCCCAGTACAGAGACCTGGGCCTAAATCCATCGTTTTTTTGCTCACCATGCCATTCCAGTTTGAACCCAGCCATATGCAAATCAGTCTTGACCCTGTGCCTCATGAGAACAGTCCAGCCCGAACTGCCAAGCCAGGTCCTCCCTGGACTGGAAACAAGCATCCTAGGACCGGTTTCGGGGTTTCACCCCTCATCAGCCAGAATAGCTTGACTCCAGTGGCATGGAGAGCACGGGACCCACGTCTGGGCATACCCGTCCCACTCGGGGTGACAAATGCAAAAAGAACAGTTGATGGACAGAATGCAGAACAATGTCATACATTCACCCCAGTACAGAGACCTGGGCCTAAATCCATCGTTTTTATGCTCACCATGCCATTCCAGTTTGAACCCAGCCATATGCAAATCAGTCTTGACCCTGTGCCTCATGGGAACAGTCCAGCCCGAACTGCCAAGCCAGGTCCTCCCTGGACTGGAAACAAGCATCCTAGGACCGGTTTCGGGGTTTCACCCCTCATCAGCCAGAATAGCTTGACTCCAGTGGCATGGAGAGCACGGGACCCACGTCTGGGCATACCCGTCCCACTCAGGGTGACAAATGCAAAAAGAACAGTTGATGGACAGAATGCAGAACAATGTCATACATTCACCCCAGTACAGAGATCTGGGCCTAAATCCATCGTTTTTTTGCTCACCATGCCATTCCAGTTTGAACCCAGCCATATGCAAATCAGTCTTGACCCTGTGCCTCATGGGAACAGTCCAGCCCGAACTGCCAAGCCAGGTCCTCCCTGGACTGGAAACAAGCATCCTAGGACCGGTTTCGGGTTTCACCCCTCATCAGCCAGAATAGCTTGACTCCAGTGGCATGGAGAGCACGGGACCCACGTCTGGGCATACCCGTCCCACTCGGGGTGACAAATGCAAAAAGAACAGTTGATGGACAGAATGCAGAACAATGTCATACATTCACCCCAGTACAGAGATCTGGGCCTAAATCCATCGTTTTTTTGCTCACCATGCCATTCCAGTTTGAACCCAGCCATATGCAAATCAGTCTTGACCCTGTGCCTCATGGGAACAGTCCAGCCCGAACTGCCAAGCCAGGTCCTCCCTGGACTGGAAACAAGCATCCTAGGACCGGTTTCGGGGTTTCAGCCCTCATCAGCCAGAATAGCTTGACTCCAGTGGCATGGAGAGCACGGGACCCACGTCTGGGCATACCCGTCCCACTCGTGGTGACAAATGCAAAAAGAACAGTTGATGGACAGAATGCAGAACAATGTCATACATTCACCCCAGTACAGAGATCTGGGCCTAAATCCATCGTTTTTTGCTCACCATGCCATTCCAGTTTGAACCCAGCCATATGCAAATCAGTCTTGACCCTGTGCCTCATGGGAACAGTCCAGCCCGAACTGCCAAGCCAGGTCCTCCCTGGACTGGAAACAAGCATCCTAGGACCGGTTTCGGGGTTTCACCCCTCATCAGCCAGAATAGCTTGACTCCAGTGGCATGGAGAGCACGGGACCCACGTCTGGGCATACCCGTCCCACTCGGGGTGACAAATGCAAAAAGAACAGTTGATGGACAGAATGCAGAACAATGTCATACATTCACCCCAGTACAGAGACCTGGGCCTAAATCCATCGTTTTTATGCTCACCATGCCATTCCAGTTTGAACCCAGCCATATGCAAATCAGTCTTGACCCTGTGCCTCATGGGAACAGTCCAGCCCGAACTGCCAAGCCAGGTCCTCCCTGGACTGGAAACAAGCATCCTAGGACCGGTTTCGGGTTTCACCCCATCATCAGCCAGAATAGCTTGACTCCAGTGGCATGGAGAGCACGGGACCCACGTCTGGGCATACCCGTCCCACTCGGGGTGACAAATGCAAAAAGAACAGTTGATGGACAGAATGCAGAACAATGTCATACATTCACCCCAGTACAGAGATCTGGGCCTAAATCCATCGTTTTGTTGCTCACCATGCCATTCCAGTTTGAACCCAGCCATATGCAAATCAGTCTTGACCCTGTGCCTCATGGGAACAGTCCAGCCCGAACTGCCAAGCCAGGTCCTCCCTGGACTGGAAACAAGCATCCTAGGACCGGTTTCGGGGTTTCACCCCTCATCAGCCAGAATAGCTTGACTCCAGTGGCATGGAGAGCACGGGACCCACGTCTGGGCATACCCGTCCCACTCGGGGTGACAAATGCAAAAAGAACAGTTGATGGACAGAATGCAGAACAATGTCATACATTCACCCCAGTACAGAGATCTGGGCCTAAATCCATCGTTTTTTTGCTCACCATGCCATTCCAGTTTGAACCCAGCCATATGCAAATCAGTCTTGACCCTGTGCCTCATGGGAACAGTCCAGCCCGAACTGCCAAGCCAGGTCCTCCCTGGACTGGAAACAAGCATCCTAGGACCGGTTTCAGGGTTTCACCCCTCATCAGCCAGAATAGCTTGACTCCAGTGGCATGGAGAGCACGGGACCCACGTCTGGGCATACCCGTCCCACTCGGGGTGACAAATGCAAAAAGAACAGTTGATGGACAGAATGCAGAACAATGTCATACATTCACCCCAGTACAGAGATCTGGGCCTAAATCCATCGTTTTTTTGCTCACCATGCCATTCCAGTTTGAACCCAGCCATATGCAAATCAGTCTTGACCCTGTGCCTCATGGGAACAGTCCAGCCCGAACTGCCAAGCCAGGTCCTCCCTGGACTGGAAACAAGCATCCTAGGACCGGTTTCGGGGTTTCACCCCTCATCAGCCAGAATAGCTTGACTCCAGTGGCATGGAGAGCACGGGACCCACGTCTGGGCATACCCGTCCCACTCGGGGTGACAAATGCAAAAAGAACAGTTGATGGACAGAATGCAGAACAATGTCATACATTCACCCCAGTACAGAGATCTGGGCCTAAATCCATCGTTTTTTGCTCACCATGCCATTCCAGTTTGAACCCAGCCATATGCAAATCAGTCTTGACCCTGTGCCTCATGGGAACAGTCCAGCCCGAACTGCCAAGCCAGGTCCTCCCTGGACTGGAAACAAGCATCCTAGGACCGGTTTCGGGGTTTCACCCCTCATCAGCCAGAATAGCTTGACTCCAGTGGCATGGAGAGCACGGGACCCACGTCTGGGCATACCCGTCCCACTCGGGGTGACAAATGCAAAAAGAACAGTTGATGGACAGAATGCAGAACAATGTCATACATTCACCCCAGTACAGAGATCTGGGCCTAAATCCATCGTTTTTATGCTCACCATGCCATTCCAGTTTGAACCCAGCCATATGCAAATCAGTCTTGACCCTGTGCCTCATGGGAACAGTCCAGCCCGAACTGCCAAGCCAGGTCCTCCCTGGACTGGAAACAAGCATCCTAGGACCGGTTTCGGGGTTTCACCCCATCATCAGCCAGAATAGCTTGACTCCAGTGGCATGGAGAGCACGGGACCCACGTCTGGGCATACCCGTCCCACTCGGGGTGACAAATGCAAAAAGAACAGTTGATGGACAGAATGCAGAACAATGTCATACATTCACCCCAGTACAGAGATCTGGGCCTAAATCCATCGTTTTTTTGCTCACCATGCCATTCCAGTTTGAACCCAGCCATATGCAAATCAGTCTTGACCCTGTGCCTCATGAGAACAGTCCAGCCCGAACTGCCAAGCCAGGTCCTCCCTGGACTGGAAACAAGCATCCTAGGACCGGTTTCGGGGTTTCACCCCTCATCAGCCAGAATAGCTTGACTCCAGTGGCATGGAGAGCACGGGACCCACGTCTGGGCATACCCGTCCCACTCGGGGTGACAAATGCAAAAAGAACAGTTGATGGACAGAATGCAGAACAATGTCATACATTCACCCCAGTACAGAGATCTGGGCCTAAATCCATCGTTTTTTTGCTCACCATGCCATTCCAGTTTGAACCCAGCCATATGCAAATCAGTCTTGACCCTGTGCCTCATGGGAACAGTCCAGCCCGAACTGCCAAGCCAGGTCCTCCCTGGACTGGAAACAAGCATCCTAGGACCGGTTTCGGGGTTTCAGCCCTCATCAGCCAGAATAGCTTGACTCCAGTGGCATGGAGAGCACGGGACCCACGTCTGGGCATACCCGTCCCACTCGTGGTGACAAATGCAAAAAGAACAGTTGATGGACAGAATGCAGAACAATGTCATACATTCACCCCAGTACAGAGATCTGGGCCTAAATCCATCGTTTTTTGCTCACCATGCCATTCCAGTTTGAACCCAGCCATATGCAAATCAGTCTTGACCCTGTGCCTCATGGGAACAGTCCAGCCCGAACTGCCAAGCCAGGTCCTCCCTGGACTGGAAACAAGCATCCTAGGACCGGTTTCGGGGTTTCACCCCTCATCAGCCAGAATAGCTTGACTCCAGTGGCATGGAGAGCACGGGACCCACGTCTGGGCATACCCGTCCCACTCGGGGTGACAAATGCAAAAAGAACAGTTGATGGACAGAATGCAGAACAATGTCATACATTCACCCCAGTACAGAGATCTGGGCCTAAATCCATCGTTTTTATGCTCACCATGCCATTCCAGTTTGAACCCAGCCATATGCAAATCAGTCTTGACCCTGTGCCTCATGGGAACAGTCCAGCCCGAACTGCCAAGCCAGGTCCTCCCTGGACTGGAAACAAGCATCCTAGGACCGGTTTCGGGTTTCACCCCTCATCAGCCAGAATAGCTTGACTCCAGTGGCATGGAGAGCACGGGACCCACGTCTGGGCATACCCGTCCCACTCGGGGTGACAAATGCAAAAAGAACAGTTGATGGACAGAATGCAGAACAATGTCATACATTCACCCCAGTACAGAGATCTGGGCCTAAATCCATCGTTTTGTTGCTCACCATGCCATTCCAGTTTGAACCCAGCCATATGCAAATCAGTCTTGACCCTGTGCCTCATGGGAACAGTCCAGCCCGAACTGCCAAGCCAGGTCCTCCCTGGACTGGAAACAAGCATCCTAGGACCGGTTTCGGGGTTTCACCCCTCATCAGCCAGAATAGCTTGACTCCAGTGGCATGGAGAGCACGGGACCCACGTCTGGGCATACCCGTCCCACTCGGGGTGACAAATGCAAAAAGAACAGTTGATGGACAGAATGCAGAACAATGTCATACATTCACCCCAGTACAGAGATCTGGGCCTAAATCCATCGTTTTTTTGCTCACCATGCCATTCCAGTTTGAACCCAGCCATATGCAAATCAGTCTTGACCCTGTGCCTCATGGGAACAGTCCAGCCCGAACTGCCAAGCCAGGTCCTCCCTGGACTGGAAACAAGCATCCTAGGACCGGTTTCGGGGTTTCACCCCTCATCAGCCAGAATAGCTTGACTCCAGTGGCATGGAGAGCACGGGACCCACGTCTGGGCATACCCGTCCCACTCGGGGTGACAAATGCAAAAAGAACAGTTGATGGACAGAATGCAGAACAATGTCATACATTCACCCCAGTACAGAGATCTGGGCCTAAATCCATCGTTTTTTTGCTCGCCATTCCAGTTTGAACCCAGCCATATGCAAATCAGTCTTGACCCTGTGCCTCATGGGAACAGTCCAGCCCGAACTGCCAAGCCAGGTCCTCCCTGGACTGGAAACAAGCACCCTAGTATCGGTTTCGGAGTTTTACCCCTCATCAACCAGAATAGCTTGACTCCAGTGGCATGGAGAGCACGGGACCCACGTCTGGGCATACCCGTCCCACTCGGGGTGACAAATGCAAAAAGAACAGTTGATGGACAGAATGCAGAACAATGTCATACATTCACCCCAGTACAGAGATCTGGGCCTAAATCCATCGTTTTGTTGCTCACCATGCCATTCCAGTTTGAACCAGCCATATGCAAATCAGTCTTGACCCTGTGCCTCATGGGAACAGTCCAGCCTGAACTGCCAAGCCAGGTCCTCCCTGGACTGGTAACAAGCATCCTAGGACCGGTTTCGGGGTTTCACCCCTCATCAGCCAGAATAGCTTGACTCCAGTGGCATGGAGAGCACGGGACCCACGTCTGGGCATACCTGTCCCACTCGGGGTGACAAATGCAAAAAGAACAGTTGATGGACAGAATGCAGAACAATGTCATACATTCACCCCAGTACAGAGATCTGGGCCTAAATCCATCGTTTTTTGCTCACCATGCCATTCCAGTTTGAACCCAGCCATATGCAAATCAGTCTTGACCCTGTGCCTCATGGGAACAGTCCAGCCCGAACTGCCAAGCCAGGTCCTCCCTGGACTGGAAACAAGCATCCTAGGACCGGTTTCGGGGTTTCACCCCTCATCAGCCAGAATAGCTTGACTCCAGTGGCATGGAGAGCACGGGACCCACGTCTGGGCATACCCGTCCCACTCGGGGTGACAAATGCAAAAAGAACAGTTGATGGACAGAATGCAGAACAATGTCATACATTCACCCCAGTACAGAGATCTGGGCCTAAATCCATCGTTTTTTTGCTCACCATGCCATTCCAGTTTGAACCCAGCCATATGCAAATCAGTCTTGACCCTGTGCCTCATGGGAACAGTCCAGCCCGAACTGCCAAGCCAGGTCCTCCCTGGACTGGAAACAAGCATCCTAGGACCGGTTTCGGGGTTTCACCCCTCATCAGCCAGAATAGCTTGACTCCAGTGGCATGGAGAGCACGGGACCCACGTCTGGGCATACCCGTCCCACTCGGGGTGACAAATGCAAAAAGAACAGTTGATGGACAGAATGCAGAACAATGTCATACATTCACCCCAGTACAGAGATCTGGGCCTAAATCCATCGTTTTTTTGCTCACCATGCCATTCCAGTTTGAACCCAGCCATATGCAAATCAGTCTTGACCCTGTGCCTCATGGGAACAGTCCAGCCCGAACTGCCAAGCCAGGTCCTCCCTGGACTGGAAACAAGCATCCTAGGACCGGTTTCGGGGTTTCACCCCTCATCAGCCAGAATAGCTTGACTCCAGTGGCATGGAGAGCACGGGACCCACGTCTGGGCATACCCGTCCCACTCGGGGTGACAAATGCAAAAAGAACAGTTGATGGACAGAATGCAGAACAATGTCATACATTCACCCCAGTACAGAGATCTGGGCCTAAATCCATCGTTTTTTTGCTCACCATGCCATTCCAGTTTGAACCCAGCCATATGCAAATCAGTCTTGACCCTGTGCCTCATGGGAACAGTCCAGCCTGAACTGCCAAGCCAGGTCCTCCCTGGACTGGAAACAAGCATCCTAGGACCGGTTTCAGGGTTTCACCCCTCGTCAGCCAGAATAGCTTGACTCCAGTGGCATGGAGAGCACGGGACCCACGTCTGGGCATACCCGTCCCACTCGGGGTGACAAATGCAAAAAGAACAGTTGATGGACAGAATGCAGAACAATGTCATACATTCACCCCAGTACAGAGATCTGGGCCTAAATCCATCGTTTTTTGCTCACCATGCCATTCCAGTTTGAACCCAGCCATATGCAAATCAGTCTTGACCCTGTGCCTCATGGGAACAGTCCAGCCCGAACTGCCAAGCCAGGTCCTCCCTGGACTGGAAACAAGCATCCTAGGACCGGTTTCGGGGTTTCACCCCTCATCAACCAGAATAGCTTGACTCCAGTGGCATGGAGAGCACGGGACCCACGTCTGGGCATACCCGTCCCACTCGGGGTGACAAATGCAAAAAGAACAGTTGATGGACAGAATGCAGAACAATGTCATACATTCACCCCAGTACGAGAGACCTGGGCCTAAATCCATCGTTTTTTGCTCACCATGCCATTCCAGTTTGAACCCAGCCATATGCAAATCAGTCTTGACCCTGTGCCTCATGAGAACAGTCCAGCCCGAACTGCCAAGCCAGGTCCTCCCTGGACTGGAAACAAGCATCCTAGGACCGGTTTCGGGGTTTCACCCCTCATCAGCCAGAATAGCTTGACTCCAGTGGCATGGAGAGCACGGGACCCACGTCTGGGCATACCCGTCCCACTCAGGGTGACAAATGCAAAAAGAACAGTTGATGGACAGAATGCAGAACAATGTCATACATTCACCCCAGTACAGAGATCTGGGCCTAAATCCATCGTTTTTTTGCTCACCATGCCATTCCAGTTTGAACCCAGCCATATGCAAATCAGTCTTGACCCTGTGCCTCATGGGAACAGTCCAGCCCGAACTGCCAAGCCAGGTCCTCCCTGGACTGGAAACAAGCATCCTAGGACCGGTTTCGGGGTTTCACCCCTCATCAGCCAGAATAGCTTGACTCCAGTGGCATGGAGAGCACGGGACCCACGTCTGGGCATACCCGTCCCACTCGGGGTGACAAATGCAAAAAGAACAGTTGATGGACAGAATGCAGAACAATGTCATACATTCACCCCAGTACAGAGATCTGGGCCTAAATCCATCGTTTTTTTGCTCACCATGCCATTCCAGTTTGAACCCAGCCATATGCAAATCAGTCTTGACCCTGTGCCTCATGGGAACAGTCCAGCCCGAACTGCCAAGCCAGGTCCTCCCTGGACTGGAAACAAGCATCCTAGGACCGGTTTCGGGGTTTCACCCCTCATCAGCCAGAATAGCTTGACTCCAGTGGCATGGAGAGCACGGGACCCACGTCTGGGCATACCCGTCCCACTCGGGGTGACAAATGCAAAAAGAACAGTTGATGGACAGAATGCAGAACAATGTCATACATTCACCCCAGTACAGAGATCTGGGCCTAAATCCATCGTTTTTTTGCTCACCATGCCATTCCAGTTTGAACCCAGCCATATGCAAATCAGTCTTGACCCTGTGCCTCATGGGAACAGTCCAGCCCGAACTGCCAAGCCAGGTCCTCCCTGGACTGGAAACAAGCATCCTAGGACCGGTTTCAGGGTTTCACCCCTCATCAGCCAGAATAGCTTGACTCCAGTGGCATGGAGCGCACAGGACCCACGTCTGGGCATACCCGTCCCACTCGGGGTGACAAATGCAAAAAGAACAGTTGATGGACAGAATGCAGAACAATGTCATACATTCACCCCAGTACAGAGATCTGGGCCTAAATCCATCGTTTTTTTGCTCACCATGCCATTCCAGTTTGAACCCAGCCATATGCAAATCAGTCTTGACCCTGTGCCTCATGAGAACAGTCCAGCCCGAACTGCCAAGCCAGGTCCTCCCTGGACTGGAAACAAGCATCCTAGGACCGGTTTCGGGGTTTCACCCCTCATCAGCCAGAATAGCTTGACTCCAGTGGCATGGAGAGCACGGGACCCACGTCTGGGCATACCCGTCCCACTCGGGGTGACAAATGCAAAAAGAACAGTTGATGGACAGAATGCAGAACAATGTCATACATTCACCCCAGTACAGAGATCTGGGCCTAAATCCATCGTTTTTTTGCTCACCATGCCATTCCAGTTTGAACCCAGCCATATGCAAATCAGTCTTGACCCTGTGCCTCATGGGAACAGTCCAGCCTGAACTGCCAAGCCAGGTCCTCCCTGGACTGGAATCAAGCATCCTAGGACCGGTTTCGGGGTTTCAGCCCTCATCAACCAGAATAGCTTGACTCCAGTGGCATGGAGAGCACGGGACCCACGTCTGGGCATACCCGTCCCACTCGGGGTGACAAATGCAAAAAGAACAGTTGATGGACAGAATGCAGAACAATGTCATACATTCACCCCAGTACAGAGATCTGGGCCTAAATCCATAGTTTTGTTGCTCACCATGCCATTCCAGTTTGAACCCAGCCATTTGCAAATCAGTCTTGACCCTGTGCCTCATGGGAACAGTCCAGCCCGAACTGCCAAGCCAGGTCCTCCCTGGACTGGAAACAAGCATCCTAGGACCGGTTTCGGGGTTTCACCCCTCATCAGCCAGAATAGCTTGACTCCAGTGGCATGGAGAGCACGGGACCCACGTCTGGGCATACCCGTCCCACTCGGGGTGACAAATGCAAAAAGAACAGTTGATGGACAGAATGCAGAACAATGTCATACATTCACCCCAGTACAGAGATCTGGGCCTAAATCCATTGTTTTTTTGCTCACCATGCCATTCCAGTTTGAACCCAGCCATATGCAAATCAGTCTTGACCCTGTGCCTCATGGGAACAGTCCAGCCCGAACTGCCAAGCCAGGTCCTCCCTGGACTGGAAACAAGCATCCTAGGACCGGTTTCGGGGTTTCACCCCTCATCAGCCAGAATAGCTTGACTCCAGTGGCATGGAGAGCACGGGACCCACACCTGGGCATACCCGTATCACTCGGGGTGACAAATGCAAAAAGAACAGTTGATGGACAGAATGCAGAACAATGTCATACATTCACCCCAGTACAGAGATCTGGGCCTAAATCCATCGTTTTTTTTGCTCACCATGCCATTCCAGTTTGAACCCAGCCATATGCAAATCAGTCTTGACCCTGTGCCTCATGGGAACAGTCCAGCCCGAACTGCCAAGCCAGGTCCTCCCTGGACTGGAAATAAGCATCCTAGGACCAGTTTCAGGGTTTCACCCCTCATCAGCCAGAATAGCTTGACTCCAGTGGCATGGAGAGCACGGGACCCACGTCTGGGCATACCCGTCCCACTCGGGGTGACAAATGCAAAAAGAACAGTTGATGGACAGAATGCAGAACAATGTCATACATTCACCCCAGTACAGAGATCTGGGCCTAAATCCATCGTTTTTTTGCTCACCATGCCATTCCAGTTTGAACCCAGCCATATGCAAATCAGTCTTGACCCTGTGCCTCATGGGAACAGTCCAGCCCGAACTGCCAAGCCAGGTCCTCCCTGGACTGGAAACAAGCATCCTAGGACCGGTTTCGGGGTTTCACCCCTCATCAGCCAGAATAGCTTGACTCCAGTGGCATGGAGAGCACGGGACCCACGTCTGGGCATACCCGTCCCACTCGGGGTGACAAATGCAAAAAGAACAGTTGATGGACAGAATGCAGAACAATGTCATACATTCACCCCAGTACAGAGACCTGGGCCTAAATCCATCGTTTTTTGCTCACCATGCCATTCCAGTTTGAACCCAGCCATATGCAAATCAGTCTTGACCCTGTGCCTCATGAGAACAGTCCAGCCCGAACTGCCAAGCCAGGTCCTCCCTGGACTGGAAACAAGCATCCTAGGACCGGTTTCGGGGTTTCACCCCTCATCAGCCAGAATAGATTGACTCCAGTGGCATGGAGAGCACGGGACCCACGTCTGGGCATACCCGTCCCACTCGGGGTGACAAATGCAAAAAGAACAGTTGATGGACAGAATGCAGAACAATGTCATACATTCACCCCAGTACAGAGATCTGGGCCTAAATCCATCGTTTTTTGCTCACCATGCCATTCCAGTTTGAACCCAGCCATATGCAAATCAGTCTTGACCCTGTGCCTCATGGGAACAGTCCAGCCCGAACTGCCAAGCCAGGTCCTCCCTGGACTGGAAACAAGCATCCTAGGACCGGTTTCAGGGTTTCACCCCTCATCAGCCAGAATAGCTTGACTCCAGTGGCATGGAGAGCACGGGACCCACGTCTGGGCATACCCGTCCCACTCGGGGTGACAAATGCAAAAAGAACAGTTGATGGACAGAATGCAGAACAATGTCATACATTCACCCCAGTACAGAGATCTGGGCCTAAATCCATCGTTTTTTTGCTCACCATGCCATTCCAGTTTGAACCCAGCCATATGCAAATCAGTCTTGACCCTGTGCCTCATGGGAACAGTCCAGCCCGAACTGCCAAGCCAGGTCCTCCCTGGACTGGAAACAAGCATCCTAGGACCGGTTTCGGGGTTTCACCCCTCATCAGCCAGAATAGCTTGACTCCAGTGGCATGGAGAGCACGGGACCCACGTCTGGGCATACCCGTCCCACTCGGGGTGACAAATGCAAAAAGAACAGTTGATGGACAGAATGCAGAACAATGTCATACATTCACCCCAGTACAGAGATCTGGGCCTAAATCCATCGTTTTTTGCTCACCATGCCATTCCAGTTTGAACCCAGCCATATGCAAATCAGTCTTGACCCTGTGCCTCATGGGAACAGTCCAGCCCGAACTGCCAAGCCAGGTCCTCCCTGGACTGGAAACAAGCATCCTAGGACCGGTTTCGGGGTTTCACCCCTCATCAGCCAGAATAGCTTGACTCCAGTGGCATGGAGAGCACGGGACCCACGTCTGGGCATACCCGTCCCACTCGGGGTGACAAATGCAAAAAGAACAGTTGATGGACAGAATGCAGAACAATGTCATACATTCACCCCAGTACAGAGATCTGGGCCTAAATCCATCGTTTTTATGCTCACCATGCCATTCCAGTTTGAACCCAGCCATATGCAAATCAGTCTTGACCCTGTGCCTCATGGGAACAGTCCAGCCCGAACTGCCAAGCCAGGTCCTCCCTGGACTGGAAACAAGCATCCTAGGACCGGTTTCGGGGTTTCACCACTCATCAGCTAGAATATCTTGACTGCAGTGGCATGAAGAGCACGGGACCCACGTCTGGGCATTCCCGTCCCACTCGGGGGGGACAAATGCAAAAAGAACAGTTGATGGACAGAATGCAGAACAATGTCATACATTCACCCCAGTACAGAGATCTGGGCCTAAATCCATCGTTTTTTTGCTCACCATGCCATTCCAGTTTGAACCCAGCCATATGCAAATCAGTCTTGACCCTGTGCCTCATGGGAACAGTCCAGCCCGAACTGCCAAGCCAGGTCCTCCCTGGACTGGAAACAAGCATCCTAGGACCGGTTTCGGGGTTTCACCCCTCATCAGCCAGAATAGCTTGACTCCAGTGGCATGGAGAGCACGGGACCCACGTCTGGGCATACCCGTCCCACTCGGGGTGACAAATGCAAAAAGAACAGTTGATGGACAGAATGCAGAACAATGTCATACATTCACCCCAGTACAGAGATCTGGGCCTAAATCCATCGTTTTTTGCTCACCATGCCATTCCAGTTTGAACCCAGCCATATGCAAATCAGTCTTGACCCTGTGCCTCATGGGAACAGTCCAGCCCGAACTGCCAAGCCAGGTCCTCCCTGGACTGGAAACAAGCATCCTAGGACCGGTTTCAGGGTTTCACCCCTCATCAGCCAGAATAGCTTGACTCCAGTGGCATGGAGAGCACGGGACCCACGTCTGGGCATACCCGTCCCACTCGGGGTGACAAATGCAAAAAGAACAGTTGATGGACAGAATGCAGAACAATGTCATACATTCACCCCAGTACAGAGATCTGGGCCTAAATCCATCGTTTTTTTGCTCACCATGCCATTCCAGTTTGAACCCAGCCATATGCAAATCAGTCTTGACCCTGTGCCTCATGGGAACAGTCCAGCCCGAACTGCCAAGCCAGGTCCTCCCTGGACTGGAAACAAGCATCCTAGGACCGGTTTCGGGGTTTCACCCCTCATCAGCCAGAATAGCTTGACTCCAGTGGCATGGAGAGCACGGGACCCACGTCTGGGCATACCCGTCCCACTCGGGGTGACAAATGCAAAAAGAACAGTTGATGGACAGAATGCAGAACAATGTCATACATTCACCCCAGTACAGAGATCTGGGCCTAAATCCATCGTTTTTTTGCTCACCATGCCATTCCAGTTTGAACCCAGCCATATGCAAATCAGTCTTGACCCTGTGCCTCATGGGAACAGTCCAGCCCGAACTGCCAAGCCAGGTCCTCCCTGGACTGGAAACAAGCATCCTAGGACCGGTTTCGGGGTTTCACCCCTCATCAGCCAGAATAGCTTGACTCCAGTGGCATGGAGAGCACGGGACCCACGTCTGGGCATACCCGTCCCACTCGGGGTGACAAATGCAAAAAGAACAGTTGATGGACAGAATGCAGAACAATGTCATACATTCACCCCAGTACAGAGATCTGGGCCTAAATCCATCGTTTTTTTGCTCACCATGCCATTCCAGTTTGAACCCAGCCATATGCAAATCAGTCTTGACCCTGTGCCTCATGGGAACAGTCCAGCCCGAACTGCCAAGCCAGGTCCTCCCTGGACTGGAAACAAGCATCCTAGGACCGGTTTCGGGGTTTCACCCCTCATCAGCCAGAATAGCTTGACTCCAGTGGCATGGAGAGCACGGGACCCACGTCTGGGCATACCCGTCCCACTCGGGGTGACAAATGCAAAAAGAACAGTTGATGGACAGAATGCAGAACAATGTCATACATTCACCCCAGTACAGAGATCTGGGCCTAAATCCATCGTTTTTTGCTCACCATGCCATTCCAGTTTGAACCCAGCCATATGCAAATCAGTCTTGACCCTGTGCCTCATGGGAACAATCCAGCCTGAACTGCCATGACAGGTCCTCCCTGGACTGGAAACAAGCATCCTAGGACCGGTTTCGGGGTTTCACCCCTCATCAGCCAGAATAGCTTGACTCCAGTGGCATGGAGAGCACGGGACCCACGTCTGGGCATACCTGACCACTCTGGGTGACAAATGCAAAAAGAACAGTTGATGGACAGAATGCAGAACAATGTCATACACTCACCCCAGTACAGAGATCTGGGCCTAAATCCATCGTTTTTTGCTCACCATGCCATTCCAGTTTGAACCCAGCCATTTGCAAATCAGTCTTGACCCTGTGCCTCATGGGAACAGTCCAGCATGAACTGCTAAGCCAGGTCCTACCTGGACTGGAAACAAGCATCCTAGGACCGGTTTCGGGGTTTCACCCCTCATCAGCCAGAATAGCTTGACTCCAGTGGCATGGAGCGCACAGGACCCACGTCTGGGCATACCCGTCCCACTCGGGGTGACAAATGCAAAAAGAACAGTTGATGGACATAATGCAGAACAATGTTATAGATTCACCCTAGTACAGAGACCTGGGCCTAAATCCATCGTTTTTTTGCTCACCATGCCATTTCAGTTTGAACCCAGCCATATGCAAATCAGTCTTGACCCTGTGCCTCATGAGAACAGTCCAGCCCGAACTGCCAAGCCAGGTCCTCCCTGGACTGGAAACAAGCATCCTAGGACCGGTTTCGGGGTTTCACCCCTCATCAGCCAAAATAGCTTGACTCCAGTGGCATGGAGAGCACGGGACCCTCGTCTGGGCATACCCGTCCCACTCGGGGTGACAAATGCAAAAAGAACAGTTGATGGACAGAATGCAGAACAATGTCATACATTCACCCCAGTACAGAGACCTGGGCCTAAATCCATCATTTTTATGCTCACCATGCCATTCCAGTTTGAACCCAGCCATATGCAAATCAGTCTTGACCCTGTGCCTCATGGGAACAATCCAGCCCGAACTGCCAAGCCAGGTCCTCCCTGGACTGGAAACAAGCATCCTAGGACCGGTTTCGGGGTTTCACCCCTCATCAGCCAGAATAGCTTGACTCCAGTGGCATGGAGAGCACGGGACCCACGTCTGGGCATACCTGTCCCACTCGCGGTGACAAATGCAAAAGGAACAGTTGATGGACAGAATGCAGAATAATGTCATACATTCACCCCAGTACAGAGATCTGGGCCTAAATCCATCGTTTTTTTGCTCACCATGCCATTCCAGTTTGAACCCAGCCATATGCAAATCAGTCTTGACCCTGTGCCTCATGGGAACAATCCAGCCTGAACTGCCATGACAGGTCCTCCCTGGACTGGAAACAAGCATCCTAGGACCGGTTTCGGGGTTTCACCCCTCATCAGCCAGAATAGCTTGACTCCAGTGGCATGGAGAGCACGGACCCACGTCTGGGCATACCCGTCCCACTCTGGTGACAAATGCAAAAAGAACAGTTGATGGACAGAATGCAGAACAATGTCATACACTCACCCCAGTACAGAGATCTGGGCCTAAATCCATCGTTTTTTTGCTCACCATGACATTCCAGTTTGAACCCAGCCATTTGCAAATCAGTCTTGACCCTGTGCCTCATGGGAACAGTCCAGGCTGAACTGCCAAGCCAGGTCCTACCTGGACTGGAAACAAGCATCCTAGGACCGGTTTCGGGGTTTCACCCCTCATCAGCCAGAATAGCTTGACTCCAGTGGCATGGAGAGCACGGGACCCACGTCTGGGCATACCCGTCCCACTCGGGTGACAAATGCAAAAA